>CM053611.1:102531651-102549147 GCA_028646535.1 Procyon lotor
TCAAGATCAAAAACTTTTGCACAGCCAAGGAAACAGTCAACAAAACCAAAAGACAACTGAAAGAATGGGAGAAGATATTCACAAATGACATATCAGATAAAGGGCTAGTATCCAAAATCTATAAAGAATTTCTCAAACTCAACACCCAAAGAACAAATAATCCGATCAAGAAATGGGCAGAAGATATTTCTGCAAAGAGGACAACCAAATGGCCAACAGACACAGGAAAAAGTGCTCAACATCACTCGGCATCAGAAATATAATTCAAAACCACAGTGAGATACCACCTCACACCAGTCAGAATGGCTCAAATTAGCAAGTCAGGAAATGACAGATGTTGGCGAGGATGCGGAGAAAGGGGCACGCTCCTACACTGTTGGTGGGAATGCAAGCTGGTACAGCCCCTCTGGAAAACAGTATGGAGATTCCTCAAAAAGTTGAAAATAGAGCTACCCTACGACCCAGCAATCGCACTACTGGGTATTTACCCTAAAGATACAAATGTAGTAATCCAAAGAGGCACGTGTACCCAAATGTTTATAGCAGCAATGTCCACAATAGCTAAATTATGCAAAGAACCTAGATGTCCATGAACAGAGAATGGATAAAGAAGATGTGGTGTATATATACAATGGAATACTATGCAGCCATCAAGAGAAACAAAATCTTGCCATTTGCAACAACGTGGATGGAACTGGAGGGTATTAGGCTAAGCAAAATAAGTCAGTCAGAGAAAGACAATTATCATATAATCTCCCTGATATGAAGAATTTGAGAGGCAGGATGGGGGGTCATGGGGTGTGGGGGAGGAAAATGAACCAAGATGGGATCAGGAAGGAGACAAACCATAAGAGACTCCTAAACTCACAAAGCAAACTGAGGGTGGCTGGGGGGCGGGGGGGGTAGGGATAGGGTGGCTGGGTGATGGACATTGGGGAGGGTATGTGCTATGGTAAGTGCTTTGAAATGTGTAAGCCTGATGATTCACAGACATGTACCCTGGGGCAAATAATACATTATACATAGATAAATAGATAGATATTTATATATATTTATATTTATATAAATGCCATACACAAAAAGCCCATCATAGTCTATGGTAAAATACTGAAGTTTTTCTACTAAGATCAAGAACAAGTTAATGATGCCTTCTCTCACCACTTCTACTTAACATACTAGAAGTCCTAACCAGAGCAATTCAGCCAGGGAAAATAAATAAATAAATAAACAGCATCCAAGTCAGAAAGGAAGAAGCAAATTGTCCCTCTTTGCAGATGCAACATGATCTGATGCACAGAAAACCCCAAAGACTCTACAAAAAATACCGTTAGAACCAATAAATGAATTCAGTAAAGTTGCAGGATACAAAATCAACATATACAAATAAATGAACTATCTAAAAAGGAAATTATTAAAAGAATCCCATTTACAACAGCATCAGAAAGAATGAAATACTAAGGAATAAATTTAAGGAAATAAAAGACTTGTTCACTGAAAACTGTAAAACTATGATGAAAGAAACTAAAGACACAAATGAACGCTGTCATTCCATGTTTGTGGACTTATTATTATTAAAATATCCACACTACCCAAAGCGATTAACAAATTCAACAAAATCCCTATCAAAATCCCAATAGTATTTCTCACAGAAAACAGAAAAAAGTCTAAAATCCATATAAAACAAGAAAAAACTCCATATAGCCAAAACAATCTTGAAAAAGAACAAAGCTGGAGGCTTTATATTTCCTGATTTCAAGTAAACTAGATATCCACACACAAAAGAATGAATTTGGGAATGCCTGGGTGTCTCAGTTAAGCATTTGCCTTGGGCTCAGGTCATAATCCCAGGGTTCTGGGATAGAGCCTTGCGCTGGACTCCCCACTGGCATGCTTTCTCTCTCTCTCAAATAAATAAAATCTTAAGAAAAAAAATCACCTTAAAAACAAATAAAAAAAGAATTTGGACCCTCATCTTACACTATACATCAAATCAAATCAAAATGGATTAAAAACTTAAATGTAAGACCTGAAACTGCAAAACTCCTAAAAGAAAACATAGGGGAAAAGTTTCATGACATGAGTCATGGTAATGACTTCACAGACATGATACCAAAGCACAGGTAACAAAAGCAAAAACAGGGGCGCCTGGGTGGCTCAGTCGTTAAGCGTCTGCCTTCGGCTCAGGTCATGATCCCAGGGTCCTGGGATCGAGCCCCGCATCGGGCTCTCTGCTCAGCAGGAAGCCTGCTTCTCCCGCTATCACTCCCTCTGCTTGTGTTCCCTCTCTCGCTGTGTTTCTCTCTGTCAAATAAATAAAATCTTTAAAAAAAAAAAAAAAAAGCAAAAACAGACCAATGGGACTACACCAAACTAAAAAGCTTCTGCACAGCAAAAGAAACAAGTAACAGAGGAAAAAGGCAAGCTACAGAATGAGAATAAAGTATCTATAAACCACATATATAAGGGGTTAATCTCCAAAATATATTAGGAATTCCTATAACTCAATAGCAAAAAAACTAATCACCCAATTTAAACATAGGCAAAGGACTTGAATAGACAGTTCTCCAAAGAACAGCACAAAACCACAATGAGTTATCACCTCATACCTCTAAGGGATGTCTATTATCAAAAATACAAAAGACAACAAATGTTGACAAGGATATAGAGAAGCTGGAACACTTGTACACTGCTGGTGGGATTGCAAAATGGTAGCCACCATGAAAACATCATGGAATTTCCTCAAAAAAATTAAAAATAAAACTTCTATATGATCCATCAATCCCACCTCTGGGTATTTTTCCAAAATAAATCAAGTCAGGATTTTGAAGAGGTAGTAGCATTATCATGTCAATGCAGCACTGTTCACAATAGGCAAGATGTCGAAACAACCTAACAGACTAATAGATTTTTTTAAAAAAATGGTATATACATACAAAGGAGTATTACATCTTTAAAAAAAAAAAAAAAGAAATCCTGTAATATGTATGCAATGACACAGATGAACCTTGCAGACTTTATGCTAAGGAAAAGAAGTCAGTCAGTCACAAATACCACCACAAATACCATGGTTCCACTTATATGAGGTATCTAAAATTGTCAAACTTGGGCTCCTGACTGGCTCAGTCGGAAGAGCATGTGCCTCTTGATCTGGGGTCTTAAATTCAAACCCCAAACTGGGTGTAGTAATTACTAAAAAATAAACTTTTTTTTTCTTTTTGAGAGAGAGAGAGAGAGCAAAAGTGGGGAGGATCAAAGGGAGAGGGAGAAGCAAACTCTCTGCAGAGCAGAGAGCCCGATGCGGGGCTCAATCCCAGGACTCTGGGATTGTGACCTAAGCCAAAGGCAGATAGATGCTTAACCGACTGAGCCACCCAGGCGCCCATAAACTTTTTTTAAAAAATTGTCAAATTCATAGAAGAATAAAATGGTTGCGAGGGACTATAAAGAGAAGATTAAAAAGGAAGCTGCTAATCAATGAGTATAAAATTTAAGTTATGCAAGGAATAAGTTCTAGAAATCTGCTGTACAACACTGTGCATATAGATAACATTACTGTGTTGTACATTTAAAAATCTATTAAGAGGGCAGATCTCATCTTAAGTGTTCTTATCATAATAAAATAAATTTTAAAAAAGAAAACAAAAAGTCACAATTGGGATATATTTTAAAGTTTAGGTTAGAATCTCATGAACAGGGGCGCCTGGGTGGCTCAGTGGATTAAAGCCTCTGCCTTCGGCTCAGGTCATGATCTCAGGGTCCTGGGATCGAGCCCCATATTAGGCTTTATGCTCAGCAGGGAGCCTGCTTCCCCCTCTGTCTCCGCCTGCCCCTCTGCCTACTTGTGATCTTTCTCTCACTGTCAAATAAATAAATAAAATTAAAAAAAAAAAAAAAAAAAAGAATCTCATGAACATAAAACAGTATTTTTCAAATTGCAATTTGTAATACACTGGTCACATAATCAATTTAATAGACCAAGATCAACATTTTGCAATTAAATAGAATAAAAACTATCAGATTGCACCACATGTAGTAAGGGTATTATTTCATAAAACTTTTGTTTCAGGTATCTATATACTTATGCATACCATTGGGTACCAGTATAAAATATGTCTCTAATTATGAATTATAGCCAAAAAAGCTTGAGAAACCTTGCCTAGAAGCTGAGAATACTTATCTTCCCTAAAATCTTTGTCAAAGTCCTTCACTAGGCTCAAGTGAAACAAGCTACAACAAGTTTAATTACATTCCTAATATAATCTCATTGATCTGCCAAAAAAATACATCATCTGGTCTTTGGAGGAAGAAAAAAAAGAGAACAGTACAAGCAATATTCAAGCATCAGTGGAATGCCAGGCATAAATTATGTTATTTCTGCCAATCATGGAGATACACAGATTACTAAAGAAATAGCACACCAATTTTCTTTAACCACCACACAATTTTAACCATTCAACTATTCCTAATTTAAGGGATTAAACACCACCAATGTATACTTACTTATCAAATTCTCAGGAAAATACCTTATTCTCCCAAATGAGAAAATATGGACTAATTCTCCTTGAAGAATGCAGGGTATATACTACAGCTCTGACATATTCCTTCAGAAAACTTCCTGCCTTGAGCAATAATTTTTTTTAATTACTGAGATAAAATAAAACTGTATCTACCAATTCACCAAGTCTTTAGGTTCAAGTAGCTCTGTCTCTGAGCATATTGGGTGGATAATTCTTTGTTTTGGACTGTTACCCTTGGTCCCTGACCACTAAATGCCAGTGCTGTATCCTCCCTCTTCCATAGTCACTGCAACAACCAAAAATGCCCCCATACTTTTCCAAATACCCTCTGGAGATACAGTACCTCTGCCATTAAGAACCACTGAAAAATTTAGCTGATACTCTCCTTAGATCAACTGACTGTCACATAATGAATTGTGGCTTCCAATTCAGGGGAGAGGTGTCAGTCAGCTACCAGTGCCTTGAACTTAAATGTTTCCAAGGTAGCATTAAGATCATAGAGTCTACAGTAGAGAGAATATTTACTTTTTTTTTCCTAGCACAGGCAGTCCCTGGGTGTTATTCTTAAAAGGGTAAACAGCAAATGTAAACTTCCAAGAAATAAAAGGTTAACATATGGATTCTACAAGTACTCTAAGATAAATGTTTATCTCCACTTCTCCCAAGTTTCACAAAGAAAGGATAGGACAGAGAGAATTATATTAGAAATGTCTAAGGTTATTTCCTTGAGCAAAGTCTCTAAGTACATTTATATGTTTATGTATACATGTCTATTGCACAGATTTAAAGGAAAAGTCACTGAGTAATACCTCACAAATTTTATCAGATTGAAAAGAATATATAACACTCACTAAATACTTGTGACCAGAAACAGTAGCCACTGCTTATTCAATCCTTGCAGCAAGCTTATGAGGGCATTATTATTTTTCCCATTACACAGAGGAGAATACTGAGGTACACAGAAGTTAAATAAGCTGTTCAAGATCACCTAGTGGGGGCGCCTGGGTGGCTCAGTGGGTTAAAGCCTCTGCCTTCGGCTCAGGTCATGATCTCAGGGTCCTGCGATCTAGCGATCTAGCCCAGCATTGGCAACGGGCTCTCTGCTCAGCAGGGAGCCTGCTTCCCCTCTCTCTGCCTGCCTCTCTGCCTATTTGTGATCTTTCTCTCTGTCAAATAAATAAAAATCTGTAAAAAAAAAAAAAAAAAAAATCACCTAGTGATTAAGTGGCTAAGCCAGGGTTCAAACCCAGATTAACTCCAGAGCTCTCATTAAGAGCTGTACTGTTTCAAGGGACACATAAGAAGATGGGAGGAAAAGATTTTAATAGCAAAAAGAGGGGTACCTGAGTGGCTCAGTTGACTGAGTGTCCAACTCTTGATTTCTGCTCAGGTCATGATCTCAGAGTCAGGGGATTGAGCCCTGCTCTGTGCTGAGCATGGAATCTGCCTAAGATTCTCTCTCTCTCCCTCTCCCTCTGCCCCTCCCCCACCTAAAAAATAAATAAATAAAAATAATAAATGGGAAAAATAAAATAAAAGCAGGAAATAATTTGTCTGAGTACTATGAAAAATATTAATACTCCACTACAGTGCAACTATGAAAAGGTTATCAGCAAAAATTCCCATGACCCCAAAAAATTGGATTTTCATCCCAAGACTCTTCACCAATAGTATTCAAACTCTGCACTTAAAAGTTCACATTACAAAGAAGCTCAAATTAAGTGAACTGTAAACTCCATTCCATACTTATCGCCTTACACATGATACTCAACTTTTAAACACTGTCTTTAGTTTGTTGCTTAGGTGGCATTTCTATTGTGATAACCACATGGTTCTTCTGTACAAAAGATAAAAAAAAAATTAGTATTACTCTAATCAATTATATATTACAAAGGGGAAAAGGCATCTACACAATAGGCAAATCTGGCAGACAGGAATTTAACCAAATCTGAGATTTAACATCATCATTAATGAAACTACCATCATAGGCCTCCTGAGGTTTAGCATTAAGACAAAACAACCTGCCCACAATATTTATCCTGAAGCAGCGCAAGAGGAAAAAGATATATTCAAATTGAAGGATAGTCTACAAAACAATTCATCTCTTAAAATGTCAACATCATGAAAGACATCTTCCTTCCTAAAACCAGGCTTTTAGGAACTGTTTTGGGGTAAGAGGCAGGACAACTAAATGCAATGTAATTCTCCCTCTCCTGCCTCCCCCACCACCTCTCCACACAGCTTGTGCTCTCTCTCAAATAAGTAAAATCTTAAAAAATTTAAAAATTTAAAAAGTTCTTGTATTATTCTTGGTTTCTTATTTATTTGGGGTTTTTTTTATTAACATATAATGTATTATTTGCTCCATGACTTCTGCTTCTGACTCCTTTCTTTTTTCTTACTTTTACCAAAGAGAATGATATATTTTTTTTAGATTTATTTATTTTAGAGAGCAAGAGAAAGGAAGAGAGAGCACAAGTGTGGGGCAGAAGGAGCGGGGAAGAGAGAGGATCTGAAGCAGACTCCCTGCTGAGCACAGAGCCCAACCCAGGGCTTAATCTCACAGGGGTACAGGTCTGTGAATCGTCAGGCTTACTCATTTCACAGCACTCACCACAGCACATACCCTCCCCAATGTCCACAACCCAGCCACCCCATCCCTACCCCCCCAACCCCCAGCAACCCTCAGTTTGTTTTGTGAGATAGAGAGTCTCTTACGATTTGTCTCCCTCCCAATCCGATCTTGTTTCATTTTTTCCTTTCCTACCCCCACAACTCCCTGCTCTGCCTCTCAAATTCCTCATATCAAAGAGATATAATTGTCTTTCTCTGATTGACTTATTTTGCTCAGCATCATACCCTCTAGTTCCAACAACATCATTGCAAATGGCAAGATTCCATTTCTTTGATGGCTGCATAGTATTCCCTTGTAATATATATTTATCACATCTTCTTTATCCATTCATCTGTTGATGGACATCTAGGTTCTTTCCATAGTTTGGCTATTGTGGACATTGCTGCTTTATTATTTATTTGCTATATTATTTGTTTTTAAAGGGAATAATTTATCTGGTTATTTCTCTTTGTATATATAGCTTAGATATTTGTTAATTGGAGAATTCCGCCCTGCACATAAATGTTCAGATGCTTGGTAAATAAGGTAAATAAATATTCTAGTACACATAACTTTTTTTTTTTTTTTAAAGATTTTATTTATTTATTTGACATAGAGAGAGAGATCACAAGTAGGCAGTAGAGGCAGGCAGAGAGAGAGAGAGAGAGAGGGAGAAGCAGGCTCCCTGCTGAGCAGAGAGCCCGATGTGGGGTTCGATCCCAGGACCCTGAGATCATGACCTGGGCCGAGGCAGAGGCTTAACCCACTGAGCCACCCAGGCGCCCCTAGTACACATAACTTTTAAAAGGTTTTTTCTTTTTCTGAAGATTCTATTTTTTTTTAAGATTTTATTTATTTATTTGATAGAGAGAGAGATCACAAGTAGGCAGAGAGGCAGGCAGAGAGAGAGAGGGAAGCAGGCTCCCTGCTTAGCAGAGAGGCCTATGTGGGGCTCGATCCCAGGACCCTGAGATCATGACCTGAGCCGAAGGCAGAGGCTTTAACCCACTGAGCCACCCACGCGCCCTGAAGATTTTATTTTTAAGTAATCTCTACACTCAGTGAGGGGCTTGAACTTTTATCCTGAGATCATGAGTGGAATGCTCTACTGATTGAGCCAGCCAGGCACCCTGAACTTTTAAAAGTTTTATTGGAGGGGTGCCTCCAGTATGCCATTTCATGCCTCCAGACATGAAATGTCTAGACCAGGCAGATCCATAGAGACAGAAAGCTCTAGAGGGAAGCCAGCTGCTATGTCCTGACAAACTTTAAGCAATCCTGTGTAGAGGTCTATCTGGTAAGGAACTGAGACTTCCAGTAATAGCCAGTGAAAAGTCGTGGCCTGCTGCCAACAGCCATGTGAATAAACTTAGAAATGGATCCTCTAGTCCCAGTCAGGCCTTCAGATAACCTTATGAAGCCCCAGAAACATTATGAGTGCATCCTCATAGCCAGAATCACTCAGTTAAGCTGTTCCCAAATTCCTGAGCCACAGAAACCATATGAGATAATGTTTATTACTCTTTTAAGCTGCTGAGTTTTAGAATAGTTTTACTATGCCGAAAGAGAATTAATTCTCCAATAAAACTTTTTTTTTTTTAAAGATTTTATTTATTTATTTGACAGAAAGAGATCACAGGTAGGCAGAGAGGCAGGCAGAGAAAGAGGGGGAAGCAGGCTCCCCGCCGAGCAGAGAGCCCGATGTGGAGCTTGATCCCAGGACCCTGAGATCATGACCGGAGCCAAAGGCAGAGTGTTAAGCAACTGACTGAGCCACCCAGGTACCGCCCCTTTATTTAATTTAAATACTCCTTCTCTGTGCCATTACTTTTACCATAATGCTTGTCATGCTGTTCTCTGGACATTGATTCTTGTTTGTTTCTACAGGTAGACTATAGAACCCCGAGGGAAGGAGTCATATCTTCACTGATTTAATATCTCTAGGCCTAATAGTAACACAAAAAAGCAGCTAGTATCTATTGAGTTCTTTAATATATAAATGCCAGGCAATATTCTAGCATTTAACATTTTTTTAAGATTTTGTTTATTTATTTGAGAGATTGAGAGAGAGAGCACATGCAAGAGAGCACAAGCGGTAGAGAGGGAAAGCAGACTCCTCGCTGAGCAAGGAGCCTGATGCAGGGCAATCCCAGGACCTAAGATCATGACCTGAGCCCAAGACAGACACTTAACTGAGTGAACCACCCAGGTGCCCCAATACAATACCTTTTATTGAAAGGCCTGAAGCATTATAGAATAATGTCTTTCAAGAGAAAAAGAAAAACACATCAAATAAAAGCTAAAGCCACTCTTTAAGAAAGGTTACACTTTTTAAAAGTGGTTAAAAAAAAAATGGAATAAAAATGACAAATGGGTAAATGTTTGACCCGTAATAACTTTTTTAATTCAATCAATTAACATATAGTATATTATTAGTTTCAGAGCTGGACATCAGTGATTCATCAATCTTATATAATACTGAGTGCCCATTACATCCCGTGCCCTCCTTAATGTCCATCACCCAGTTACCCGATCCCCCACCCTCCTTCCCTCCAGCAACCCTGTTTGCTTCCTACGATTTAAGAGTCTGACAAGGGATCTTTTTGGGGATCTGGGACTATAACACTGGAGTGTAGTAACGGTTGCACAACTCTACAAATTTACTAAAAATCACTGACTTGTACACTTCATACACTTCAAACAGGCAAATTTTGCAATTTCAATATCAATAAAGCTGTTTCTTAAAAAGTGGTATTTGTTTGCTGATGCAAGAAGGGAGAATTACAGTTTCTCTGACTGAAGAAAGTAGTGAAAAGTACAATAATTCATTATACAGACCGGAAAATAAAAATGAAAACTGCCATATTCAGAAATACTAATGTTTCCATTTCAGCCCAATAAAGGACAGTACCGTGTCACTGGGTTACTCTCTATAAACCTTGCTAAGACCACAAAAGCTTACCATCTTAAGAGTAAAAAGACAACAACAACAAAAAAAACGAGTAAAAAGACAACAGATTGGGAGACGTTCAATGTGGAATCAGGGGAAGGAAAACTCTGACTTAATTTCCTATCGCCTAGGAGAGAGGTAACAATTTATTCTGATCCCACATTATTGCATAGGCCTGAGATATAGAGATGGTACCTCCTATCAGAAAAGAATTTCAAGAGGAAATTTAAAAGCAGAAAATCAAATCTAGAATCATCTTAAAAGAATGTATGACAATTTCTTTACTAGCAAGATGACAACAGTCAATTCCCTCAGCCAGCAAAACATCCAAATGGGGGATTTTTTGGTATTTTTGGAGAAGAATAATTTGCATTGGTTCAGGGGCTTTTGCAAAAGCTGCCCAAGACAGCAGCACTGTATTTTACTTACCCACGTGCAACTACAGAGATCAAGCGAAACTGCATCTATAAACAACCACAATTCACATTTGCTTTGAGCTATGAAAATATTAACCTACTCTGACCTCCCCTGCACCAACTTCAGCAAAGCCTGGGTCAAGAGTCTCAACTTCCCAAAACAGCACAGGTGTCTCTAATTTCAGACCTGCTAGTCTTTCTGCCTTTGGCTAAATCAGTAGCAAGTCTGTTTTTATTTTCTAGATAAAAACAAAAACAAAAAATTCCACTAACTCATGTAGGTATTTTCTCCTTTTTCTTCATAAAAGATTACAGGGGCACCTGGGTCGCTCAGTGGGCTAAAGCCTCTGCCTTCGGCTCAGGTCATGATCTCAGGGTCCTGGGATCGAGCCCCGCATCAGGCTCTCTGCTCAGCAGGGAGCCTGATTCCCCCTCTCTCTCTGCCTGCCTCTCTGTCTACTTATGATCTCTCTCTCTCTCTCTGCCTGCCCCTCTGCCTACTTGTGATCTCTGTCAAATAAATAAATAAAATCTTTAAATTAAATGAATAAATAAAAGGTTATAGCAGACATAAATGAAGTAACATGTATCAATATCTCTTTCCTCTAAATGGCTACAATAAAGGTCAAAAATAGCTCAAGATGGTGATATCCATGATTTTATAAACACTCAGACTTGAAAAAGTATAATATTGATAAACTTTATATATTTCAATAAAAGAACATAGTGTGACAATAGCATGTTCAATAGCATTTACAGTAGCATGCCTAATCCTTAGCAGGGGTTCAATAAGTTTTAGTGTCTTTCCTTTCCATTAATTCTTACAGTATTTCCATGAAATAGTTCCTGTTTACTACTACCCCAGTAAAAAGCAGGAAAACAGAAAGAAGAAAATTCCCTGAGTGACCACCCAGACCAGACCCCAACATTCAGGCCTCCAGACGATAATGAAGGGAAGTCATCTGCAAAAGTTAAACTTTCATCAACCCTCCCCACCTTGCTTCCTAGGCAGTAGTGTCAATTCCAAGGACCATGGTTCCCTTTGCTACAGAAAAAAAGCTCAATGGGGCACCTGGCTGGCTTAGTTGGTAGAGCATGCAACTCCTGATCTCATGGTTGTGAGTTTAAGCCCTACACTGGACATAAAGATTACTTAGAAAAAGAAAAAAGTAACTCAACTACTTTTCCTTATAGCAATTATTTATGATTACTGTTCTTGCAAGCTGTCTCAAGAACTTTTGTTGTTTTGTGTGCAGGTGCAACAAGAGTCCAAGGCTATCATCAACCCACAGAACCCTATACACAAGTTCATAGGATTCCTGGTTGGAGGGATTGTAGGGAGTCGTGTCGTTATTTTTTTTGACTATCAAGTTCACTCTCTGAGTGATCCAAGTTTTCTGCACCAATGAGCAATGGGATCTCCACATGCCTAAGACCACAGGAAACTAGAACTATGTGAACTAGCACTACCTTACTTTGACAGGAAATGTTCTGACAGAAATAGGTTTGCAGAGCTGTGTGAAGCTGCCATCTATAGCTTCTTGTGGGTATCTGACACAAGACAGATATAGGAGCCCAAACCATATCTGGTGTGTTTTTGTTTAGTACAAAGCTAAAGCTAGGAACAAAAGCATGCTGTGTCAAATCAAACTCTAGTAGGTGCAGACAGACAGATTCTGTCACTAGTAACAAAATTTATAATTGCCATGATGACCTGGCTACTGTCAAAACAGGCCCTTTGTTGCATTTAGTCTACCATTCACATAAGCTACTGAGTGTTAGAGTGACCAGAAGAATTAGTTAGCCTGTCACTAGCCATCACCCCAAGGTGGTTTACATAATAGCTCTAATACAAGAATTTCTGGCCTCCAATGATTGGATCATGGTTGTATACACATGTGTTTGAATTCATGTTTCTGTTCTATAACCACCAAAATTTTTAACTAGTTGTGCTGTTTCTTGGCATTAAGTTCTAAAAAGATACTAGACATAGTCCACGACATTAGATAATCAGCAATGACAGACCATCATGGGGCTATGAGAGTGCTTCCCTAAACAATGATCAAATCTGATTTATTCTAGTTCAGTAGAATTGAAAATACTAACAAAACAGCTTAGGAAAGGAGGAGGAAAAAGCAAATAAGCCTGGGACCTACCTTGTTTACAACTCCCACAGACAGGTGAAATTCAATTCCATGCCAACCACACCCCTAAAACACAAACAGAAAAATAAAAGTTCATGCAATATAAGCAGTTCTTCAAGTTCCTAAAGTACATTTGGTTTCAAAGGTATGAAGCTGTTTATCTCCTTTCTATCTTCTTCATGCCTACAGCAGGGGTTGAGCTCTATCACTGGCAAAAAGGCCTTAATAGGTGGAGTTAAATAATAGCTAACACTTGACTGAGCACTTACTATATATGCAAGGCACTGTTCTAAGCACTTAAATGTACTAATTTAATCCTCAACAAGCCTATGAGATGATTACTATTATTAAGTCACTTTACATCCAAATCACAACTGATCTATACCTCTTAAAATTGCCCTTACTGGTGTTAATAAATGGCCTTTATTTTAAAATTGGATCAATCTCTATTGGAAGTGCAGTGATCTCAACCACTGTAGCTGGGCTGCTTCAATGGCTGACATATCTAGAAATCCATATTTATCCATGTATTATGTACTTTTTTTTTTAAGATTTTATTTATTTATTTGACAGAGAGAGTGAGATCACAAGCGGCAGTGAGGCAGGCAGAGAGAAGAGGGGGGAGCAGGCTCCCTGCTGAGCAGAGAGCCTGATGTGGGGCTTGATCCCAGGACTGAGACCTTGACCCAAGCTGAAGGCAGAGGCTTTAACCCACTGAGCCACCCAGGCGCCCCTCATTATGTACTTCTTGAGTCCCCACAATGTGCGGAGCACTCTAGCAGGTGCTAAAGAGGATTCATCCTCTGTGCCTTAGGAGAAACTAGTTGGGAAGATCAGACTACACTACAAGAAATGGTTCAAGAAATGGAATGCCCTTTTATGAGGTACACTCTTTTGTACAATCATTGAGTAAAAATAATAAGCTTTGAGAAAAGGGGAGGAAAGCTTCACAAAAAAGCTGGACCTTTAAAAATAGGTATATCAGCAAAGAGAGGAGAAAGGCTTTTCAGGCAAAGGAATGAGAACAAAAACATGGTGGCAGGGACAGACACTGTGTATCTGAGATCCTTCATAATCTGATCCCACCCATCCACTGATAACCCTCCCCTCCCCCATTTGCTAATACCAAACTTCTTACTTCTGGGACCTACAATCTTTGGTAATCCTACTGTTTTCCTACTGCATAAAATGCTCCTCCCCCTATTCCATGGTAGATAACATTAACTAATCTTAGTATATAGTAGGCACTCAATACAATATAGCCACTTAGAAATAATTTTTATTATTAAAGATCCAATTGAAAGCCTTTTTTAAAGCCTTTTCCAATTTCCCAGAGTTATTCTACTTGTCTCCCCACCACACTCACATGGCGTTTGTCCATTTTTCCATTAGAGCAATAAAATATTTTACTGTCCCCAGGTTTCCTTTTTTCTTTTTCTCTTATATGTCTGAACAGAAACCACCTTTCATACAACTCAATGTTCCCTAAGACCTAACACACTGTCTGCCATATAATAGGTGCCCACTATATTCTTGTTGACTGAAATACCAATGGACTCAAGTTTACAAAATAAATAATAATAGGATTCCTCTAAAATGTCAGCTCCTTCAGTACACTTAAATGATTCAGTTTGTCAAAATCTAATGCACTTGTACATTTTCATGAATACATCTGCCACATAATTATGCTAACAATTCAGATACAAAAAGTCAAAGTGGATTCACCAAAAACTACCAGGCTCACTAGTTTTTGCTTGACAACAAAATGAGGTCCCATTCATGCCAAATGAGCCAGAAAAAATTAATTGAATTGATAATTTAGATATTATGGCTAGAGACCATACTCACTGAAATAGTGCCACAGCTTCATATGCAGTCTGTAGGTATTTATATTGGCTTTAGTCATGTATCACAGAGGTAACAAATTTAGAAGTCCAATCATAAATCCATGATTTATTTATAGAAACTTTCCATATGGTAGGAGTTTAAGAAGTAAAAGAGCAGCCTTTTTGCCTGCCGAAACCAGAGGGTAGCAGAGCGCCAAAGGAATAAACCCTCTCCTGACTCTGCTCTTGGCACTGTTTAAAGCAAAGGAAGAAATGTGCAGGGCAAGCAAGAGCCTTACTGAAAATCAGTCACCCAGGGGAACAGGCATTTCAAATGTCTGTGCTATTCAAGGCTTAAATATTAATTTTATACGTGACCAAGTTCATTTAAAGCATAACTTGTGGCTTGGAACTTAAAAAATGTTCTAATGTGCACATATGAATGGAGTCAGCCAGGTTTTAACATGCCAAGCTTAAAATACTCTCTAAATCATTATGCAAAGGTATGTACTCAATCCTTTATTCTCAGAAAAAGGCACTTAGGGGAGAAAGACTAAAGCAGTAGTATTTCAAGGGAAGCCAAAACAGAAAAGTCAACTCCTACAGAGTGATGAGTTATCTTTCAAAAATAGATGAAAAGAAGATAAAAGATAATGACAAATTACAATTATTAATATCAAAATGAGATCCAGGATTTTTAGTTCAATGTTGTCGAGAATATATTTTGAAACTGATTTCTACACGAGACCATCTTATAAAAAGGTTGTTTTAATCATCCACTGACTAAGCCCCTTTAGAATCCAAGTCTTGTGTTACACTGAAATGAGTTATATTTTCATGTGAACAGTTTTATAAGCAAAGTTCTTCTGTTCTTTTATATTACTGGCTTTAGAGAAATGCCAATAAAACTAGAATGACTAAAGCTTTATATAACTAAACCCTGGAAGCCCACACATCCAATCCCTTCATTCTCAATTGAGAAGCCAGAGTAGAAGAGGTTCAGTGACTTGATAACAGAAACACTTAGGCCAGAATCTGATTACTAGTCCAGTGTATTTATCCTACTACATACTACGCAACACACTGCTTTATTAAGATAGAAAATGGGGGCGCCTGGGTGGCTCAGTGGGTTAAAGCCTCTGCCTTCGACTCAGGTCATGATCTCAGGGTCCTGGGATTGAACCTCGCATCGGGCTCTCTGCTCAGCAGGGAGCCAGCTTCCTCCTCTCGCTCTGCCTGCCTCTCTGCCTACTTGTGATCCCTCTCTCTCTGTATCAAATAAATAAATAAAATCTTAAAAAAAAAAAAAAGATAGAAAATGTTTTGGAAATTACAACGGAATAAAAAATTTAAATACCTACACTCTTTCGCTAAGTTTTGAAAAGAATTTAGATGTGTGTGCCCTGATGTTCTGGAAAGGCTGTTCCTTAAAAATTTAGGCATTAGAAAATTCTAACAGTTATTTTCAAGACTTTGGCTCAAAAAATGCTCACAGAGAATCTCTACTAGAAGTGCAGCTTTAAAAAGTTTCCCTTATATTCCAAAGGAAATGAGAATAATTTTTACATTCTAAGTCAGATGACATCGTCCTCATCTTCTAAAATATAAACTTCACACACACAAAAATAAGCAATTTCATAGAATCCGGGATCTTCTTTCAAACAAGCAATTCATCTGAAAGAAGGCTACTGTCTCATTTGGGGAGAAAAAGATGGAAAGAATAAAAGGAAAGTAAAAAATGGAATGAAAGGATGAACTGGGATGAAAAAAGGAAAAGGAGGAAAGAAAATCAATATAAAGGTTTGATTCCAGTATCAAAAACGGAAGAGAAAAAACAATTCCTTTTTTTAAAGATTTTATTTATTTATTTGACAGAGAGGAGAGAGAGCACAAGTAGACAGAGAGGCAGGCAGAGAGAGAGGGGGAAGCAGGCTCCCTGCTGAGCAGAGAGCCCGATGCAGGGCTCGATCCCAGGACCCTGAGATCATGACCTGAGCTGAAGGCAGAGGCTTTAACCCACTGAGCCACCCAGGCGCCCCAGAAAAAACAATTCCATTAAATCAATGAAGTGCAGTTTTTAAGTCATCAGCCTTAATAAGGTGTGGTCACCTACCTCCAACCTCCTCAAACTGAACACCTACCAGAAAAACTTTCATCTCATTCTGCCTCATCCCCCTACTTTTTCTTCACTTCCAAAGAGCAATAAGTGGACTTCGCCTCCTGGAGCAAGTGGAGGAGTCAGAAAGGTCAGCCCATGTAGCCCCTCAGAGTCCTGGTACTGGCTGGAGCTATGAGAGAGTCTCAAAAGGAGAGAGTCAAGAAAGATCACTGTTTCCAGAAGTATCCATAACCTCCTCTAGAAGAAACTTAGAAACCTACAAGCAGCAATGTATTCTGCTGCCTTTCACACCCACCAAAAAGCTTTCCTTTCCAATAATCAATTTAACCTGGAAAGAGATTTTAAAGAACAGTTAATAATCAGGGCTCTCCAACAATAGATTATTTTAATTTTCAAAAACTGATAATATATAACTATGACTTAAAAAAATTAAACACAGGGACGCCTGGGTGGCTCAATCAGTTAAGCGCCTCCCTTCGGCTCAGGTCATGATCCCAGGGTCCTGGGACTGAGCCCCACATGCTCAGCAGGGAGCCTGCTTTCCCTCTCCCTCAGCCTGCCATTCCCCCTGCTTGTGCTTTCACTCTCTCCAGCAAATTAAAAAAAAAAAAAAAAAATTTAAACACAACAATAAGATATATAGTAAAAACTAGGCTTCTTTCCCACCCCAGCCTCCCAGTACTCCTTTCCAGAAACAAGTTTCTTTTCTTTTTTTTTTTTTTTTTTTTTTTTAAAGATTTTATTTATTTGACAGAGAGAAACACAGCGAGAGAGGGAACACAAGCAGAGGGAATGGTAGCGGGAGAAGCAGGCTTCCTGCAGAGCAGAGAGCCCGATGCGGGGCTCGATCCCAGACCCCTGGGATCTGACCTGGGCCGAAGGCAGACGCTTAACGACTGAGCCACCCAGG
>CM053611.1:102554976-102585189 GCA_028646535.1 Procyon lotor
GTGTTACCAGTAGGCTGTATGTTATCAGTAAGGCTATGTTATCAACAAGGCTTCTGGTCAACAGGCTATTAAGTTTGGGGAGAGTTAAAACTTACATATGTGTTAATAAAAAAAAAATGGCATTCCAAAACCAATGGGAAAAAGATGGACTAAACCATGTTAGGAAACTGGGTATCCATGGGGGAAAAGTTCATTTAGCACCCTATCTTACAAAATAAACTTCAGGCAGATTAAAAATTTAGGTTAAAAAGTTTTTTAATGTCAAAAAATATGAGGTGAAAAAAAAATTACACGTGGATTTTCAACTGCACAGGGCTCAGTGTCCCTAACCCACCCACTGTTCAAGGGTCAACTGTAATTATAAATTTCTCAAAGTTATAAAGGAAACAAAGGAGGGGCTTTGTGGGCAGAAAGTATTTTTTAGATATGGCGGTAAAGAAAGTTCAAAGAACTAAAGTAAAACCAGCTGATGATAATGGAACTAACTGAAGGGGAAAGGTATATCAAAGAAGTGGTGAGAGCAGTATAGATAAAGCATGCATACAATGTAGGTCATGGGAAGAAATCCGGATTTTAGTCTAAATGCAACAGGAAACCATCAGAGGGGAGGGTTCTAAGCAGAGAAGTGACGTGAGTCAGCTTGTTTTTTTTTTTTGTTTTGTTTTAAAGATTTTATTTATTTGAGAGAGAGAGAGAGAGAGATCACGAGCAAGCGGAAGGGATAGAGAGAGAAGTAGACTCCCCACTGAGCAGGGAGTCAACGTGGGGACTCAATCCCAGGCCCCCTGGATCATGACCTGAGCTGAAGTCAGCCGCTTCACCGACTGAGCCACCCAGGCACCCTCAGCTTGTGTTTTTAAGATCATTCCTGCCACTTCGGGCAGAAGGGACAGAAAGAGAATAATAATTTTTACCAAGAACTGTTGATGAGTCAAACCAAAACACCAAATTTTGGGCAGTGGGAATCATCTCTGCAATTCCATTACCAACCTAAAATCTTTAAATTGCTACTCAGTCCAGGTTTCACCTACAAGTTTGGGGGTGGGGGTTTTGTTTTGTTTTTAATGCTTACAACTAATGGGTCATGACCTCTGAGATCTCTGGAAAACAGAAACAAGCCCAGATGCCTCGGGGTTAGCATTCTTCTCATTCTCCAATTGCCAAAGTCAGATTAATTTTCCTTTACTCATCTCCTATTCCACAATCAGCTTCTTGACTGAAAGGAAGGGAGTAGGGACTTCCTCCAGTGTTTCAGGCAAAAATAAGCTTTACCAAACATCTGATAAGGAATGTATGTGATTGCACAACCTTTTTTCTCACTGCCAACTATGCTGCAGGTAGGAACTCCACTATGAAAGCAATTCTAATTTTCCTATCCAAATTTGCCAGATCTTAGAAAGCCACCTGAAGCAAATCCACTTAATTCTGCTTTAAAAACGTTTTCTCATTCCAAAGTCTGAAAAATACATTGCTAATAGCATTTGGAATTGATAAGGAAATAAAAATAAATTCCATTGTCAATCCTTGGGGGTATGTGGCACAATCTTAATAAAAGCACTAACAAACTAAGTCATGCGCCAAGATATTTTGCTCAGTTATTTAGAAGTGAGAATGGAAGAAGTGAGAGGCAGTACCAACATCTGTAGAATACCCAGGAGATTTCTTCACATGATTTCACATAATCTTGATAGCATCCCTCAAAGTAAGTACATCCCCATTTTGTTGATGAGGACACAGGCCCAGAGAAGTTGACGCTAGTACCAGGTCACCCAATGTTAAGTGGCTTCCAATGGCCCCTACTTTTTCCATTAAACAAATGTTTGAATAAAGATCTAAATTACAGAAATTCTATCATATGACCAATGTACGAATAGATAAAATAAGTTTATATACCTATACGTATGTGTACGTGTTTCATTTGGAGGCCTAATCATAAATTGTAATATTGTTCAGTGGGGAAAGCATGTAGGAGTCCTACTCAGAGACAGAGCACCAGAAAACACCTCCGAAGAGATTAGGGTGTTTGTAGCAAGCTATCATGGTTATTTGCTCTTTTTTTTTAAGATTTTATTTTTAAGTAATTTTTTTTTTAAGGTTTTTTAAAATTTATTTGTTTGACAGGGAGAAAGCAAGCACAAGCAGGGGGAGGGACGGAGGGAGAAGCAGGCTCCCCGCTGAGCAGGGAGCCCAATTTGGGGCTCCATCCCAGGACCCTGAGACCATGACCTGAGCTGAAGGCAGCCGCTTAACAACTGAGCCACCCAGGCGCCCCAAGATTTTATTTTTAAATAATCTCTATGCCCAACATGGGGCTCGAACTCACAACCAAGATCAAGAGTCGCATGCTCTTCCAACCAAGCCAGCCAGGCACCTCAAGTTATTTGCTCTTAATGAAGCCAAAGGAGCTCCTCCTTAAAGGCAGCATATACTTTTTTTAGGACTGCAGTGACTGCAATGAGTTCCTAACAAAAGCTATAGGGAGACTCATGCGCAAGGACCATTCCCAAGTCCAGGAAAGTCTGTGATTTAGGGTTGATGACAATGAGTAACACGTATATAACAAAAACAACCATTCTATCTATCAACAAAATCAAAGACAGCATAAATGAAAGCACCTAACAGTGGCTAGCAAACAGATACTTAATAAAAGGTAGTTTCTTCTACTCTGCTCCAAGTTATTTGTATAAAAAATAACACTAACTGCTGGATGTAGCCATACATCTCGCCTAGCTGGGCAAATTGGTGAAATGTTCTTTCTCTCAAACGCAGACAAACTGAGTTTGCCTATCTGGTCCCACATTTGCTAAGAGCAGGGACACAACCAGCCACATCTCAGAAGTCGCAAGTCTTAAGAATTATTTTATTTCCTCCATCAAAGCAGCACAGCAAATGGACAGAAAGGTATCTTCAAAGTAAGTCTCTCCAATAAGTGAGTACAACACAACTCAGCAAAATCACCAAACGACCATTGCAATCTACATTAGAATCTGCATTTCTCCACTTCCATGCCCACTGAGTGGTCACATACAACCTGGCATATTAAATCATGACTAAACACCTTTTCAGTAAAGCACTATTCTTTCACTAAAGCAACTTACTCTTCAACTATTTCAATGATTTAATTTTTGAAATGAAATGATCTTTTCTTCCAAACAAATTATTTTAGGGGTTCCTGGGTGGCTCACTCAGTTAAGTATCTGACTCTTGATTTCAGGTCAGGTCATGATCACAACAGGGTCATGAGATCAAGCCCCACTTTGGACTCCGTGCTGGGCATGGAGCCTGCTTAGGATTCTCCGCCTCTCCCTCTGCCCCTCTCCCCCTCTAAAAGAATAAAAATAATAAAAAGTTATTTTAAGTTAATTCTATCATTTAGATTCCTCTGAGATTCAGATTCTGGGATTAACAATCTATTATAATTAAAGTTGGATACTATAAAGTGGTAGTGATTGCTGGAGTGAATACTGTCACAACAGTAAGGATCAAATGAAAATTACGGGAGGGCCCTTAAGGGTCATCTAACTAAATGTTCTTATTTTACAAGGAAAAAAAAAAAAAAAACACTCAGGCCAGAGAGATTAAACAACTTGTTCCAATATTATATGTAACTTATTAGGGACAGAATGAGGTTTTTAAACCCCAAGCCCACTGATGCACTGCTGGCCAGCTGACCTCTCTCTAATAATATTAGCCACCACTCATCACATAATTACAATGTGCCAGGTGCTATACTAAGGGTTTTACATGTGTGATCTCATTTAATCTCACCACAATGAGGAAGGCATTATCAAGCCTATTTTATACACAAGGAAATGAGAATTCAAACCCAAGTCTGTCTAATGCCAAGTCTTTGGTTCTAGCCATTACACTATGTCTACATTCCGTTATTCATTCTTTCATTCATTCATCAAGTACTCACCAAGGAAGTGTAACATGTCAGGTATTATCTCAGCCCCAGGGATACTAGTGATGAAAATGGACAAGGTCCCTGCCATTACAGCGTTTATGGTAACTTACAGTAAAAATAATAATAGTAATAAGCACTTCAGGCATGACTGACAATTGCTGTGAGGAAAAACATGTGATAATATCAACAGAGACAATACTATACTACCTGTCGTACATGAAATGACTAAACATAAACAGACTACCACCTCACACCCATTAGGATGTCTACTATCCAAAAAACAAAACAAAAACAACAACAACAACAAAAACCCCACACACTAAATAGGATTGGTAAGGATGTGGAAAAGTGGAACCTTTGTGCACTGCAGGCAGGAATGTAAAATGAAAGTATATTTAATCTTGGGATAATAAAAATGACTAAACAAGATTCTGAACCCACCAAAGATAAGAGGTATTTGAAACAGGATACTCTGAATGGCAGATAAACAAATGTCCTTCTTTAGTTTGCTATTAATTCTATCTGGGGCTTAAAAAGAAACAGTTCTGGGGGCGCCTGGGTGGCTCAGTGGATTAAAGCCTCTGCCTTCAGCTCAGGTCATGATCTCAGGGTCCTGGGATGGAGCCCCGCATCGGCCTCTCTGCCTGCTTGTGATCTCTCTCTCCCTGTCAAATAAATAAAGAAAATCTTTAAAAAAAAAAAAAAAAAGAAACAGTTCTGTCAGAGAAATCAGAGAAATGTATCAGTGAGGATAATAGATTCTTTCAAATTAAACTACCAAGATTACACACATAATGCTATTCCAGTAGGCACTTCTTTTTTCCTGATTCTTACGTTTTTGTTAAATTTCTCTCAGTCTCTCTGACATCTCAGCAGAGACATACTCTGACTACTGTACAGGTAAAGGCAGTTCATTAAGCTCTCCAACTGGACTCAGATTGCTTCTATGGGAACTGCCTCCTCTTAAGTTTCTGGGCTTTTATCAGATAGAAGCAACTCTTAATCTCCCTGACTTCCTTTCTCGGGGAATGTGCCAAGAAAAAATGAAGGAGAAAAGACCTGGGTCCACAGTTATCGTAAGTACTATACTTTCATCCATTATGGACTAGGTACTGCACGTTATTCAGCTTCATACTAGAATTTACCATCAATCTTCTTTATTTACTAAACTCACTTGGTACAGCTCTTACAATAGGTAACATGGAGAAGAAAACAGTATCAGGTGCAGCTACTATCCCTCAATGAACAATAATATTAACAGGAAGAAAAGGCCTTGATGAAAAAAATGTGACATTGAAAAAAGAAAAATTGGAAAAGTGCACTATAGGGAGAGGAAAGTCTGAAAACAAGTTTGAGGTCAGATGAGTCATTGTATTTGTCAAGGAGAGCTGTTTTGTAAAGGAGTTAAGCCTGAGGCTAACTTTAAAAATGGGCAAGGATGGGGGCTCCTGGCTGGCTCAGTTGAAGAGAATAGCACAAGACTCTTGATCTGTGAGTTTAAGGCCCACGTTTGGTACAGAGATTACTTAAACAAATAAACTTAAAAAAAAAAAAATTCCAACCACCATTAAAAAAAAAAAATGGGCAAGGACACAGTTTGGTTCTAGGAGGAAGAAAGCTGTTCAGAAAATTCTGGGCAGCCTGCTATCACGGTCAAGAAAGTAACAATCATCACTACAGAATGATGACCAGTTTTTTTAAAGTTCTGATTGAAAAAATATGTAATAATTCTGCTTGGTGATCTATAAAAGTCTACATAATCAAGTTTGATGAAGACAGCATACAACTACAAACTAAAAACAAACAATGTGGTTCTAGCAACCAAACTCATCCCTCACAAACTCTAAATCAGAAAGGAAGAAATCTGCCATTTCTATAGCTGTACCAGAATGATATTCTGAAATGTTTTCCTTTCTCTCATTGGAGAAGTTATAATGAATAGAGTCTACTATTAAGCCCATGCTATTTTCCACAGCAGTGTAAATGCACAAGACAAAGAAATGGTAGCTGAAACAGATTCTAAGCAAAAAGAGCTTATCCAGCCTTTGTTTTTTAAATTGAATGTCAGTTTCATATATATAATCAAAGGACATTTGTATAATTCTTCAGAGTTAGCAATTACTTTATTTAGGCAGAGTTTTACGTATGGTAGATGCTCAGCAACTATTTGAATGAATGAATAACCTCATTTGTACTCAAGGTACTACTGCCAGGAGAAGCCAAATTAACTCCGTAAAATGAATGAAGCGGGAAAACCACAAGAGGATGAAGAATGGGGTATTTTCTTGTAATGGTGCTGCAATTATTCGTCCACCCACTCATTCAACAGAAATCTGAAGACCTATTATGGGCCAGGCATTTTTGTACTGTGCACATGTGTTGGAGGGTGTACAGATCAGCTGTTAGATACTGACTGACCTCAACAAAATCTGGCATACAGGGGCGCCTGGGTGGCTCAGTGGGTTAAGCCTCTGCCTTCGGCTCGGGTCCTGATCTCAGGGTCCTGGGATTGAGCCCCGCATCGGGCTCTCTGCTCAGCGGGGAGCCTGTTTCCCCCTGTCTGTCTGCCTGCCTCTCTGCCTACTTGTGATCTCTCTGTCAAATAAATAAATAAAATCTTTAAAAAAAAAAAAAAAACTGGGCATACAAACACCTTGTGTTTAGTCCGCAGAACGTTGGCCAACAGTTTTTTTTTTAGTCAACTTTGATGTATAATTTACTTACAATAAAATGCACCCATTTTAAGTGTACAGGTCAATGAGTTGACAAATGCACATTCTTTGTGTAATCACCACTCCCAATCAAGAAAAAAAAAATTCCCATCACTCATGTCTTTTTGTAGTCAATCTCCCCCCCCCACTCCAGCCATAAGCAACCAATGATCTAATTTCTATTACTATAAATTAATTTTGCCTATTCTAGAACTTTAATATAAATGAAACCAATATGGACCACCTGGGTGACACAGTCAGTTGAGTATCCATCTCTTGGTTTCTGCTCAGGTCATGGTCTCAGGGTTGTGGGATCAAGCCCTGCTTTCAGCTCCACACTAAGCATGGAGTCTCCTTGGGATTCTCTCTCCCTCTCCCTCTGCTCCTCCTGCTTGTGCTGTCTCTAATAGATAAATAAATCTTTTAAAAATGTATTTAAAAAATAAAACTGACATAAGTGTTTCTCACTTCTCTCAACATACTTTTTGAGATTCATTCACATTATTGTATGTATCTTTCACTCTTTATTCAGTTTGTTTACCTATTCACCTTTTGTAGTATTTGAGTGGTTTCTAATTTTTGGCCATTATGAATGAAACTGCTATGTACAGTCACATGATCTTTATGGGAATATATGTTTTCATTTCTCTTGGGTAATAAATACCAAGGTACAGGATCACAAGGCTGCATGGTGAGTATGTATTTAACTTTACAAAAAACTGATAGTTGTACAATAGTACACACTCCCACCAGCAACATACATGAATTCCAGTTGTTTCACATCCTCACCAATACTTGGAATTGTCCGTATTTTTTTATTTTATCTATTCTAGCGGGTATGAAATGACATGTATTTCCCTGATGAATAATGATGTTGAGCATCTTTCCACGTGCTTTTAGACATTCAGATATATTTTCTTCTATGAAATGTCTATTCAAATCTTTTGCTCTTTCTTAATTTGGTCATTTCTCATATTTTGAGTTTTAAAGTTTTTCTTTACATATTCTAAATATAAATTCTTTGATAAATGTATCTATAGATATCTATATATATATATATGAAATTATATGTACATGTGTGTATGTGTATAAATATTTCCTCCCAGTCTGTGGCTTACCTTTTCATTTTCTTACAGTGTCTTCTAAAGAACAAAGGTTTTACTTTTGATATGTCTGACTTAGCAATTTTTCCTTCCATAGTATTTTTGTTTCCTAAAAAATCTTTGCCTACCCCCAAGGTCACAAATATCTTCTCATAATTTTTTCTACAAGTTTTATGGTTTTAGTTTGTATGTTTAGGGCTATGAGCCATTTCAAATTAATTTGTGTGTATAGTGTAACACAGGTACTGAGATTCACTTCTTTACAAACAAATATCCAATTGTTCCTGCAACATTTGTTGAAAAGACTATCCTCTCCTCTGCTGAATTACATTTAACTTTGTTAAAAAAATCAACTGACCATATGTGTGTCTATTTCAGCATTCCCTACTGTGCTCCAATGATACACGTCTATGTTCTTCCACTTCTTAATTATTTTGGTTATTCCAGATCCTTTATATTTCCATGTGAATTTTAGATTCAGAGTGTCAATTTCTACAAAAAAATTCTGCTGAGATTTTGATCATGAACACACTGAATCTTCATCGATCATTGTGGGAAGACCAGACAACTTTACATTACTGGGTCTTTCAAACCATGAACGTGATATATATCCAAATATAACCCTTCTTTAACTTCTCTCAGCAATGTTTTGTGACTTTCAGTCTAAAGATCTTTTTTTTTTTTTTTTTTGACAGAGAGAGAGAGAGATCACAAGTAGGCAGGGAGGCAGACAGAGAGAAAGGGGGAAGCAGGCTCCCCACTGAGCAGAGAGCCCAATGTGGGGCTCAATCCCAGGAACCTGAGACCATGACCTGAGCCGAAGACAGAGGCTTAACCCACTGAGCCACCCAGGTGCCCCTCAGTCTAAAGATCTTACATATAATTTAACTAAATTTGTTCCTAAGAACCTTTTTAAAAGATTTCTCAATTTTAGAAAGAGAAAGAGAATGAGTGGGAGGGGCAGAGGGGAAAGAAAGGGTCTCTGCATTGAGCACGAAGCCTGATGGATGGCTCAGTCTCATGACCCAAGATCATGACCTGAGCCAAAGCCAAGAGTCATATACTTAACCAAGTGCACCACCCACGCACCCCAAGAAACTTAAATTTTAAATTTATTGCTAATATTATAAAATAGAGAAAATCTACCATTTTAAAAAATCCAGATTTCTGGCTTCCCTTGAAAAAAAAAATTCAGAAGATCAGTGATTGTGGGCCTACACTCCCACAACTCAACAATATCCTAGAACTAAAAAGTGGCAACTCTCTTTAGACAGGGCATGTTCTCTCCAATTTGCCAATCTTACCACTCCTCATTAAAAATCCCTGATCTACCCAATTCTGTATTTAAGTTGCCTGCTTGGAGCCTATACCCAGTGAAACACTTAGGGGCAGAGGCAGAAGTATAATTATATTTGCATTTTAAAACTCTGACTTCAGTGTAGAGAATTGATTAGTTAGGGTCAGAAAGAACAGAAGCAGTAAAACTAGGTAAGAATTTATTCATGTGGTCCTGGAAAGAGCATGACTTGGACTGCTAGAGTGACTTTGGTAGAAATAGGAAGTTGACAAATAAGATCTGTCAATATTTCTGGAGTGATGACCAACCAAAATTGATGATGGAATGGATGTGAGCAGAGAGAGGCACATATCAAAGATGACCTGTCAGATTTCTGGCTTGTGTAACCAAGTGGACAGAAGTGCCATTTAAAGAAATGGGGAACACTGGAGCAGGAACAACTTTGACAGTAGGAAAAGAAGACTAAGAATTCAACTGGGAATATAAACTTGAGATGTCTATGAGACCTCCAGGTGGAGGTGGCAAAATGACTTCTGTTCAAAAAATATGGAAATACACACTTGGGAATCATTACCAGACATGTAGTTTTTAAAGCTAGGGACTAAATGAGATCTCCTACAGACAGACAATAAGAGGGTTTAAAGCTAAGTCCTGAGAAAGTCCCATATACAGAGGCCAACATGAAGATCAAGTAGCAAAAGAGATAGAAAGTACAGCAGGAAAGGTAGAAGGAACAAAGTATTAGATAAAAAACTAGGGGATTAATGTCATACCAATAACATAAAATAGCTTTAAAAAGGTGATCAACTATGTTAAATAGCATGAGAGGTAAAATAAGAATGAAAATGGCTGTCCCTTCATCCATTAATCTGTTCAAAAATATGTATTAAAGATTTTATTATTAAACCTGATGATGTATGGTGACTAACAAAACACAATAAAAATTAAATAAACTTTTTTGAAAAAGATTTTATTATTTATTAGACAGAGAGAGACATAGCAAGAGGTGGGAGTGGGAGAAGGAGTGGGAGAGGGAGAAGCAGGCTTTCTGCTGAGCAGGAAGTGGGGCTCGATCCCAGGACCCTGGGATCACGACCTGAGCCAAAGGCAGACACTTAACGGACTGAGCCACCCAGGGGCCCCCCGTTCAAAAAAATTTATTAAACGCCTACAATATGCTAAGTACTACTGGTGTTGAGGATACAGCAATGAACAAAATCTTTGCCCCTCCAGAGAATATGATCTAGTGCGAGAAGACAAAAAACAAATCCATGTTGGGGCACCTGGGTGGCTCAGTCTGTTGGGCATCTGCCTTTGGCTTAGGTCATGACGTCAGGGCCCTGGGATCAAGCCCAGGAGCAGGCTTCGTGCTCAGCAGGGAGTCTGCTTTTCCCCCTCCCTTTCACTCTGCCCCTCCCTCCCGCTCCTGATTTCTCTCTCCTCTCTCAAATAAATAAATATTTGAAGAAAAAAAAATACATGTCAAGTTCTGTAGAGAAAGTGACACAGGATAAGGGAAATAAGGACTGCTTCAGATTAAAGAGTAAGGTGGCTTTCTTTTTTAAGATTTTATTTATTTATTTGACAGAGAGAGAGAGAGAGAGAGCACGCGCGCAAGCACAACCAGGAGGATAGGCAGGCAGGGGAAAAGCAGGCGCCCCACTGAACAAGGAGCTTGATGTGGGGCTCAATCCAGGTCTCCGGGATCATGATCCGATCCAAAAGCAGACACCTAACCAACTGAGAAGGTGGCTTTTTTTTTTTTTTTTTTTTTTTGGTATGTGGTGGGTCTCTCTAGTAAGGAGACATCTGAGCGAAGATCTGAAGAAAAAAAAAAAAAAGAGGAAGTAAACCATGTGGAGATTTAGGGAAAGAGTATTTCAGGCGGAGAAAAGAGCAAGCACAAAGACTTGGTATGACCCAGGAACAGCCAGGAATCCAGTGGGATTACAGTAGAGTAAGCAAGGGGAGAGTGGTAGATCATGAAACAGACTCAGGAAAACAGATCCTAAGATCTGTAATCTATGTGGAGAGCAGATCACAAAAAAATCAAAACAAACAGGGAACTCAGTTCAGGGGAAGCTACTGCTGTAATACAAGCAAGAAATGATAATGATTATGTGATGGTCAGTTGTATGGGCCACTTGATTACGCTACCACCTCCAGTTACTCAAACATTAAATGTTGCTGTGAAGGAATTTTGCTTTGCTGTGAAGGATGTGATTAATATTCATAATCAGTTGACTTTAAGTAAAGGACAGTGTCCTAGAGAATCTAGGTGGGCCTGATTCAATGAGTTAAAAAGCCTTAGGAGCAAACTGTTGTTTCCCAGAAGAAATTCTACCTGTGGATAGCAACTTCAGCTCAAGACAGCCTGGCGTATGGATATCATACCTGCTTAGCCATCCCCTATATGACCTAAGGGATAAATCCTTATAATAATTTTTTTTTATAATTTCCTAATGTATATCTCCTCCTCATTTTGTTTCTCCAGTTGAACCCTGATAAAGATGTTGATATCTGGAAGTGTTCTGTTTAAATACTTAAAAATGTGGAAGTGTCTTTGAAACTGGATAATGGGTAGAGGCTGAAGAATTTTTAGAGGCCTAACAGAAAAAGCCTATGTTGCCTTCAACAGACTGTTAGTAGAAATATGGACATTGAAAGCACTCTTGGTGAGAGCTCAGAAGGAAGTAAGAAGTATAGTAGGGAAAGCCTATATTGTTTTAGACAATACATATTTCATCATAAACAGAATGCTATTAAGAATATGAACATAGGGGCGCCTGGGTGGCTCTGTCGTTAAGCATCTGCCTTTGGCTCAGGTCATGATCCCGGGGTCCTGGGATCGAGCCCCGCATCGGGCTCCCTGCTCGGCGGGAAGCCTGCTTCTCCCGCTACAATTCCCTCTACTTGTGTTCCCTCTCTAGCTGTGTTTCTGTCAAATAAATAAAGCCTTTAAAAAAAAAAAATATATGAACATTAAAGATGTGCTTCTGGTAAGGACTTAGAAAGAAATGAAGAACACTACTGGAAACTGGAAGACAATCCTTTTTACATAGAACCTACGGAATGGGGGAAAATATTTGTAAATCATACATCTGATACAGAGCTGATATCCAAAATACATTTTTAAAAAACTCCACAACTCAATAGCAAAAAGCCAATCTAAATAAAAAATGGGCAGAGGATCTCAACAGACATTTTTGCAGAGAAGACATACAGATGGGCAACAGGTAGATGAAAAGATGCTCATCATCACTCATTATCTGGGAAATGCAAATGAAAACCACAAGACATGGCATATCTGTCAGAATGGCTATTATCAAAAAGACAAAAAATAACAAGTGTTGGTGAGGATATGGAGAAAAGGGAACATTTGTGCACTATCAGTGGGAATGTAAATTTGTACAACCAGAATGGAAAACAGTATGAAGGAGGTTCCTCAAAAAATTAAAAATAGCACTGCCATATGATCTATCACTTCTGGGTACTTAGCCAAAGAAAACAAAAACACTAATTCAAAAAGACGTATGCAACCCCATGTTCAATGCAGTATCATATACAATAGCCAGAGATGAAAACAACCCAAATATCCACTAAGGGATGAATGGGTAAAGAAAATGTGGTATATATAAATATTATTCAGCCATAAAAAAGTGAAGGGGGTCAAAAGGTACATATTTCCAGTTACAAAAATAAATAAGTCATGGGGATGTAATGTACAGCATGGTAACTATAGTTAATAATACTGTATTGCATATCTGAAAGTTGCTAAGAGAGCAAATCTTTTTTTTTTTTTTTTTAAGATTTTATTTATTTATTTGGCAGAGAGAAACACAGGGAGAGAGGGAACACAAGCAGGATGAATGGGAGATGGAGAAGCAGGTTTCCTGCCAAGCAGGGAGCCTGATGTGGGGCTCGATCCCAGGACTCTGGGATCATGACCTGAGCTAAAGGCAGATGCTTAAAGACTGAGCCACCCAGGTGCCCCAAGAGAGCAAATCTTAAAAGAAGAAAAAAATTTTATCTATAAATGGTGACAGATGTTAACTAAACTTACTGTGATCATTTTGCAATATAAACAAGTATCAAATCATTACAATGTACACCTGAAACTAATAGTTATATTTCAATTATAATTCAATTTAAGAAAGAAAGAAAGAAAGGAAAAAATAGAAGAAAACTAGAGCTGAGCCTTGATCCCAGAAACCAGAGCCATGGGCCCAGAGCATGGAGTCTAAAGTCACACAGGATTACTCCCAGGCTTTGAAACATAATGAAATTTTCCCTGCTGGATCCTTGAAACTGCTTGGGACCTGTGACACACTTATTCTTTGCATTTTCTCTTTTTCGTGAAACAGGAATGTCTTTACCTGTCCCACCACTGGATTTGGGGAACATATAACTTGTTTTCTAGTTTCACAGGTCCACAGATGAAAAAGGATTTTTCCCCAAGATAGACCATACCCAGAGTCTCACATATACCTAATCTGGAGAATTTATACAATGAGATTTTGCACTTCTGAGCTAAGGACATGTAGATGAGATCCTGAGCTTGAGCTGATGCTGCAATGGGTTAGGATTCTGGGGAGTGTTGGAATGGAATGAATGTACTTTGCATATGGGACAAATGTTCATTACCTTTGGGGGCCAGAGGACAGACTGTGGTAAGACTGAAAAATGGCACCCTAAACATACCACATTTTCCACATCCTAGACCCTGGAACTTGTGAATGTTACCTTAAAAAAAAAAAAAAAAAAAAACAAGGATGGGGATCTTTGCAGATGAGATTAAATTAAGGATCCTGAGATGGGGAGATTATCCTGGATTATCTGGGTGAGCCCTAAATGCAAACACATATCTTTATAAAAAGGAGGCAGAGAGAAATTTGACAAAGAGGTGAAAGACACGTACACAGGAGACCTGAAGATGCTGCACTTGCAGACTGAAGTATACACACAAACCAAGGAATGCTGGCAGCCACCAGAAACTGGAAGAGGTAAGGAACTTACTCTCCCCTAAAGCCTCCAGAAGGAATGTAACTCTGATGCTGACATCCTAATTTTGATCCAGTGAAACTGATTTCAGACATCTGGACTTCAGAACTCTAAGAGAATAAATTTGGGCTGTTTTAAGCCACCAAGTCTGTGGTGACATGTTATAGTAACCAGCCACCGAAAACTAATCCGATGGCTTGGACAAGGATGATTACAATGGAGTTGGTGTGAAGTGATCCAATATGGATATGTTTAGCAGCCAGAACTAGCAGGATTCAGTGATGGGTTGGATATGAAATGGGAAAGGAAGAGAAGATGATGCCAAGATTCTTGCCTACAGAACTATAAGAATAACCATTTTACTAAGCTAGGGACAGCCCACTGACTCACCAAGCCAGTGGTAACCTCATTGAAAACTGTTTTGGTAGAATTTGGGGCTGGACATCAGATTATAAAGGTTAGAAAATCCAGAGTACTAGGGTTTTGGAGTATTATAATCTACTTTGAATATTATTATGCTGTGGTTGTTATTCATCCGTTCATTACCTTCCCCTTTACCTAGCTCCAGTGGTTTAATGGGCCAAATATCAAGTACAAAGTTGATTAATTCTCAAGTGGGCCAAAGGAACTAAGTTCAGGACACTGTCCTTTAAGGCAAGGGAGGACAGGGTAAAGAGAAGGGAGAGTCACTTTCACTCACTCAACAGTATTTATTGAGCATCTATTATATCCCATGCCAAGCATAATGCTAAATGCTGACAAAATAGCAATGAAGAGACAGACATGGTCCCTGGCCTCATGAAGCTTATTAAGAAAACATAAATAATTACACAATTATTTAGCTGTAATTGTAGCTACTGCTACAAAAGAAAAACTCTGGGTGTTATGAAAATTAACACGAACAGAATGTCTATTACGTGCTAAATGCTTTATATGTAACTTATTTACCTCTCACAACTAAACTATGAGGAAACAGAGATTTGGCAAGATTAATTCACTTGCCCAAGATCACATAGCCAGTGAGCAGTAGAGTCAGATTAAAAACAGGTACATTCAAGTCCGAACTCATCACTTCTATCTCCAAACAGTAGGAAAATCTACTAAGCTTTTTCAAAAGAAAACAAAGTGCCCAGAAGAAATAGAGTCGTAAAGGTAAAGTTTTGAGGATCCTTGCTCTAGAAAGAGCTTTATAAGCTCACTTGATGAAGGTGAATTTTGGAGGGTATTCAAAAATCCCTTAACACTCTCCAAATAGAACAAAAGGTTACACTATAATTAACTCAGTTTTATTTAGGCACCCAACAGGTTATTAAACATGTTGAAAATAAAATGTCATGAATACCTTGTCCAAATTTTCATACAAATTGTTTCTGCCAGGCTCACCTTCAGAATCAGCTTCAGGTAAAAAGGAAAGGGGTTAAAAAAAAAAAGTCGATCATGCTATAGAGTGACTGATTTAGGAAAATGACGAAATAATCATTTTACTCAATGTATACAAACATTCATGACAGATATTACATAAATGAGCCACACCACCCTATGATGTTCTACTGCATAAAGGAAAGCTTCAAATTTATTTAATTTCAAGTCAAATCACTAATCTATGATCTTCATTGTATTCTTGGTTTCCTATGCCCGCCTTTCCAGGTCTTCCCCCATCCTCCCTTGCAAAAAAAAAAAAAATCTGAACAGAAAGGAAATATCAACCAGAATGTGAAATGATCCACTGAATCTACAAAATGGGAAATTTAAAATACCATGATATATTTGCCTTCCATGCCACCTTAGGGCGTTAACCTGGAATATTAGCTTTAAAGAGTGAAAAGCTCCTGAATGGAAGCTTTGGCTCAGCTGATTTTTCATTAAGAGTGATTATCCCAAATAACAGAGATAAGAAAGAAAATGGTCCTTATCTTTCATTTCTAAATTGTTTTGAAAGGCAAGACAATCCATACAAGGCAAATTTAAAAAGACTATTTAAGTACATCCATCATATAGAGGCACCTGGTTGGCTCAGTCAGTAGAGCATGTGACTCTTGATCTCCGGGTCATGAGTTCGAACCCCATGTTGCGTGTAGAGCTTAATGAAATAAATAAATAAAAATAATCTTACCAAAAAAAATACATCCATCATATAACAAAATATAAAGTCAACAATAAAGCCAGTTTCACCATGAAATCATAACACCACTCTCAAACCAAAATGCAACATGGTGTGTCCTAAAATATGACGAGAGGACAACTTTCCAAGTTCCTGTAAATTTTGTGGTGGTGAAAATATGTACAAATTAACCACGATTAGGAGACTTTGGCATCACTTAATGCCATTTACAGTTATAAAGATAACTGAAACACTGACAAAATATGTTTAAAATTTGGACACTATAGTATGTCCTTATTTAGTATTTACTGAGCAATTTAGGATGTGAAATCACTATAATAGCTTTCTATTTCAGGAATGGCAACAAGATACATATAAGGAATACTGCAAAGAATACTTTGAAAGCTACAACACCTTGATTACTACCATAAAGAATTCTCAGCATACTAACATTTTCACAAACTATGCAAAATAAAGTGAACAAGAACAGACATTTACTGAAGGCAAAGTTAGGCACTTCATATACATTATCATAGGGAGTCAGTATACTTTAATTTAAAACAAGACCTAGGGGGACGCCTGGCTGGCTCAGTTGGTGGAGCACGTGACTCTTGATCTCAGGGTTGAGAATTCAAGCCTCACATGGGGCATGGAGCCTACTTAAAAAAAAAAAAAAAAAAAAAAAGACACAGACAGAACTTGGTTCAAACCCTGACTGCAATCTTCCTAAATTAGTGAATCTCTCCAAGTTTCTCTTTCCTCATCTACAAAATGGAGCTATTACTTCACAGAACTGGTGTGAAAATTGAGGTAGCACAAGTCCACTGTGACTCCATGATTCTTATGACAACCCCATGTTGTAAGAACATCTTACGTTAACCCCAGTTTATGAATGAAAAAACTAGTCAGAAGAAGGTTTAGTGGTGAACCTATGGTTACACAGCTGATAACTGTCAGTCCTTAGTTCTGCTCATGCCCTTAAATTTGACATGTTACTTCACTAGTTGACTCTCTCATACTACGGAGTTTATGAATTTTTTTCAAGTTATCCATAATTCCCACTCATAATTTTGGAGGTCAAAGACCTGTAAGAAGCCCACCTATCTTCAAATCAGTAACACAGTAACATTCCACATTTCAACATGAGCTATCCAAATTACTTGCTACCAGGACTCATTTAAACAGGGAATGATTTCTAAAAGCATATGAATAAAAGTGACTAGGAAAGCAAACAAATCAGATACACGCCAAAAGTAAAAATACGGTATCTGAAGAAAAGACATTTTCACAATGCTCAATCTTCCAAAGATTCTGTAGATCTTCATTACTACTATATGAGCCAACCCTAAACACAGGGTGAAGAACTGGCCCAGCCTCAGCCACTAGATTGTTGTGGACCCTCAAACCACTTAATTTCTTAGCACCTCTATTCTACTAAACAATGAGAGTTGGACTGGAGTCCCTGAACCACAGAACTGAAGGCAACTTGGGCAATTAGCTCCACCCAAGGCACCCAGGCAGAGCCCCCAATTCCTACTTTAACACCTGCAGAAACATGGAGTTTAATGATCTTCCCTCTTCATAGAAGTGACAGACTTAGTGCTAAGTATCAATCTCTGAGGATTCTTTTGGGACTCAGTCACAAAAGTGCTCACTCTGGTATTTTTACTATGGGTCCTGGTTCCACCACTAAGCTCTTCTCAAGATGCACTGTTAAGTACTGCTTCTGGCTAAACCCATTCTGCAGACAGAGGGCCCAGTAACTTATAGGGTCAACAAGAGAACACAAGATACCCTTCACAGGCAACAGGGCACCTCCTGAGGTGTGTTGTAACTGTGGAGTTCAGCTAAATAAAATCACTGGTTCACTCTATTTGTGAAATAAAAATTATCTAAATATAAGTACTCAAACTGGAAAAACTGATGCTGAAGCAGCAAATGATTACTTTTTTTTTTTTTTTAAGATTTTACTTATTTATTTGACAGAGAGAGAGATCACGAGTAGGCAGAGAGGCAGGCAGAGACAGAGGGGGAAGCAGGCTCCCTGCTGAGCAAAGAGCCTGATGCGGGGCTCGACCCCAGGACCTTGAGAACATGACCTTAACCCACTGAGCCACCCAGGCGCCCTGCAAATGATTACATTTAAAATTATTACATTTAAATGGCTGACATTTAAAAGCCTCTGAATACTCACATCATTCCACATTCATTCATCTCTGACTCGAACCTCAACCTGACCATGGGTGCATGGTCAGTTCTATGCTATTGCCCAAAATGAACAGTGATGATGATAATGATGATGCATGTGAACCTATTCTAAGGACTTAGCAAATTTTTAACTTATTTAATCTTTATAGCAGCAATATAAACAGGCATCATTATTATCCTCATTTTATAGTGAATTACCAAGAAGATGTGGTTAAGAGTATCACAGTCACACACCCAAGGTCACACAGCTAGCATGTGGTAGAGGTAGGGTTCCAACCCAGGAAGTCTGGCTCTAGTATTTATGCTTTAAACTGCTTCTCTATCACTCTGACAAGTTACTGTTCTCCTCAGTATCAGAAAAATTACTTCACCCTCACACACAGAAATTAAGTGTTTGTCCTTAGTATCAATGCTGGCCTAGACTACTTAAAACTTTTCATACAGCCCCAATTCACTTCCACATATATTAGCCTACCATGTTGAGGGCACACAGTAAGCACCTAATAAATACCTGCAAATATCTGTTAAAAGACTTAAACCTTTCCCAGTGATCTCATTTTCCCAAAGGTACCCCTTCCCTCATATGAATCCTTCCCTCCTCTCCCCTAGCACTTTGTACCTCTTTTCTGTTCTATGCTACCCACTGCAGTAGCCAGCCTCCAAGATGGCCCCTAAGCATTCTCACCTAGTACTCACACACCTATGTAATCCCCTCCCACAGTATGTAACTAACAGAATACCGGAGAAATGATGGTATGTGACCTCTGAAGCTACATCATAAAGGACAATGCAACTTGGTCTCTTGGATTACTTGCTCTGGGGGAAGGCCCCTGTCATGCCATGAGGGCATTCAAGTAGTTCTACGGAAAGTCCCACATGGAGAATGGAGACCTCCCACCAACAGCTTACACCAACTTGCCAACAATCTGAGTAGCCACCTTAGAAGAGGATCCACCAGCCTGTCTCCCTTCAGATGACTGCAACTCCAGATGACATATTACTGCAATCTCTTGAAAGACTTTGAGACTGAACCACTGCTCAAGCTGCTCCCAAATTCCTGATTCACAGAAACTGTGAGGGATAATAAATGTTTACTCTTACCTCAAACACTAACTTTTGGGGTAACAAGTTACACAATAATAGATAGCTAACACACCTAGTCTCTAAAACTGTAAATTCCTCAAGAGCAGAGACTGTTTCCTCGATTCTCAAAACTCATTAACACCTTATCAATAAACAGTGCCTATATTTGAACGATGTCAATGGGCCATTCCCTTTGTTCAATGTTCCTTTTCCTCCAAAGTATAACCATTTATAAACTACCTATATGGTGTATGCCTGTGCCACCTTATCCGTAATCTGTCAGTGTCTTCCCTCTTTTCTTTCAAAGACCTTCTGAAATATAACCTCCTGACTAAAGTTTTTTTTTCAGCAGATGAAAATGTTCTTATGTCAATCAATTCTATCAACACTAGCATTTACATAAACACACCACTCACTGTAAATATATATTCACATTCATCTTTTATTCAACAAATATTTACTGAGCATCTATGTCCCAAAAATTGTTTTGTGTTTTTTTTTTAGGATTTTATTTATTTGTCAGAGAGAGAGAGCACAAGCAGGTTCCCCGGTGAGCAAGGAGCCCAATGCAGGACTCTATCCCAGGACCCTGGGATCATGACCTGACCTGAACCGAAGGCAGATGCTTAATCGATTGAGCCACCCAGGTGTCCCCCAAAAATTGCTCTTGAAGCGGAGAATAAAAGAAACAAATTGCCTTTGTGAAGCTTACAGTCCACCGTGGTCTCTCTAGATCTAACAATCTCTGTTAATATGACTTCAAAATTCTAATTTCCCCTTTCATAAAAATTACTCAAATCCATTTTACCCTTTCATTTTCTATTTTATTGGCCATATATCTGCACGTCCCTTTATACACTTAAATATTTAAGCTACTGTCTCAAGAAAAGTCCATACCTGTTTAATAGCTGTTAAGTGCCCCATACAGAATATGTATGTATGTCTTCCATTAAATGCTTCCTTCCATACACCAGTTTTTAGCAAACATCAAACTTATAAAATACCATTTGATAGCCTTTATTATACAAGTTTTAGCAACTCTAAATCAAATATGAACATATATTTCACAGAAAGAAATTTGTAACTGATGTAGTAAAATGACATATATAGCTGGAACTATCTCATTTATTTTTACAGAGTATTAAAAGAAAAAGAGCATACTTACTTTTAAGTCAGAAATTCAAATCCTGACTGTCACTAACTGTGTAACTTTAGACAAATTATTTAATCATGCTGAGCCTGTTTTCCTGTCCTGAAGTGGAGATAAAATCTACCTCATAGGACTAGTAAAGTGGTAACATTGAAAGCCCAGCTTGATGCCTATTACATAGTAGGCATCAAGAAATACCAGTTTCCTTCCCCTTTCCTAGGGCTTATATCTGTGGTCAGAAGATCTTTCAGGAAATCTTTCCAAGCTCAGTTACTTCTGCTTGGAATGATCTTCCTCTTCTTCATCTAATAAGTTAAGATTCAGTTCAAACCCCACCTTCTCTTTGAAGTGCAAAGGAAAAGCTCCCTTGACTCTCTCATGCAGTTTTGGAGTTTGTTTCAGTGTTACAAGAATCTGTCACTTTCTGCCTCTCACACTAGACTGTGAGCTCCTATGAGCAGGGACCATATCTCACTTAGCCAGGAAACCTTGCCTTTTAGAAAAAACACCTAGCAAGGCACCTGAGTGGCTCAATCAGTTAAGCATCTGCCTTGGGCTCAGATCATGATCTCAGGGTCCTGGGATTGAGCCCCACATTGGGCTCTCTGCTCAGCAGAGTCTGCCCCTCCCTCACCCTCTGTGCTCTCTCACTTGCAAATAAAATCTTTAAAAAAAAACCAAAAAACAACAAACACACCTGACATGTTTTGGCAAGGAACAAGTTTACTGAATGAATGAAGTAATTACTTAAGTGGTACCCAAAGCTAGTACTAAGGGACCCAAATTTCATGGTTTTGCTCTTTATGGGTTGTTTCACACTTCTTTTGAATCCCTTCCTCATATCACTCAGTAGAGGACTAAGGATGTGGAAAGTCTGCAATAAATACTTTAGAATTATGGGATATGTCTTACTCTTCCATCTCACAATTTTACTCTAAATAAAAAACCTAACCAAAGAAAGGTGACTTGTGAAAGCCTTTCTAAACAGGGTCTCTTCTTTACCGGCAAAAAACTGAAGCCAATGCTAGGATGGACAACAGTTTTTCTTTGCATGTGTTTTTGAAAAAAGCAACAATAATGGCTTCCCTCTTTCTAAATCATTTCACTAAGAAACTATCATAAAGCCCTTAGATTCACTATGAAAATGCAAATGACCTTAGGCAAAACTTAATTTAATAACTTTCAGCCAAGGGTTCCCCGCCCTGCAGTCCCGGGGTTGTGTGCCAGCTGGCTGAACCACCTCACTCCTGGGAGGTGGCTGCTTTTCAACAGTAAAAATGCTTAAGTGAAATTCGTGGAGTTTTTTGGGGTCCTCTAACATAAAACACGTGAATTTCACTTTTTACTGAAAATAATGAATATGTTACAAGCTTTGGCTTCAAGTAGAAAAGATCTTGAAAAGATCGCAAAAGCTGGCAACCTGGGGACATTTCAGACTTATGGACTTCAAAGTATGTAAAAACACATGAAGCTAGGTGTAACTTCATTATTTAAGTGACATCTTTCACATTCCCGTATGCACATACCTCATGTACAGCTGGTAAGTAGTCAAGTGTCCACCAAACTGCCTTTTACTTATGCTATCTATATAATAGTGAGAAAAGAGAGATCCTGACAAAGCCAAGTTGGGCTGGTGCTTAAATACAAACTGATCTAACCGTTGTTCTCAACTCACGATGACCCCATGTAGTAGGTATTATGCTCATTTTCCTGAAAAGGAAATTGAAGCCCAAGACAACACAGCTAGCGAATGGCAGGTTGGAGGGTCTGACCTGAAAGCTCCAGCCCTAGCTAGTACAGAGTTATCCCTGCTTTCCTGCGGTACTGGCCAGGGTGGGAGGTGTTTTCAAAGCGTCCTGACAGACACTTTCTTAGAGGGTCAAGTTCTTGTCCGTCAAGTTTCAAATCTGCCAGAGTCCTTACACCTGGCGGCATTCAGGTTGCTAACAGAGGCATCAACAAGTCCAGGTGAGGCTCCTTCCGCCTGGGAATCCTAGGACTGCACATGCATCCTGAGGGTCTGCACAGGATCCCGGGGAAAGCGCCCGACACCGGGTCCCTTCAGTCAAAACACACCGGGGCGCAACGGGTGCGGGACCCTCCCCCCACCTCCGCATCCCCCCGCCGGCGCTGCCCGGCAGGCGGCTCACAGGTGCACGGCCGCGCCCCGGGCCGCCCGCCCCGGCTGGGCGACCCCGGCCCGGAGGGGAGGGACGGGCGAAGCGAGCGGCGGCGGGCTGGGGGCCTGGCTGTGGGGCCCGGCTGTGGGGCCCGCGCAGCCCGACCCTGAGGAAGCGCGGCGGGGTCGCGAGGAGAAAGGATGCTCGGGGCGGGGCCGCGGTGGGGGAGGGGTCCGCTGCCCAGACTCTCACTCACCGCCTCGCGCTCCTCCCAGCCCGGGCTCCGCGGCGGTCCCCCTCCGGCTCTCACCGCGCGCCTCCCCTTCCGAGGTTCAACGCCTGGCCAGAGCGCACGCAGCTGGGGAGAAGTCTGCGCAAGCGGAGGGCGTGTAGAAAGAGGAGCCGAGGGGGTGAAGAGGATGGAACGGTCGCTCTCGCCGCCGCCTCGGACACCACAGACACGGCCGCCGCCGGCTCCTCTCAGCCACGGAAGCTGCGGCCCCTCCCACCACACCCGCCTCCCACCTCCCACTCCGCCTGCTGGAAGAGTGACAGCGGCACTGGCCAATCAGAGGCCTTGTGGAGGCTGGGCCTGGAGGACTAAAGAGCTGGCGGAGAGGGAAGGGTGCGAACGAGGTGAGGACGGCGGCGGGACTTCCTGTGACTGACGGCCCAACGCGGCCAATGAGCACCGAGAAGATGACCTCATCGCCAAGGGAAGTCTGGAACTGGCGGAGCTGCAGCTCAGAGGTGGGAGGAGGTCGGCGACAAGCCGGAGGCGGGGCGCTGGGGCCTTAAAGAGGCAGAAGCCCATTGGTCACCCTGTCGAGGGAAGGGCGGCGGACCCGGCTGGACCTCGACAAATTGCCAAGGGGTCAATGCCGCAAGCCCTTAGCTGCATTAATCCTCCTGACCCACCTGATCCTTCTAGGGGGCTAAAGGGTCCTCGCCTGGGCCTCGTAAATTGATTACTTCACTTTCACGCTTCCCAAAAGGAGGCACAATAAATTCCACATTGGCCTGGAGCCCTGAATTCCCGTTACAGCCCCCGCCCCACCGAGGCCCGACGTCTCTTTTCTCTGAGTCAGTTTCCCCTAGGGGAGAAGGGAGGATACTGACACCTACCTACCGCTCCCTCCTACCTGCCTAGCTAGTTGAGATCATCAACAGCAAAAGTGCTTTGGGCCTCGAGAAGAAAGAGACCTGAATGAACCCAAAAGCTTCTTTACGGAGACTCCAGGAAGAGCATTTGTAAAAGAGAGGGTGTCACTAGGTGACTCCCGACGACTCTTGCAATTGTAAAATTCTAAAAGGCTGATGTCCTGCTCGTTCTGGCATCCACTCATGTAGCAAAAGGGTGTGTGTATGTGTGGGGGCGCGAGCGCGCGTGCACGCGCGGGTCTCCTGCCTTGGGCGCAGAAGCCACACGTGGACCTGGTGCATGACTTCAACAAGGAGAAAAGCAAACTTAAAGGAAGAGAGAAGTAAAGCGAGGTCTGCTGTGGGAAGTGCTTGGTGAGGGCAAGCCATTTGCTTCCCCCTCCTCCCGCAATGGGAGAGAGTCCAGAAAAGGAGAAGTAACTCCAACTTGGCGGGTGGAAAAGAGGGGGAAGTGCTTTCCCTAAAGCTTCCCGGGGACGGTGTCGCCTGGCCGGGTGGGAAGGAGGAGTAACAGCAGCTAGAGGAAGAAGAAAGCTAGGACATTCTTCCAGGTTTGGGGAGGAGCAGTGCCAAGGCACAAAGACGGAGAGGGGGAAACTTACTTTATGTTCCAGAATAAATTCTTACTATGATCCCCTGATCTCCCCCAGAGTTCTCCCATGACTGCCTCTTGGTGCAACTGTCAGAGGAAGTGCAGAAGAAAATTCTTCCTCTCTCCTCCAGTAGCTGCAAAAGCCAAAGTGGCCCTGGGTATTCCCAATCATTCATGTGTAAGTCAGCTTCAAGTTCAGTGCCATGTGCTGGTCACAGAATCTTGGAATTCAGCAGGAGCCTTGTGGCCCCTTAGTCACACACCTGCCCCCACCCAAGGCAAGAATCCTTCCACAAAAGATCAGATAAAATTATTTATTCAGCAAACATTTCTTGAGTAAGACTCTGAGGGAGTGCTTTCACCAAACTGGAGGGAGTTAAGGTATATGATGAGGTGATTACAACACCAGGCAGCATATCCCCAGCATATCACGATTAACAAGAGGACACTGAGGTGCACCTCAGAGGAAAAAGTACTCTGGTCTGAAGTTGTTGGGGTGGGGCAGATTTCCCCAAGATAAGACTGGGGTGGGGCATTTCAGATAGTGTCTACCTAGACATGGCCTTTACAAAAAAGCCAAAGCAAGAAGGAAGCACAGGCATATTTTATTGGTCTTGGTAAGAGCGATAAGCATATTGCCGGCTTCCCAGGCGTGGCAAGCTTACCACCTCTCAAATAGCCCTGTTCCTTTTCTGGACAACTTAAATTGTAATTATTTTGTATCTATATGCATGTACAAGCTACTTGTTTATTTACACATATATGTTTTATGAATAACCTACATCTCTCTAATCTCTGAGCCTAGGTCCTATTTTTCTCCTAAAGCTTCACAGAAACATGTCTAATCCCTTTTCATCGTGACAACATTCCAAATATTTGAAGATAACAATTTGTCCCCCCTTTCCATACCTTCTACCCATCCCCAAAACAATAAGGGTAAAGTTGCTTTTTATTTTGCCAGATTATGGTTTCTATCCTGATGACTTCATGTAGACCTCTTTCGGTTTGTCAAGGTCTATTGGGAACATGTGTTATTTTTTGTCCTTCCAGCAAACACCCCTTTCTTCTGGTAAGGGGAGCCTAATTTCCTCTAGGGAACCAGTCCTCCCCACTGTCTGTCCATTTGGCTGCCAGGGGGCTGATTCACTACTCATCTTTCCAGGGGAGCACTCTGCCATTCCTGACCAATCAGAGCACTGTTCCCTCCTCCTTGTGCTCCCCCACCACCATTTGCAATGACTGATTTAGGGAAACACATGTGGCTCAAGGCAGTCCAGTCAAAATGAGTCCCGGGACCCTTGTCGGCACCACCCATATGGAAAAGTTTCCTTCACACTGAGGCTGCTGAGCTCGTCTCCTGGAGTTGACCAGAAGGCCCACGGAAGAACTTGCTTGAGAATACATAAAACAAGTATGAAAATGAACGATCGGAGCTCAGATACACATAAAACTACAACAGGTGGTGACTTTGAGAGCCCGGACCCACTTGTGTTCCAGTTCCACACTTGCACGTGTGTCTTTCATCAGGATCCTTAGAAACAGAGCCTGGAAGGGAGATCTGGGAATGGGATTTATTGCGGGAGGGGGGCAATAGCCCATAAGGAAGGGAGTTGAGCAGGACAGAGAAAAAGAAAGAGTGAAACAAGAATCAGCTTGATTTTGCCTTGGCCTGATCCACAATGGAGAGCTCAGGATAAAATCACACCAAGGAGTTATCTCCCCATGAGGCACTGGGCAGCTCTGTGTACCCAAGTATCAGTCAGCCACTGGCTGTAAGCCATCAAGGAGTTAAGGTCTCCAAAGCTGCTCCCTTCAGCTGAAGGCAATTCTCTGGAATTTCGGGCATCTGGGAACCCTTAGCTGCCAACACTCACAGCAGCTGGGGGATGGGTGTACTGGCCTGTTAAAGAGATCTACGTGGGGCCCCATTTGTGCCTCTTGTGGAGACCAGTACGTTCTCTTCCCACTTGGGTTTCTATTCCTTGCAACCGAAATGGGACCACCTAAAATGCTCAGGTGGGATCTGATCACCAGAATACAGTGAGACTTTAGCCATCCTTAATCCCTACAACCATAAGCACATTCGACTGTTGCCTCAGCAAATTTAGAGACTGCCCCAACCCTTTGGCTCAAATTGACTTTATAACCATTTCCTACTACCCCTTTTCCTTTAAAAGCTTTTTCCCCACAAACGGATACTAAGCAAAATTCACCCTTTCTTGTACTTCTATAATTAATTCTTGGCCGCAAACACAGGATTTCAAACATTTCTTGTTTGAAATGTTTGGGCGCAGAAGCCACACATGGCTTCTGCTAATAATGAGGAGCTAGTTGTCATTTTGTCTATTTCCATCCCTTGCGGCACCTTGCTATAAACACGTGCTGATTCAACTCTGTCGATGCTCGCACTGGCTCCCACTTCTCATTCTGTTGCTACTGCTGAAAGGTGCAAACCTAGTGACGGAAACTTTCATTCAGCAAACTTCTAGAGACTGATTTTCCCCTCCTGCCCACCTGCTAATTCATACTCTAGAAAATTTACTCCACTTGTCTCTTCTCTCTCTTCCTGGAGAATCTCTCCAAAGGGGTTTCCCAGGACTTGACCAGCCATCCTGAGCCCATCCTACTCATTTCTGTTTCTTCTTAAGTCTTCATTCAGTTTGGCCCCTCTGCCTAAAAGCCTTCCCTTTTTGTTTTATCTAATCAAATCTTGGCTCACATCCCCCTTGGCTCACACCCCCCAGGAAGCCCTCCACTATTCCTCTAGCCTAATGGATCTTTCCTTTGACAATCCACAGTTCTGCTGTGCCAAGCACAACACTAAGTATCCTATATGCATTGTCTTATTTCATCCTTGTTGTGACTCTGAGAGGGCTGCTGTTACAATCATCATTTGTTGATGAGGAAGCTGAGACTTAAGGAGGTTAATTAGGAAAATACCACACAGAGGTGCCTGGTGGGCTCAGTCAGTAGAGCATGTGACTCTTGGTCTCTGAGTCAAGAGTTCAAGATCCACATTGGGTATAGAGTCTACTTTTTTTTTCTTTTAAAGATTTTATTTATTTATTTGAAAGAAAGAGATTGAGAGAGCACAAGCAGGGGGAGCTGCAGAAGGAGAGAAAGAAGCAGGCTCACTGCTGAGCAGGCAGCCAGACATGGGACTCGATCCCTGGACCCTGGGATCATGACCCAAGTCCAAGGCCGACATTTAACTGACTGAGCCACCCAGGCACCTGGGCATAGAGCCTACTTAAAACACACACACACACACACACACACACACACACACACACATCACACAGCCACACAGCTACAAACTAGCAAAGCCATGGTACAGATACTAAAATTAGTACATTAGAATTCTGGGTGTAATACCATATACATTTGTTGGCTACACACAAGGAACTGGAGGAAATATGAAAGAGTGAAATAGACAATCTTCGCCCACAATCAGGAACAGGGTTCCTAAATAACACCAACATGAACAATGCTATATAGTCAGTAAAAATGAAGTGAAAGTTCATGTCTTGCAGAAAACCCAGTAAATTCTTATGAAGCAGTATATGTTTGACAGGAAGTAATGAGGTGAGGCATTCCAACTTAAGGAACATTGAGTAATAGAATGGAGGGAGGAAAACATGGGACATGTTTAAGCTAGGGAGTTGTCTGGTTTGTTCAAGAGATAAGGTTTGAAAGTTTGGTGGAGGCCCTATTATAAAAAGTAAAGAATGCCAAGGCAAGGTAGGTACTGGGCTTATGAAAACAGGATCCAAAATGTGTGTTAAGATTGACCTAATAGTCAACTGATTAGATTGGAAGGAGACTGAAATGGGGTTGGGGAAGTAAGTTAGGAAACCACTACAGTTTTGCAGCCTGGAGGAAATTAGGACCTATGAGGGTAAATGCAGAGGGCTTGGATTACTCCCCACCCCCACCCATATTCTGTAAACACGTCTGTCTCTCTTTGTCCCCTAAAGATCATACCATCCTTGAGAAGTGTCGATCATTTTTAAAAATGTGCCCGGAATCACTAAACTGCTAACAATCTCTTGATACATAATAGGCAGTCGGCAAATATTTTTGGATTTGAATCAAATGCAGGCTCAGGATGATCAAAATATTCAGGCTCTATTTAAATGGTTTTAAAGGAACTCAGGCCATGCCTGCAACCATCTGCAGTATAGTAATAGTATCTATTATGCACATGATCATCTTATTCAATTCTCTGTGTTGTCTGTACGGAAATTTTTTCCACTTTATAGATCAGAAAAACTGAGGGTGACCAACCGTCCCAGTTTGCAGGGATGGAGAGGTTGAGTTGCAGGGCTTTTAGTACTAAAACCAGGACAGATCCAGGCAAATCAAGGTCTGTCACCCTACCAGGATACCTTGCCCCACATCACACAAGCCAGGGGTTAAACACAAGGCTGAACTCGAACTACATTGGGATTTTGATTCTGGCTTTCCTATCCTTGCAGTCCATATAAATATCTTATTTGGGAACTTTTGAGATAGAATCCAAGCCTTATTCTTAAACTGAATTTGACTCATGTGTTTGGGGCCTACTTGGGACTGGAGCTATAGAAAGGCAGAGAATCACAAAATGGATGGGTTTTTGTCAGAGAAAAGGAATCCAGGCTGGGCAACGTCTTTCCTGGAGGACGACCTTAGGAAAGAATTCAGCGTTATAAGGCGTTCTTTGGCGCCCTCTAGTGGTTGAGACTGGAACCCTTCTTTACTCCCTCGACCAGAGAACCCAAAATGTTGGTGACCAGTGAGCGGTGGAACCCAATGCCAGGTTCTTACTGCTTGCAGAGCATAAAGATTTTGTTTTAGAATACACGCTAGCAAAGCCTTGGGACGCCTGGGTGGCTCAGTGGGTTAAACGTCTGCCTTTAGCTCAGGTTATGATCTCAGGGTCCTGGGATTGAGCCCTGCATTGGGGTCCTTGCTCAGCAGGGAGGCTGCTTTTCCCTCTGCTGCACCCCCCCCCACGCTCTCTCGTTCTCTGTCAAACAAATAAATAGGATATTTTTTTAAAAAGTATATGTAGCTCTTTTTCCGGCTGGAACCATGGAGGGTGCAGATGAGAAGAAAAAGAAGGTTCCAGCTGTGCCAGAAACCCTTAAAAAGAAGTGAAGGAATTTCGCAGAGTTGAAGATCAAGCGTCTGAGGAAGAAGTTTGCTCAAAAGATGCTTCCAGGGGTGCCTGGGTGGCTCAGTGGGTTGGGCCTCTGCCTTCACCTCAGGTCATGATCTCAGGGTCCTGGGATCGAGCCCCACATGGGGCTCTCTGCTCAGTAGGGAGCCTGCTTCCCCCTCTCCCTCTGCCTGCCTCTCTGCCTACTCATGATCTCTTGCTCTCTGTCAAATAAACAAATAAATAAATAGATAAATCTTAAAAAGAAAAAAAAGATGCTTCGAAAGGCAAGGAGGAAGCTTATCTATGAAAAAGCTAAGCATTACCACAAGTATAGGCAGATGTACAGAACTGAGATTCGAATGGCGAGGATGGCAAGAAAAGCTGGCAACTTCTATGTACCTGCGGAACCCAAATTGGCATTTGTCATCAGGATCAGAGGTATCAATGGTGTCAGCCCAAAGGTTCGAAAGGTGTTGCAGCTTCTTCGCCTTCGCCAGATCTTCAATGGCACCTTTGTTAAGCTCAACAAGGCTTCAGTTAACATGTTAAGAATTGTGGAACCATATATAGCATGGGGGTACCCAAACCTGAAGTCGGTGAATGAATTGATCTACAAACGTGGTTATGGCAAAATCA
>CM053611.1:102585689-102618785 GCA_028646535.1 Procyon lotor
TGATGTGGGAGGAACTAGAGGGTATTATGCCAAGCAAAATAAGTCAGAGAAAGACAATTATCATATGATCTCCCTGATATGAAGAATTTGAGAGGCAGGATGGGGGGTCATGGGGTGTGGGGGAGGAAAATGAACCAAGATGGGATCAGGAAGGAGACAAACCATAAGAGACTCCTAAACTCACAAAGCAAACTGAGGGTGGCTGGGGGGCGGGTGGGGGTAGGGATAGGGTGGCTGGGTGATGGACATTGGGGAGGGTATGTGCTATGGTGAGTGCTGTGAAATGTGTAAGCCTGATGATTCACAGACATGTACCCCTGGGGCAAATAGTACATTATATGTTAATTTAAAAATTTAAAAAATAACAATATTTCAATGCAGTATTTCCAAAAAAAGAAATAGAAAATAATGCCCTAATGATGAAAACAATATCAAAATTTAAAATACAGAACTAACTAGCTCCGTTAGTTCCCGAGCTAACCCCGCGCTTGCTCTCCCATCCCTCACTAGCCTCACCCTGAACCTAATCGTGTGAGCGTGGGCACGGGAGCCTGAAAACTCAGCCCATCGCCGAGCTCCCTGCTGGAGGTGGCACCACAAAACCTCACCCAGGGGAACCGGACGAGGTGTTTTCAGACTTTTTCACCAAAGTACCTTCATAGAAGGGAGAACATCCTCTGCTAGCCTATCTGGAAGGCCTGCATCTTTAAGGCTCTTGTTTAGGCATATTTTGAATTTGACTTCATAATATATCCGTTTTCGGTTTTGTTCCGTTACTGAGGTGTATATACTCAGAAGCATACAGAAAAGTGCACATACCATAACCATAAGACTTGGGGAATTTTCACAAACAGAACATGCATGTTTAACCAGCACCCAGATCAAAAAAGAGAACATTAACAGGACACCAAAGGCCCTCTCATGCCCCTTTCCAACCACTAGCACCCTGAGGTAATTCCCTATTGATGTCTCATAGCATAGATTAGTTTTGCCTATTTTTGTTCTTTCTATAAACCAAATGATACAATCTAAAGTATTTGAGGGGCCCCGCTGGCTCAGTGGGTGAAGCATGGGACTCTTGATCTCGGGGTTGTGGGTTCAAGCCCCATATTGGGTGTAGAGATTATTTAAAAATAAAAAAATATTAAAAAATAAAGTATTTGGAATTTGGCTTATTTTGTTCAAAAGTCTGTAGGATTAGGTCATATATTTGTGTATGATTATTGTTTGCTTGTTCTCATTGCATTGTATGAGTCCTTTATGATAAACTTATCCATCCCACTGATGTGGTTGTTTTCACTGTGGACTTTATACACAGTACTGGTATAAATACTCTTATGCATGTCTTTTGGTTCACATACATGCATACATTTCTGTTGGGAGTGCATTTCCTGGGTCATAAGAGAGGCATATTTTCAGCTTTATTGTCTACTGCCAGCTAGCATTCTAAAGTAATTGTAGCTGTTTACATTCAGTGAAAGTTCTTGTTGTTTCACATCTTCCTCTAAACTTGATATTTTTGATTTTTGATCCTTTTTATTTTATCCAGTCAAGTTGGGAGGATGTCATATTTTAGTTTATTTGCATTTTCCTGATGAGTAATGAAGTTAAAATCATTCTAGATGTTGGGGCACTTGGGTGGCTCAGTCAGTTAAGTGTCTACCTTCAGCTCAGGTCATGATCCCACGTCCTGGGATTGAGTCCAGCATCAGGTTCCATGCTCAGGGGGGAGTCTGCTTCTCCCTCTCCCTCTGCCTGCCGCTCCCCCTGCTTGTACTCTCTCTTTCTCTCTCAATCTGACAAATAAATAAATAAATAAATAAATAAATAAATAAATAAATAAAATCTTAAGAAGAAAAACTTTCTATATATTTATTTGGCATTTGGAGACCTTCTTTTGTGACATGTCTATTCAAGTCTCTTGCCCATTTTTCTGTTAGGTTGTCTATTTTTTCCTTACTGATTTATACAAGTTCTTTTAATATTCTGAATTTGAGACCTTTATCAAATATATGTACTGAGTATGTCTTACCCCATTTTGTGGGTTGTCTTTTTACTCCCCTACTGGTGTCTTTTGATAAACAGAGATTCTTAGTTTTAATATAATACATTTAATAAATTGTTTTCACTTATGAGTAGCACTTTTTGTTTCCTCTCTGTGAAAAGATCTGTCTATTCCAAAGTCATAAAGATGTTCTGTGTTTGGTTCTAAAGACTTTATTCTCTTGAAAAGAATAATTTCTAAATTGCATTTATGTTCTATATTTTCTGAAGTTACTACAATAAGCTGTAAGACTTTGTTATAATTCTTTCATTGAAGTATAGTATACTAGAGAAGAATGTACATATGATAGCTATGCAGTTACTTTTATTTGTATTTTTAATTTTTTTAAAGATATATTTATGTATTTATTTGACAGTGAGCATGCATGCAGTGTGGGGGAGGGACAGAAGGAGAGAAACTCCAGCAGACTCCCCACTCACCATGGAGCCTGACTCAGGGCTTGATCTCATGACCTCGAGACCACGACCTGAGCAGAAACCAAGAGTTGGTCGCTCAACAGACTCTGCCACCCAGATGCCCGCAGAGTTACTTTTAAGGAGAAAAACAAAGCCATTATTTTAAAATTAGGTAATTTATGTATACGTTTTACCTAGTCATGTTCTACAGGACTATAAGCTTTTTTTTTTTTTTTAAAGATTTTATTTATTTGACAGAGAGAAACACAGAGAGAGAGGGAACACAAGCAGAGGGAATGGTAGCGGGAGAAGCAGGCTTCCTGCCAAGCAAGAAGCCCAATGCAGGGCTCGATTCCAGTACTCCGGGATCATGACCTGAGCCGAAGGCAGACGCTTAACAACTGAGCCACCCAGGTGCCCCGGACTATAAGCTTCTTATAAGACTCAATACAATATAATGGAAAGATATGACCAGATGACAAAAAAGAAAGGTCAGGGAAAATACAGAGCGAGAGCAAGGGTAGAAGGACATACTGAATGCTGAGGGTTACAGAGTGGTGGTTGTGCCTTGGAAAGAGTTGGCCCCATTTCTCTCACTGACACTACAGCAGCAGGAGGCAGAGAGGAACCTTTTCCTGCTGCTAATCTTCATGTAACTAGTTCCTGGCCTTCTGAGTGTCAGGCCTCTCCTTTGGCTTCCCCAGGCCCCATCTCACTTCCGGCAGCCCCTGACTTGCCTGCAAGACCTGTTTTTTGCATTCTCTTCCCCTCTCCACCCAGGGCAGACTGGATCTGGCAAAGCCTTGTGAGCCTTGGTTAAGAACTTGGAATTTGTTTTGTGGGCAATGGGGAGCCTCCGAAGGATTTTAAGTGGGTAAACTGACCAGCTATACAGTGTTGACTTTTTTTTTTTTTGTAACCTTTTTTGATTATAAAATAAAATGCAGATACAGAAAACCACACACAATCAACATTGAGCACCCCGGAAACCACCTTCTAGGTCAAGAGATGGTTGCTTGGTCAAGCTTCTCAGTGGTCCTTCCGTGTGCCCTGTTCCAAGCACAGCTTCCTCACTCCCTCCAAAGGCACCACTAGCTTCACTTTTACCAAAATCATTTCCTTTAAAAAAAAATCACTTCCTGGGGGGCCTGGGTGGCTCAGTCGTTAAGCGTCTGCCTTCGGCCCAGGTCATGATCCCAGAGTCCTGGGATCAAGCCCCGCATCGGGCTCTCTGCGCCGCAGGGAGCCTGCTTCTCCCGCTACCATTCCCTCTGCTTGTGTTCTCTCTCTCGCTGTGTTTCTCTCTGTCAAATAAATAAAATCTTTAAAAAAAAACAAAAAATCACTTCCTTCTGTTTCTTTATAGTTTTATCACTCAGATGTATATATCTAAACACTAGAATTGCGTCTTGTCCATTTTTTAAAGTGTGTCTTTTAAACCTCTTATTTTTATAAAAATTAGCTTTATCGAGATATCGTGGACATATAGCGTTGTAGAAGTTCAAGCTGTATGATGTGATGATTTGAAATATGTATATATTGTGAAATGATTACCACAATAAGTTTAGTTAACACATCCATCTATCAACTCAGTTACCTTTGTGTGTGGGGGTGGATGGTAAGGACTTTTAAGATCTACTCTCTCAGCAATTTTCAAGTATACAATACAGTATTGTTAACTACAGTTACCAGGGTACTCCTGAAATTTATTCATCTCTTAAAACAAATTTTTTTTAAGTAAGGTCTACACCCAACATGGGGCTTGAACTCATGACCCTGAGACCAAGAGTCACATGGTCCACTGCTCTGCCTGAGCCAGCCAGGCACCCCCCAGAATTTACTCATCTTGCAACTGGAAGTTTGTACCCTTTGACCACTTTCATCCATTCCCTGCACCTCCCCCAACCATTGTCGCCCTCTGAAACCTCCAGTGTGCTCTCTGTTTCTATGAGTTCAGATTTTTTTAGATTCCACGTGGAAGTGAGATCATATGGTATTTGTTATTTTCCTTCTGACTTCTTTCCCTTAGCATAATGCCCTCACGTTTCATCCATGTTGTCAAAAACAGCAGGATTCTCTTCTTTTTAATGGCTGAATAACATTCCATAGTGTTCAATCTCATTTCTTAATTTCCTACATTTTCTTCACCCACTCATCTGTGGACAGACACTTAGGTTGTTTCCCTGTCTCGGGTATCGTAAATAATGCTGCAATAAACAAGGGGGTGCTAGGGATCTCTTTAAGACAACGATTTTATTTCCCTTGGATATATACCCAGAAGCGGGATTACTGGAAAAGGTGGTAGTTTGATTTTTTATTTTCGGAAGGACTTCCATAGTGTTTTCCATTGTGCTCAGATTACTTTCCATTCCTGACACTGCACCAGGGTCTCCTTTCCTTCACATCCTCACTTACTTCCCTCTTAGGGCTGCCTTTTACTGCATCCCAGAAGTTGTGGTATGTTGTGCTTTCATTTCTCCTGGTCTTAAGATGTCTTTTAGTTTCTCTTTTGATTTCTTTTTTGACCCATTGGTTGTTCAGGGGTGTGTTGTTTAATTTCTGCTTTATTTGTGAATTTTCCAGCTTTCCTCCTGTTACTAGTTTCCCGTTTCATACCACTGTGGTCTGAAAAAAATACTTAGGGGCACCTGGCTGGCTCAGTCAATGGAGCATGCGACTCTTGATCTCGGGGTTGTAAGTTCAAGTCCCACGTTGGGGGTAAAGTTTACTTTAAAAAAAATACTTAATATAATTTCTATTATATTAATGTATTCTATTATATATATTCATATATTATATTATATATTCTATTATATTTCTATATATTATATAACTATCCCAGAAAATGTTCCATATGTACTTGAGAATAATGTGTATTCTGCTCTTGTTGGATAGAATGATTGTGTATTTCTGTTAGGTCCATTTGGTCGTAGCATTATTCAAATCCAGTTTCCTTACTGATTTTCCCTCTGGATGGTCTATCCATTGTTGAGAGTCCGGGATTAAAGTCCCCAACTATTAATGTATTGCTGCTGCTTATTTCTTCTTTTTGTTCTCCTAGTCTTTGCTTTACATATTTAGGTTCTCTGATGTTGGACATAAATATTTACAACTGTTATATCTTCTTGATGATTTGACACCTTTATCATTATACTGACATTCTTTGTCTCTTGTGATCATTTTAGCTTAAAGTCTATTTTGTCTGACATAAATTTAGCTACTCCTGCTTTCTTCTGGTTACGATTTGCTTGGAAATGTCTTTTCTCATCTTTTCACTCTAACTTCACATGCATCGTTTTTTGTTTTGTTTTTTGTTTTTATTTTTTTTTAAGATTTTATTTATGTATTTGACATGACAGAGAGAGAGAGAGAGATCACAAGTAGGCAGAGAGGCAGGCAGAGAGAGAGGGGGAAGCAGACTCCCTGCTGAGCAGAGAGCCCAATGCGAACTCGATCCCAGGACCCTGAGATTATGACCTGAGCCGAAGGCAGAGGCTTTAACCCACTGAGCCACCCAGGTGCCCCTGTTTTTGTTTTTAGGTAGGCTCTACACCCAGCATGGAACCCAACACAGGGCTTGAACACACAGCCCTGAGATCACAAGTAGGATTCTTAACTGATTGATAACCCAGGCAACCCTATGCATCCTTAAACCTGAAGTAAGTCTCTTGTAGGTAGGATAGCATTGTGTTAACCTTCAAATAAAAACTGCCACTTATTTTACCAGCAAAAAATGTTTTTCAGGGGGAAAAAGAGAATTGAAATCAGGGACCAACAAGCTGTGGCAAAACTGTAGGCAAGTCTGGAGAACAAAAGGAGAGGTAATGCTTTTTATGGGGAAAAATGATATATTAGGAAGACTGTTATAAACCAAAAGTCCATTGGAATAAACTGGGAGTTCAAAGGGTAGCAGCTTCTCATTGGCTGAGCTGTTGTGTGTGGGAGATGCTGGGGGGGGGGCGGGAATAAGGGAAATGTTCTTTCTCCAGCTGGGATAGTAAAGTAGTAACCACATGCTAGGTCAAGTCCATCTGCAACTGACTACAAAGGTGGTAGGGTGTGAGAGCTCCCCTTGCCAAAACCTCCCCACTCCACCAGAGGTTTCCTGTAATTAAATTTGGCCCTTGTTTTTTAATCCATTCAGCCATTCTATGTCTTTTGGAAAATTTAATCCACTTACACTTAAAAAATGATATGATTTTGATAATTACAGAATTCTTATTATAGATATGTATAATATCTACATAGACATGATATATAATATATAGATAACTATATATCCATATAAATATAATAATCTATGTAACTATATATCTATTTAAATATAATAATATATGTAGTTATAGAATTATATAAAATTACATGTAGAACATATAATTATAGAATTAGGAAATTTTGATAATTATAACCATTTTTAAATTACTGGTAATTTTCGATAAGTGTGTGAACTTACTAGTGCCGATTTGTTACTTATTTCTGACTGTTCTGTAGACCATTTGTTCTTCCTCTTTTGCTTACTTCCTTTGTGCTTTATTTATTTTCTTGTTTATTTTAAAAGATTTTATTTATTTATTTGACAGAGAGATCACAAGTAGGCAGAGAGGCAGGCAGAGGGAGAGGGGGAAGCAGGCTCCCTGCTGAGCAAGGAGACCAATGCCGGGCTCAATCCCGGGACCCCAAGATAATGACCAGAGACGAAGGCGGAGGATTAACCCACTGAGCCACCCAGGCGCCCCTTCCTTTCTGATTTAATCACTTTGGGTGGCAGTATGCTTTGACTCCTTTATAATAATCTTTTATGTACCTACTACAGGTTTTTCCTTTGTGGTTACCTTGAGGCTTACATAAATATTTTATAGTTATAACATCCTATTTTAAGCTGATAGCACTGTACTTTGATAGCATAGAGAAATTTTATATTTTTACTTCTCTCCTCGTATTTTATGTTATTGATGCTTATATCTCTTAATCTATATGCTCTCCCTCCAGGGAGGAGGGTAAAGTGGCCTTCGTGTTGGCTCCCAGCCCTCCATTCCCTGAAATGTTTGCTCTAAGCCCCGGGGTGCCCTGGCAGTTGCTGGTTTAGGAATGGGGCAGTTATCCAATCCTGGTCAATGATAAACAACAGAGCTCCCCTGAGTGGGGTCAGGTGGGATGGGGTAGGGAAAAGTTTTCTTGTGTGTTAGAAAGAGATTGACAAAGTTTCAGTCTACCTGAAACAGATCCGTCACCAGTGTCCTCGTTGCCAGGAGGTGGCACACATAATGTCAGGTGGGTGTGCTTTTCAGCCCAGTAATTCTTCTGGAAAACAATCCACACCTATTCCTCAGAAATCTTCTCAGTCCGTGTGATTTCAGTGGGTTTGAGCCCTCCTCTCTACTGCAAGGAGGCCACACAATCAAATTCCGACCAAAGAACTCCATACCCCCGGGGTAGAGCTATTACCCAACCAGACCAATCGGAGGGCTCTCTGGGACTTTTGCCGTAGTTGTAGTAGGAAAAGATGCCCTCTCTTCTCCTCTAACTTCATAAGCTCTGAAGACAATGCAGGCTTGGCACTGCCATGGGCCTCTTGCTGTCAGGTAGCAAGAGAAGACTCAGGGAGAAAGCCCAGGAATGACAAGCAGGAGGGGAAGCTGGAGAAGAAAGACAGTAGAAGCAGGATCTTCAGGCCAGCATTCACACCGCTGTATGGAACGTGGGGCCCTCAGCACTTGGGGGCAAATCCCAAAGTAGGAAGAGACAAGGACTCCGGCAATCAGCTGGAGTTTCATTTGTTCTCAGCACTGTTGGAACAGGCTATACTGGTTTCTCTCTCTCCCAAAGTTCCAGCTCACGAGAACAATGCTCTGAAGTAATTCTTCACATGCCTGTATGGGCTGCTGTCCTACGGACTCTTCTTCTTCTTCTTCTTTTTTAAAGTAAGCTCCATGCTGCGGGGCTTGAACTCATGACCCTGAGATCAAGACCGGAGCTGAGATCAAGAATCAGAGGCTTTGAGCCACTCAGGTGCTCCAACTGACTCATTCTTAAGTTGGTTATTTTTTTTCTTGCCTGAATGGACAGGGATACTCAATGCCCCACTGCCCCTAAGTCTTAGGAAAGTAAAGTGTGGTAAAAACCAGCATCAGCAAAGGCACTGAGGAGAGTCAAGCTAAATGATTAATGGTAGTAGCTCCCCGCGGGTGAGCCACACGAACCCCGTGATACAGTATTACGACAGGCACTTCTCAAGAAACTCACAGCAGAGAGATGCAGGGCAACCTGGCAGGACAGGCCCGGTTTCAAAGCTTGGGTCTGCCCTGCTAGCTGGGTGAGCTCAGGTAATTTACTGGGTGTCCCTGAGTTTCGATCTTGTCATGTGCAAATTAGGCATAACATTCCTTTTGTAACTAATCTTCTGGCCCCAGTTCTGCTTTGAGGCTCAGCTTTCTTGGACCCATCAAGGGAGAGTAGAAGTTCTCTCTCAAGTGTCCCCTCACTCCCAGCTCTGTTGGGGGCCACCCTGCACTCTGGTGCGGGTCAGGACCTGGAATCTTGGGCCTGGTCCCCTCAACGCACGTTGCCTCCTTCCCAAGGGCCCCAGGCCAGAGGTGTTTCTCTTTCTCACCTCGTGTGTTTCCCCACACTACAGAGAATATGGAGATTTACAATAAAGAACTTAAAGTTGTGGCCTCAATCCGATGGTAATAAGCATGTGACCTTAAGCCAGTGACTTTACCAGACCTTTTGCAACCAGGGAGAGATAAAGTCTCCCAGGGGGTTACAAGATGCACCAAGAAAGTAATCACACCAACTGGGTTATGACAACACCTCTGACCAATGGTCTTGGGACAAGCCATGAACCGGTCACAGCGAGTCGTTACTCTGAAATTCCTCTCATCGCTTCGCTGAGATTCACAGTTTCTCCTGCCTTCAGCTGTCTTGCTTGCTGCAATGCAGAAGATTGAGCCAATCTTTTCACCCGTATCTTAGGAACAAGATGTAACACGACGTCTGCCCCTGGTTTGCCTTCCTGTCTTGAGTCCTGCAAAGCACTTGCTGTTGATTTGTAAGAAGAGAGCAGTCACTCCTCCAAAGAGAAACCTGGGTTTCACTAACATCAATTTCACTCCCTGTCGCTCCTATATCCCTGCCTTTTGCCGCACATAATCCCCTTTCATCTGAATGCTAAATCACAACACGATTCTTTCTGAAGACATTTGAAACAGCACTAAATTCAGTACGTGCTGTACCAACAGTGCATTTAACTCAGCTGGGGTGGAAACACTATGAGCAGCTGCACTCAATATCCCAAATTTGTGAACAATGACGGCTCCATCAGGATGTTACCACTGATTGTCAGACACACTCCTAACATCAGAGATGTTAAAGTGTGGTGGGGGGGGGGGGAGTATATCTTAGAATTACTCAGATGTGGTAATAAATATTAGTATTGATTAGTGGCAAGTGGCAGAAAACTCAACTTGAGCAAAGGGTGTACTGATCCACAGAAGTTCGAAAGTCCATTATTCCAGCTTCAGGTATGGCTGGATTCAGGACTCCAGGAGCACATCAGGACCCGGGTTTTCTCACCATTTCTGTCTTCTACAGGCTTCGGTCTCAGGTTTTACATGGTATCAAGCTGGAGCCAGCAGCTCTAATCCCCACATCCTCTCGGGGTTTAGAAATCAGCAAAAAGGGAGACACCTGGGTGGCTCAGTTGGTTAAGCCTCTGCCTTTGGCTCAGGTCATGATCCCAGGGTCCTGGGATCGAGTCCCACTTCAGGCTTCTTGCTCAGCAGTGAGCCTACTTCTCCCTCTGTCTCTGCCTGCTTGTGCTCTCTCCCTCCCTTTCTCTCTCTGACAAATAAATAAAATCTTAAGGAAAAAAAAAAAGCAAATCACTTGCTAAATATGAACTTTAAAAAAAGAAAAAAGAAATCAGCAAAAAGGAATGGGTGTCTTCATCCCAGAATTTTTTTTTCATTGTTTTAAAAATAAGCTCTATACCAACTGGGGCTTGAACTCACCACCCCAAGATCAAGAGTCCCATGCTCTGCGACTGAATCAGCCAGGTGTCCCTCCATCCCAGACTTTTTGACCTGAGTCTCAGGGCCTCTCATCGGCTCTGACAGGTCACACGGCCAGCCCTGGAACACGGAGCAGGGTTACTAGGGTGGTTACTACACACCTGCTCTGAGGTGCCTCATTGAGAGCCCGGGGTGGGCGCTGCTGGGTCTCCAGAGAACAGGGGAACAAGGAGAATGGATGTAGGGCATCAAAAGCAGTAGATGTGATTTATAGGTGGACTGCGGGGAATTAGGTGAGATGGGCCATGACTGTTAGCCCAGTGCCTGGCCCCTGGTGAGCCTCTCCCCAGAGCAAGGGGGCCTGCCCCTCTGGCTGCTAGGTGTGGCTAGAGAGGGCCCCTGCTAGGACCCGCCGGCAGCATCTGAGTCAGCCCTGCGCAGACTCCCTCCCGCGCCAGCCGAGATGCCCTGACTCAGCTCCTACGTGAGCTGGATGCTGCCTGGAAAGTTAATAAGCCTTTGAAGCAAGACGTTCCTCCGGTGACGTGGGCTGGTGCCATGAGTGGGTGGAAATGAATGAGAAAGAGTGAGAACACCGAGGTTCCCAGAGCATTTATGAAGTTAAGACGTACAGGAAGAGAGCGTGAGGGGAAAGTCAAGAGCAGGGATCAGAAAAGGCCGCCCGCCGAGGCTGTGGGTGCTTTCTGCCATGGGTTTCTCGATGCCCAGTCCCCCCAGGGGTGAGCTCAGAGCTGCCACCGCCCCCACGGCCACCACTTCTGCCAGGGAGGGCGGCCCCCTGGCTGTCACGTCATTTCTTTCAGGCTCCCTTCCAACTCTGCCCAGCTCTGCTTCAAACAGGGGTTGCAAGAAGCAGATCAGGGGGAGTCTATCTCTTTGTCATGTGGGGCGTAGGGGAGGAATAGAGCAGGGAGACTCGGTTCTGAGGGCTCCCCGGGGTGAGGAAATGAGGAGAGAGGGAGAGGCGAGAAGGCTGGGACGGTGCCGAATCTCCTGCTGTGCTATTTACAACCTCTCGGAAGCTGGATGGAGTTCAACACGGAGCACCTGCTCTCTGCCCAGTCCCCCAGGCAGTGGGGACACAAAAGTGAATAGGACGTTATCCCTGCCGTCAGGAGGCGCAGAGCCTTGTTGGGAGAAAATGAGAAAATCCTTAATTACAATGGAAAGTGAGCGCAGAGGTTTGTGGAAGAAAAATACCCTTGAGGGAGGAGCTGCCAAGCGGGAAGTCTCGGGTCCTGCCAGCCTTGGCCTGGTCCAGAGGGCTGGGGGTGGGCTCTGGACACAGCTGCGGGGGCGGGGGGGTTCCCCTTCCCTTTCCTGCTCCAGGCTTTGGCTGCCGGCTTATGGGGGTCGTAACCTCCTTGGCAAGGAGGATCCTGTCAGCCAAGAACAACTCTCCACCCAAGGGAACAGCTGGGGTAGCTGTGAGTCCTTGGAGCCAACAGTCACCGCAGCCGGGGTGGGGGGGTAGGTGCACCGGCCTGAAGAGTGACCCGGAAGGGCACCACCAGCTCCACTTTGTGCCAGGTTGGATGTTGGGTGGAGGACAGGGTAGGGAGCAGAAGGGAGGGAAGCGCCGAAAGAAAGATCTAAGGGGTCAGTGTGTGCAAAAGTTACAGGAGCACGCAGTGCTTTGTCATGACCTCAGGGTCCTGGGATCAAACCCCATATTGCTTCCTGCTTATTGAGCAGGAAGCCTGCTTTTCCTTCTCCCTTTGCCTGCCACTCTGCCTACTTGTGCTCTCTGTCAAACAAATAAATAAAATCTTAAAAAAAAGAAATGAATTCTCATTCCTCCCCCACCTCCGTCCTTTCTGCGAACATTTCCTCGCTGTCACGGGGCAAGTGAGCCCAGCCCCGTTCAGCCGGGTGAAATCAGGACCCAGACGGTGCAGAACTGAGTGGGGAGGATGGCCAGGGAGGGACCACCTCTAAGGAATGAAAGCGAAGTTGTTTTCTCAAAGGCCTTCTGGAAGTAGAAAGAATGTGTCATCACGAGGGAGTGCCATGGAGAGGAAAGGGGAGAATTTGGAGTCAGAAGAGCAGAGGGCCTCAGGCTTGCTGCCCAACTCCACCGTGCCAGCTGGAAGGCTCTAGGAAAGTCACCCAACTCTCTGAGCCTCTGTTTGCACATCTGTCACAGGGGATCACATCTGTTCCTGGATTAACAAAGAGAAGGCACGTGTGTTTAAAAAAAAAAAAACAAAAAACCAAACTGTTTAAATGTTAGCTGCTCTCATTTTTGCCTCAAAAAACGTATCAATACAATCCCCCGCAAGGGAATCCTGAGGCTGGCCCATTTGACTCCAGCAGTTACCATTTGGCCCCGAGCAGGTTGGGGACTTACTGGATGACGCAGCACAGAAGCTGCAGAGCCAAAGTGGAAACTCACCCAAATCGCCGACTCCTGCCTCGTCAGCAGAACTAGCCGTGAGCCAACTCCACACTGCAGTTCCCATGTCAGAGGCCTTCCCAGAAAGTCCCTTTCAGCACAGAGCATTGGAGGCCGTTGCCAGTGTTCCCTTCCTCTAAACGGCTGGCAAGATGCAGCTGGATGAGGTTCCCAGGAGACAGGGCAGGAAGACAAGGAATGGACATTTTTCCTGAGGACAGGAGAGGGCACTGTGGATTTCTCAGGGCTTCCTATACCCGACCTCTGACCCTTTTAAAAACAGATTTATTGAGATATAATTTACCTACCATAAAACACGTCCTTTTCAAGGGTACAGTTCAGTATGTAATTAGTTGGGTTTTTTTAATTGAAAAAAAAATTTTTTTTTAAATTAACACACACAGCATGGAGCCCAACACGGGGCCCGAACTCGCGACCCTGAGACCAAGACCGGTGCAGAGATCAAGAGTTGGATGCTTAACCGACTGAATCACCCAGGTGCCCCATTAGTTAGTTATTTTTAAAGTAAGCTCTATGCCCAGTGTGGGGCCTGAACTCATGACCCTGAAATCAAGGGTCATAGGCTGTACCCGCTGAGCCAGCCAGGTGCCCCCCAATAATGTTTAGAATATTCAGTGGTACAAATATCACCACAGCTAATTTTAGAATACTTTCATCACCTTAGAAAAGGACTCCTACCCATTAGTCGTCACTCCCTTTCCCCCACCTTCTCTACTTTATATCTCTAGAGCTTTGCCTATTCTGGGCATTGCACTCAGAAAGAGTCCCAAGATATGTAGTCTTTCTGATCGGCTTCTTTCATTTTGCATAACAATTTCAAGGTTTATTCATGTTGTAGCATAAATCAGCACTTCATTCTTTTTTCTTTTTAAGATTTTATTTATTTATTGGAGGGAGAGTACGCCAGCAGGAGGAGAGAGAGGGACAAGCAGGCTCCTCGGTGAGCATGGAGCCTGACGTGGGGCTCAACCTCACAACCCAGAGATCACAACCCTGAGATCACGACATGAGCTGAAATCAAGAGTGGGACCCCGAACCAACTGAGCCACCCAGGTGCCCCATTACTTCATTCTTTTTTATGGCTGAAAATAATTGTATGGATATCGTATGGATCATTTTATTTATCCAATCAGTTTATGGACATTCAGGTTGTTTCTAATTTTTGGCTATTATAATAATGCTGTCATGAACATTTATGTACAGTTTTTTTCTATGACTATGTTTTCATTTCTCTTGGGTATAGACCCAGGAGTGGAATTGCTGGGTCACATGGTAACTCTATGTTTAACATTTAAAGAAATGCTAAACTGTTTTCTGAGGTGGAGGTGGCTGTGCTATTTCATATTTCCACCAATAACATGTGAGGATTTCAATTTATCCACATTCTTGCCAACACTAATTATCTCTCATTTCTTATTTATTTATTTATTTATTTATTTATTTATTTATTTATTTATTTAAGAGAGAGAGCACATGCATCATGTAATTGTATTTAATGGGGTAGGGGCAGAGGGAGAGGGAGAGAGAGACCCAAGGAGACTCCCCACCAAGCACGGAGCTTGATGTGGGGCTCAATCTCCTGACCCTGAGATCAGGACCCAAGCTGAAACCAAGAGTTGGTCACTCAACCAACTGGACCACCCAGGCGCTCCTTATCTGTCATTTCTATTGTAACTATCTTAGTGGTTGTGAAGTGGTATCTCATTGTTTTTTTCAATTGTGGTAATATATATATAATATATATAATATTTATCATTTTAACTATTTGTAAGTATACAATTTGGTGGTATTAAATACATTCCTCATTGTGGTTTCAATTTGTATTTCCCTAATGGCTAATGGTGTTGAACATCCTTTCATGTGCTTATTGACTATTTGTTTATCTGGAGAAATGTATGCTCATTTTTCAATTGGATTATTTGTCTTTTTGTCATTGAGTTGTGGGAATTCTTTTTTCTAAACTTTTTTTAAGATTTTATTTATTTGAGAGAGAGACAGTGAGAGAGAGAGAGAGCATGAGTGGGGTGAAAGAGGGAGAAGCAGACTCCCTGCTGAGCAGGGAGCCCGATGCAGAGCTCGATCCTGGGACTCCAGGATTATGACCTGAGCCCAAGGCGGATGCTTAACTGACTGAGCCACCCAGGCGCCCCAGTTATAGGAGTTCTTATAATATAAATTCAGTTCCCCTATCAGATAGATTATTTGCAAAAATTTGTCTCCCATTCTGTGGTTTACCTTTTCCCATTCTTGACGGCATTCTCTGAAGCACCACAGTTTTAAATTCTGCTGAAGTCTAATTTATCTATTTTTTCTTCTGTTTTGCTTTTGGTCCTATCTGAGAAGGCTTTGTCTAACCCAAGGTCATGAAGATTTACCCCTATATTTTCTTTTAAGAGCTTTATAGGTTTAGTTCTTTCTACTAGGTCTATGATCCATTTTGAGTTCATTTTTGTATATGGTAGGTGTCCAACTTCATTTTGTGTGTGTGTGGAGTTGTCCCAGTGTCATTTGTTGAAACGGCTATCCTGTCCCTCATTGAATTGTCTTGGCACCCATGTTAAATATCACATAGCCCCCCCTTTTAAAAAAAAAAAAAGATTTTATTTATTTATTTGACAGAGAGCGATCACAAGTAGGCAGAGAGGCAGGCAGAGAGAGGGGGAAGCAGGCTCCCCGCTGAGCAGAGAGCCTGATGTGGGGCTCAATCCCAGGCCCCTGAGATCATGACCTGGGCCAAAGGCAGAGGCTTAACCCACTGAGCCACCCAGGTGCCCCTCACATAGCCCCTTTTAAGGAAAGTAGGCCTTCACAGTCCTTTGTAATGCAGTTGTGCAACTCTTATGACTGACAGATGAAACCAGCTTTTTGCCTCTGGTCACAGACACCTCAGATCAGGGCCTGTCTTCTGAGGTGATTTGGTGTCTTAATACTCGATAGAGGAAAAAAAAAATTAGATTCTCTCTTGGATAACACAAGGGCTGGGTGCCCACAAGAAGAAGATCTGTTCTTCCAAAGATATTACATTGCTACACCCAGGCCTTCATGTGGCCTGATGTCTTGGAATCTCTGGGACCCAAAGTAGTGGGTGTTGTTTTTACTTTTTCCATGTTTTATTAAGAAAAAATATTTAGGGGCTCCTGGGTGGTACAGTGAATTAAGTGTCTGACTCTTGATTTCGATTCAGGTCATGAGATTGAGCCCGGAGTTGGCCCCCTGGTCATCAGGGAGTCTACTTAGGATTCTCTCTCTCTTTCTCTCCCTCTTCCTCAGCAACCTCCCACTTGTGCTCACTCTCTTTCTCTCTCTCTCTCTCATAAATAATCTTTAAAAAAAAGAAGAAATATTTAATTGAACATGCAACAGACCTGTAACTTAATAAGACTATGATTTATAGTAGGCTTTTGAAATTCTATAAAAACTCTTGAACTGATTTACGGCGTGTAACACCTTTTCTTTCTTTTAACTGTTTAACATATTTTTAAATTGCGGTAAGACATACATAATGTAAATTTCACTTTAACTGTTTTTCAAAGCGTTCAGCGGCATTAAATACAATTACATGGTTATGCAACCATCACCACCATCTATCTACAGGATTTTTTTCATTATCCCCAACTAAAGCTCCATTGAATAGCTACCCCCCATTCTCCACTCTCCCAGCCCCTGGCAAATTCCATTCTACTTTATGTCTCTATGAATTTGACTACCCTGCGTACCTCTCAGAAGTGGGATCATACATTATTTGTCCTTTTGTGTCTGGTTATTTTACTTAGGATAATGTCTTCAAGGTTCCTCCATGATGTAGATATGTCTGAGTTTCATGCAAGTATTTTTACTTCAGCCTCTTTCTCTTGCTCTCTTGTGATTTCCATGGATCCTTAAGATGAATCTCTCTATCCCTGAAGGTGATCTTTCTCACAATCTTTCTCACAATCAGAAAGAGCCTGACTTTGGCCTCTGAGTTACCTCACAGCGGAGAGATGCCCTCTGCTCGGTCACAGGTGTGACCACTGCTGCCAGCTTGGCCATGAAGCACAGGGCTGAATGGAGCCTTGGGGCAGGGGAGCATGGCCAACAGTGCCTGTGCTCACCTCCCCTCTGTCCACCTCCATTCTTGGGGATTCCCCGTATACTCCCCTATTAGCCATTTACTCATCCAACATTTTTCAAATATCAACTATGTGCCTGGCATTGTGAAATACAGGGAGGAATAAGACAGACATGGGCTCTGCCTTCATGGAACTTATAATCTAGTGAGTGGAAGACAGTCAATAATTAACAACACCAATAAATAAATATATGATTACAATTGGGGTGAGTGCCATGAAAGAAGAGTGCAGGGTGCAATGTAAATGTTTAAGTCGGGGGGGGCATCAGCTCAGGGCAGGAGACCTGCGGTGTACTCAGAATCCACTGACTGACATGGCAGCTGTGTTTGACACGAGGGTAAGAATCACAATCCCCATGCTCAAGGCATATCAGGTCCAACGGGGGTCCAACCAAGAGGTCCAATCCCTTGGTTTTGCGATCCTAGGACCACTCTCTCCCTCCCCTCTGGGGAATCATTGTCCTTTTCCAACTGTGTGTCTCTGGGGACTCCTCTTTGATGGTAATGGATGTCAGATAAACTGTTCTTTACTTTGGAGGGAAAATCATGACATGTTCAGAACACTGAACCCCAAAACTTTTGCATAATGTCCTGGATAATGATGAAGTGTTCAAACTGAGACTTGGGGTGGTCAAAAGAGACAACGAGGGGAAACAGAGGGAGAGAGAAAAAAAAAAGAGAGCAACGAAGGGGCACCTGGCTGGCTCAGTCAGTAGAGCATGTGACTCTTGATCTCAGGGTTGTAAATTCAGGCCCCACATTGGATGTAGAGATCACTTAAAACTAAAATCTTAGGGGCGCCGGGTGGCTCAGTCGGTTAAGCCTCTGACTTTGGCTCAAGTCATGATCTCAGGGTCCTGAGATCGAGCCCCACGTTGAGCATCCCGCTCAGCAGGGAGTCTGCTTCTCCCTCTCCCTCTGCCCCTTCTGCTGTTTGTGCTCTCCCTCTCAAATAAATAAATAAACATATAAAACCTTAAAAAAAGAAAAAAGAAGAAAAAGGTAAAATCTTAAAAAAGGAGAGAGAGACAGAGACAGACAGACAATGAAGCCCTGAGGCAGGATGGTGAAAGTTCACTGAGGATCTTGTCAAATAACAGAATTCTGTCTTTTGGAATAGAGAAAAAAGCATTTGCCAGATCAATCACTGCACACCAGGTGTCAGGATCGTGTTTATTTTCTCCAGCAATGATACCACATCTGAAATAGCAGCTGCAATTGGAGTCACCCTGTAATTAAGTTTATGGTAATCCACTGTCACTCTCCAAGGCCCATCTGCTTCTTCACTGGCCAAACTGAGAGTAAAGTGGGAACACGATAAAATCACCACTCCTGCATCTTTAAAGGCCTTGATGATATTATTAATCTCCTCAATTCCCCAAGTGGGGCACTATTGCTTTTGGCTTATCACTTGGTGAGGAGGGATTTCCATTTGACTTTTCTCATCATCAGATCCCTCCCTCTGCTGATCCAAGAGCCAATACTGTAATTCTGCCAAATGGCTGGGGATATCTACTCCAGCTAGTTAATTAAGGGCACAGTGATCCACACGGCCTATTGGGAAGTCTTTCTGGTCAAACTCCATCTATTACTTGACTCCATCTATTACTCAATGTCCCCTCTGGCCAGTAGAGCCTGACAGATTCAGGGTCCCCAGGAATTAGTATTAGCTAAGAGCCTGATTATCACCAAAAGGTCTGAGTATTAACTTTTTCATTGTGCACGGTCTACAGACTGGTAGATGTCTCCGGACCCCTCTGGGGAAGGCTGGAGGCAGACTCACAGCCCATACTTGTCACATGACTTGTCATGTTAAAGCAGCATCCCTTCTTGGGAGTATCCATTCCAGCTCCCACTTCTTCCAAGGGTCTTCCAAGGGTCAGGAACTGACTCAGGCTTAGGAATTGGGTCAGAGACTGTGCTGTCAATCCTGCTGACCCCTCCACCCCCCGTCCTGGTAAAATGTAATGCCCATTACTTTCTGTCAAGGGGTTAACTTTATTTTGAAAGCAATTGGGAGCCGCTAAGGTGTTTTCAACAGTGGAGTAGAGGGGTGAAATTTACATCTCAACAAGAATACTCCTGCTATTTGGTGGAGAGGATAGAGGAAGAGGCAGGGCAGGAGTGAGGGGGGCAAGTGGAATCCTATGCAGTGACCCCAGTAAGCCTTCAAAACATGCAGATGGGGGGCACCTGGGTGACTTAGTCGTTAAGCGGCTGCCTTCGGCTCAGGTCGTGATCCTGGAGTCCTGGGATCGAGCCCCGCATCAGGCTCTCTGCATCGGGCTCCCTGCTCTGCGGGAAGCCTGCTTCTCCCACTACCATTCCCTCTGCTTGTGTTCCCTCTCTCGCTGTGTTTCTCTCTGTCAAATAAATAAAATCTTTAAAAAAAAAAAAAAAACATGCAGATGGCAGCCACGCCCTGAAAAGTGCAGGACAGGGGATATTAGCACTGGGGGAGTCAGGGAGGTACACCAAACCCTGGGGGTATCCTGGGTAGGGGCATGGTGAGTGGGGACATGTGGATGAGAGAAAAAAGGATTTATCATTAGAGGCAGACTTGATGTTCTTCATGACTATGCTCGGGCAGGGCTGAGCAACAGCCCAGAGCCAGATGGCTGAGAGGAGAGGAAGTAGAAAATCTGTTCAGTGTGGCCTTGTCTGGGAGTTTTGGTGCTATTGACTGGAAAGCACCTATTGAATCTCAGCACCTGGCTTTGGGGTAAGCTGTGACCTGTGGAATCAGCCTGGACTCTCTCACTTGCTTCTTGGCCACTGAGCACAGGAATGAGGAGAGGAGTGTGGTTTAGCTGACGGAGCTTGGCCCCTTTGGGGTCAGCCGCACCTTGTGAATCCAGTGGGGTTCACACTCTTTTCTGAGTGACTCCTGGCCACTCAGCTGGGCAGGGTGGTGGACAAGGGCCCTGCTGTTTCTATCTAACATGGGACTACTGGTCCTGGAGCTTCCCACAGGTCTGTCCAGCCCTTGTCGGGCCTGCCTCACAAGCTGTGTCTCCCCTTCCCAACACACGTCCCTTTCTTCCTTCCCAGTGGTCATCTCGCAGTAAACATTCTACACTCCATCTCCATCCCAGAGTCCGCTCCCAGAAAACCTGACCTACGGAACTCCACTTCCTCATCTATCCAAGGAAGAGAATTAAATACCTACTTGTTTCAAGGTTAATAACAAATGATGTATATTAAATACCTTGTCTCAGCTCCAATGCCTCTCCCTGGGTCAGAGGGCTGACATTTTCTTGCCCCTTCAGAGGTGGATAAGCTTACACTTATCCACCCCACCCTGGGCCTCCACAGAGATCAGTGAGGTCAGGTTATTTCTTCCTCTGGCTCCTTCTTTGCTGAGTTGCTGTGAGTTGGTGGCCTCTTTGACCGAAGGCCACAGCTCCTGAGGCAGCTCTCGCGGACAACGGCTCCCTGCCCCTTGGCCTCCAGGCTGAAGAGTGGTCCTGGCTTCTAGCTGCTGCTTCCCTGGGGCACTCACACACCATCCCTTCTCCTTTCCCTTAACCTTGGTAAACAGTCCCTTTATTAAATGCTCCTTACTTCCCTTTGTGAGTTTGTTCTGGATTTTCCTGATACCCTGATTGATTCCATCAATGAAGAGTCTTTCAATGGCTCCAAGTACTAGAAATGGCTGCAGGTGCTCCAGGTGTCATGTCCAGGCAGAGCAAAGGTCAGAGGAGGCGCAGTGGATCCTCTCTTCCTGTGTCCTCTTTGTAAGAAGAAGACAAACTTTGCCAAGTGCCTCCCATCTTGACACTCCTCTCCTTTACTGTTGGTAGGAATGCGCCACACGCCTTAGCCTTGGGCTCCCAGAAAACAGAGCCAGAAACAAAGTATTAGTTTAGGTGTTTGACTGGAGAGTGGGATTCTAGAAATCAGAAGTGAGGACAGAAGGGCACAGCAGAGGATCGGGGAGCACCATGTAAGGATGTCAAGCTGGCCACTACTATAAGAGACCAGTTGCCCTATCCCACAGGACTGCTGAGAAGCCATATGAAATGTGTCTCGGGACCATATGTCCTGGGAGGAAAGGAGAAAAGCATCTTTCTATGGCTTCCACCCTCCACCCTCCATTGGTTAAAGGTTCACCCTAAGGAGTGTTAACTCTCCCTACACTTCCCAGTTGCTCATGCACAGGCACTTTCTGGGTCCCCATATCCTAAGTTATAAAAGCAACAGAGAGGATCCAGGAAGGAGGGTAAAAGGCACACAGTGCAGGCCTGAGACACAGCACCATCGAGTCACACCAGTACCTCGGAGTCACACCAGGGACCATGCAGAGTGTATCACTGAAGCCAGGGATGGAATATAAATTATGTGTAGCCAAGTGGGTTTGAAGAGGTGCACATGGGCAGCCCATAGACATGCTCATTCCTGAAATGGTCACTGGCAAGGGGAATGAGATGGCTGTGACTGGTTTTATCATTTGTGATGAATGGATGTTCAGTGTTCCACCGCAAAGCCTCCTCAAAGAAGTCACCCTTAACTCTCCTCTCCAAAGGACCTCAGTCACTAAAGAACCCATCACTCCCAGCACCCTGTTCATTCCCTTGGTGACACCTACCGCAATGACTAGTCAGCCTATGTGGCTGCCACTGTGGTTGACCAGCTCAGTGTTCAAAAACACCACCCACCCCAGCGTGCGAGAGCTGGAAAGATACAAACCTGCCCTTGCTGTTTGGTCAGGGTTTAAATTCCTCCAATCAGGCAGAGTAGTTTTGCTAGTGCAGATGGTGGAAGGGGGTGGCATAATTTTGGAGCCAAGCCTTTTTATAAACACTTTAATCCCTTCATGATGAAGTTACCTGGATTCATCTGGATCTCAAACATGAAAAGGACATCTTGTTTACTTATTAGCTTGCTTCTTATTATCTGCCTGTCCCCACTTAAATTGAAGCTCACTGATACCAGGCACTTGTTCGTTTTTCTTTACTGTATGGACAGTGCCTGCTACCCAGCAGGAGCTCAAGAATGATTTGTTGGATGGATGGATGGATGGATGGATGGATGGATGGATGGATGGATCGATGGATCGATGGATGGATGGACAGACGGATGGATGAATAGATGGATGGAGGTAGGAAGACCATGGCAGGTGGAAGAAGAGGAAATAGTGGGTCATGATGCTCATTTTCCCCACCCAGTAAGCTTTGGAATGTCCCAAGGCCAAGTCCTCACAACTCTTCTATACTCACGCACTCCCTAGGTGAGCTCATTCAGAGTCATCAGTCTAACGTTATATTTCCAGGCATGTCCTCTCCCTTGAACTTCTGACTCCAATCTGATTACCACCCAACTTTTCCACTCAGACGTTAATAGACATTTTGAATAATGGATCCAAAACAGAACTCTTAGTTTCTCCTCCAAATCTTCTTCTCCCAAAGACTTCCTTATCTCAGTAAATGACAGCTGCATTCCTCCAATTGTTTGGGCCCCAAAGCTGGGCGTCACCCCAATGCCTCCTTCTCTCACACATCTCATCCAATTCTTCAGAAAATCCTCTGGGCTTCTACATAATATATAGAAGCCCACCATTTCTTCCCCACCTCCACCTTCCTGATTTGAGACACCATCCTCTTCCGATGGGATTATTGCAGTAGCCTTTTATATTGGATGCTTCTGGTAACTCACATCACATTTCCCCTGGCCACCTCTGACTTCACTTCCAACTGCAGCAGACAGTCATAGATGAGCTCAGCTGATCCTGTACATATAGTGTCTTACCTCTAGTGCACACCTTGTAGCTGTTGGCCTTCTGCCCTGGATTTCAATGCTGTTGGAGTCCTTTTGGTTCTAGCACAAGATTTACTTGCTTCTTCCCTCAGGTGTGAGCCGCACATCTGTTTGCTCCCTGCTCCACTAATGCTTGATGCTGTAGGAGCCTACTTTACCCATGTGCCCAGAAGTGCAGAGTTAACACGCAAGGGGAAACCTTCAACTAGTGGGGGACAGGGTAACTGGATAAATGTTCCTGCTTCCCATGCTTCAGGCAGGTAATTCTGGGAACCAGTCTGTGCACTTTTCAAGGATCCTGGTAAACTCAAGCTCCTGCCCACAGCGGTGACATTACTAATGAATCCATAGGTTGGCTTTTTCTCCTTCCCCATCTCATTGTCCCCACTCCCTCATGCCTGCTTCTTGGGTCATCTCTCAGAAAAGCTCACATATATATAAGTCCTTGTCTCAGGCTCTGGTTTCAAGGGAACCCAAGCTAAAATAACTTTTCAATAGCTATCCAGCAGCAGACTGATCCTTTTATTATTTTTAAAAATTTACTTATTTATTTTAGAGAGAGCAGGAGTGGGAGGGACAGGAGGGAGAGGAAGAGAAAATCTCAAGCAGCCTCCAACCTGAGAAGAGAGCCCAATGGGCAGGCTTGATCTCATGACACTGAGATCATGACCTGAGCTGAAACCAAGAGTTGTACTCTCAACCAACTGCGCCATCCAGGTGCCCCCAGACTGATCCTTTTAAAACATGTCTGGTTATGTACTTCCTGGGCTGTAAACTCTCTGTGACCCCATTTCACCTAAAAGAAAAGCCAAAGTCCTTACAATGGCTGACAAGACCTAACAGAATCTGCCCTTCCTACTGTTTCCTTTCTGATGTCATCTGCTAATCTTCCTTTGCTCTCCAATAGCCAGTATTATCATTCTTTGCTCTACTAGTTCAAAGACACTCACACACTCCTGCCTCAGGGCCTTTGCACTGGCTATTCCTACTGTCTGGAAAGTTCTTCTTCCAGCTATTTCCAAGCATGCTTCTTTACTTCCCTCAGGATTCTTCTTAAAACACTTCCCAGAGAGGGCTTTCTATGTAAAATAGCAACCTTCACCTCCCCTAGCTTTTCCTGGCCCCCTCATCCTTCTTTCTTTCTCATAGCATGGATCACCAACCTCAGAAATTGTCTTTTTAATTTTTTGTATATTTTCTATTCCCCCTCCCCTCACCCCAACTTGAATATAATCTCTATGAAGATAGGGACTCGGGACTTTATTTTTTATTCATTTACCTATTTTTAAGTAGGCTCCATGCCCAGTATGGAGCCCATTGTGGGGCTTGAATTCACAACCCTGAGATCAAGACCTAAGCTAAGATCAAGAATCAGATGCTTAACTCAACTGAGCCACCCGGGCACCCCTATTGGTTTTTTCACTGCAGAACCTAGAACAATGCTTGGCAAATAGTTAGTGCTCAAATAAATAATAATGTGTTGGATGAAACTCATTCATAAATAAGAAGAAGCAGGTATGATAAGACTGTGGTTACCCTGAAACCCCTGCTCTAGAGTTTGGCGGTAGGTGTGGTGGCAGCTTGTGGCTGGAAGGGCACCGGAGGCTGGTGGCAGGACACCTTGGCCAAGAATTCACTTAATGCTTTGCCCCCTAAGGCTGTTCTTGGTCAATGACTTTTCAGGGGTGGAGTGGGGGGGGGGCTGCTATGCTCTGAAATTTGTCTCACGAAGTCTCAGGTAAAACCTGGAGGACCTCAGAACATTTAGAAAAATAAAATCTCTGTAAGCTTGTCCTCAATCTGTGCAGAGGGCAGTTTGTCCCCTACTGGTCCCTAAGACCCTGGCCATCATCAGCATAATGACCTGCGTCACCTCTGAGTGCCCATCAGCAGCTCAGCTGCCAACAATGGGGCTTCTGGTGGACGCTGGTGGGATGACCAGGGAGCTGGTTGGAATCCAGCAGGGCACTGGGAAGGAGCTGAGGGTGGCCTGGGGGTCAGGCATGCTGTGGTCTAAGCTTGCCATCTCCAAGATCTATGAAGAGTCACCTCTGGCCCCTGCCACTTGGCCCAGCCACCCAATGTGGGGTTAGGGACTAGGCCAGGCTCATACTGTCCTCGGGAGGAGGACGGGAGGAGGAGAATTCTCTCCTCATTTGTCTTTGCAGGGACCTGGATCCTTACATGCAGCGAGCTCCTGTGAGCACAGGAGACCTGGCCCCACGAGCACGTGGGAGGGAAGCCCCCTCTCTGATGGGGTTGCCTGAGCCCGGCCCCTCCTGGCTTCCCCGAGGCCCGGGGCTCCGCGGACAGTCACAGGCGGGGAGCTGCTGCTCGGGACTGAAGAGGTTAATGTGCATCTGCTTCCGAATGTTAATGTGTCTAGGTGATGTCAGTGGGAGCCTGGGAAGGAGGCAGTGGGGAGTGAAGCGGGGCTTGGAGGCGGCAGACGCTGCCGGAGCTCCAGGAAGACCCCCTTCCGGACTGCGGGGCTCGTGCTCTGGGACGGGCGGGCGGGCGGCACTGCCGCAGCCTGCGTGGGTGGACGGGCGAGCAGGCGACGGGCAGCGGCAGGATGGACCTGGAAGGCTTGCTGCTGCCCACTGGCCCCAATGCCAGCAACACCTCGGATGGCCCCGATAACCTCACCTCGGCCGGTGAGTAGTGCTGGAGGGGAGTCCTCCTTCCCCTGCGCTGGGGGTGGGAAATGGGAAGGTTTCACCTCTGAGCCAAACTGCTCCGGAAACTTTATTACAGTTCTTGGGGACGAGACCTGCAGTCCGCCTTGTCGGGAGGGGAAGGGGAGAAGGGGGCGGGGCAGGCAGGGGCAGCAGTGGCAGGGGCAGAGAAGAGGGCAAAGGCACGTTCGGAAGGGGCAGGGGGGTGGTGGCCGGCCGGTGAGGGAGACAGGGGAAGACTCACCCAGGAGTTCCAAATGCTTTGTAGAAAAAAATTCCAGGCTGGAAAAGCAAGCCAGAGAAGCCAGAGGCTGGTATGTGAGGAGACAGCTGGAAGCGCACTCATTCACCGATCCCCTTGTCTTTTTACTGAAACTGCGGTAATGGGATCTGAAGCATCCTTCCTGACCCCTAGGAAAGGCCCAGTGAAGGGCTAACTCACAGAGCCATGAGGGGATTAACTTTCCTGGTGAATGAAGCTTCCTGACATTTCCAGAGCTGAGATGCCCTGAAATTCTAGCACCGAAGGAAAGGAAAGAAAAAGAGGAAAGGCTTGTGTGCAGAAAATTCTCAGGCAGCAAGGCTGCAACACACAGCTCCAGTCTTTGCTCACTTGGGAAGCCCAGGCTTAGATGATGGAGACCAAGGAATTCCCGACAGGAACCCAGGAGAAGCCGGGGTTGCGGGCCTGATGGGCAAAAGCCTCCCTCCACAAGACAGTAGCCCCCAGATATGCCTAGGAATCAGCGCACAGCTCCCAGTCAGCGATTTCTAAAATGAGATGATCAGGCTGCAGACAGGAGAAAAGAAAACACATGCATGCCCCCCGTCCATGCACGCATGAGGTTGCTCACCTACATGCACACACACAGGAGCGCACACACACAACACACTTTCATGTCCTTCTAGCAATGTTGACGAGGTTTCCTGGTGAAGCCCACGGGCCCACAGAATAATTCTCTGCAGACAGCTGTGGTTCTTGATTCTGTGCCTTCTGAGAAAATGCAGGAAGTAAAGGACTGGGTCCTTCAATTAACAGGTGGTGCAGGAGAATCTGGGAGGATTAGCCAGGGAACTGGTGGAGGAGGGCAAGGGGACAGGATTAGCAACAGTGTGGGGAGGGAGAATGGTAGGAAAGGATTGCAGATGAATGGCAAGCCCTGAGCTGAAATGGAAAGAAGAAAAAGAGGTAGGCAAGCATGTCATCCCTGGAGGCTGAGCACACCGGGAGGATGTCAGCCCTTAGAGAGGAGTCCATGTCAAACGGTCAACATTTGCTCCTTTTGTCCCCAGGGCCACCTCCTCGCACAGGGAGCGTCTCCTACATCAACATCATCATGCCTTCTGTGTTCGGCACCATCTGCCTCCTGGGCATCATCGGGAACTCCACGGTCATCTTCGCGGTGGTGAAGAAGTCCAAACTGCACTGGTGCAGCAACGTCCCCGACATCTTCATCATCAACCTCTCGGTGGTAGACCTCCTCTTTCTCCTGGGAATGCCCTTCATGATCCACCAGCTCATGGGCAATGGTGTCTGGCACTTTGGAGAAACCATGTGCACACTTATCACAGCTATGGATGCCAACAGTCAGTTCACCAGCACATACATCCTGACTGCCATGGCCATTGACCGCTACTTGGCCACTGTCCACCCCATCTCTTCCACCAAGTTCCGGAAGCCCTCTGTGGCCACCCTGGTGATCTGCCTCCTGTGGGCCCTCTCCTTCATCAGCATTACCCCCGTGTGGCTCTATGCTAGGCTCATCCCCTTCCCGGGGGGTACGGTGGGCTGCGGCATCCGCCTGCCCAACCCAGACACTGACCTTTACTGGTTCACCCTGTACCAGTTCTTCCTGGCCTTTGCCCTGCCCTTCGTGGTCATCACTGCCGCATACGTGAGGATCCTGCAGCGCATGATGTCCTCGGTAGCTCCCGCCTCGCAACGCAGCATCCGGCTGCGGACAAAGAGGGTGACTCGTACGGCCATCGCCATCTGCCTGGTCTTCTTTGTGTGCTGGGCTCCCTACTATGTGCTCCAGCTGACCCAGTTGTCCATCAGCCGCCCAACACTCACCTTTGTCTATCTGTACAATGCAGCCATCAGCTTGGGCTATGCCAACAGCTGCCTCAACCCCTTTGTATATATCGTGCTCTGTGAGACATTCCGCAAACGCTTGGTCCTGTCAGTGAAGCCTGCCACCCAAGGGCAGCTTCGAGCCATCAGCAATGCCCAGACAGCCGATGAGGAGAGGACAGAAAGCAAGGGCACCTGACCCTTCCCCTGCCACCCCAGGCACCTCCAAGTCAGGACAGCACAGCAGACTGGGGGGAGAAACACTGAAAACACCGAAGACCCCTCTGGGAGAACACAAGGAGGCTGGGCGGTGAGGGGTCGTGGCAACTAAAAACATTCCACAGGGTCCACAAATTGCTGGAGAGGCTGGGAGCCCCATCTGGGGGCTTTAAGCATCAGAAATCCCCTTGGGAGAATAGGAAGAGACCTTTGGATTGACTAGAAACCGAGCAAGAAGAAAATTTTGGTTGAGCCCTACATCTCTTAGCTCCTACGGTTTTTCTCAATTGCTGGTTTATTCTAAATCTAGGAAGGCCAGGGTGTGAGTGGGGGGCCTACAACAGGGTCCTGGGGAGATGGGAAAGTGGTATGGCCTCAATGCTCTTTCCCATCTCTCACTGGTGTGATGGAGGGCAGCCTTTCTCCCAAGCTGGAGGATGATGAGAAATGAAGCATGCCATCTCTCCATGTTCCAGCATCCTGTCAGTCTGCCTGTATCTCTAGGGGATGCATGCTTATTTTGGGGAGGGGGCGGGGCTCTGAACCCACAGGAGTAAAAATCCAATTTGTAGAAGATCCACTTATTGAGAATGCAAGGCTACCTGGGTGGGTACGGGTAGAAGTCTTAAAATTAAGAAAAATGGGGAAGAGCAAGGGGGCTTTTGCAGCTGTGGGGACATTGTCGTCATGAGGCACATTTGTTAATCACCAGATCCAGAGTGAGTGCCCATCAGTGCCCTGCATGTGCAAGGGTCATTGGGATGCCTGCTGTGTTGGCATCCTTTTCTTGCTCCAGCCCTTCCTCTCCAAAATACAAATGAATAAAGGAAAATCTCTATCCACATCTCTTTGGATGCTCCTGCAGAATTGCTTGGGCTTGGGGGTGGGGGTGGGTGGCAGAAAAGGGAAAGAGGAGTCACTTGGCTGTGGAACCTACACCTTGGTCAAGCTGCATCTTAGGAAGCAAGAAGCAGGGGAATCTAAACCCACAGGAAGGATTCAGCCCTACAAACGGAATTACTGTGAATTCATTAGATTGCAGTTCTGCTGCTGGCCTTGGGCTCAGGACTCAGCTTCCTGTCTTCTGCTCCAAAGCACTTGGTTGTCATCCGTGCTGGCCCCTCAGGCCCCAAGGCCCACCCGCCACCTCCCCCGCTGAGTCACCAGTCGCAGGGCTGGCTTCTGGGGCGGCCTGAGCCTGCCTCCTGCTGCTGCCAAGATCTGGTGTCGAGCAGGAAGATTACAGATGGGCCGCTGGGCGGCAGCCAAGGCTGCTGCTTCTCAAGCTTCTGCACTCAGAGGAGCTGGGAACCAGGAGTCTGGGGGCAAACTGTGCAGCAGACATTGAGACAGTGGCAACAAATCGTGAGCTCCCAACTTGTTCAGATGCACTGGCAATTTCTTGCTAGTTATTTTTCACTGCGGAGTTGCAGCAGGTAGCCGGCTTAGCAAACCTCAGGTCCCGACCAGACCAGATCTTCTTATTTTCTTCTTTAAGATTTTATCTATTTGAGAGAGAGAGGGGAGGAGAGCGAGAGGGAGAAAGAGTCTTAAGTAGACTCTACACTGAGCGCAGAGCCTGATGCAGGGTTCGATCCATGACCCCAAGATCATGACCTGAGCTGAAACCAAGAGTCAGCAGTCCAATGGACTGTGCCACTCAGGCACCCTTGGGCAGCTCTTTTTTAACATGATCACAAGCTGTAGTATTTGGGAGCCTGTGTTCCCATACACCTCTGTAGCACGGTGGGGGAGTCAAGAAACTTGACGGTTAGTTTTTCCTACTCACTAATAGTGGGGTCTCTAGCTGCCACAGGTAAGCTCCCAATCGATTTCAGATGCACATCCAACCAAAGAAAAAAGATTCTGAGGGGACCCTTGAGGCAACTCCTGCCCACTGGTTCCAGAAAAGAAGGGTTTCCTGCATCTGGTTTGCCTGTGAAAGGCTTCCTGGGGGTCTGTCCACCTCCCTCCCCTCCAAAGAGGAGTCTGGGAGAAGAAATAGGTCAGGCAGCCTCTCCCAGGAAATGCAGGTGATGGGCTAAGGAGGGCCCAGCAACCCCTAGGGAGGGGAACACTCCTTCCTTCAGCTCTCAACCCCAATTGAAAACTGACATTGAAGCAAAGTAGATTGAGACAAAGTGAGTGGGTGGAAATGTAAACAGAATGGAGGGGAGAGGATTGGGGGAGAATTGGAGAAGTCAGGAGGAAGAGAGGGGGTGCAGAAGGTAGGGAGGCAGGGAGATTAGAATGGGGGTAGGGGAACTATGTCAACACATCCTTCCCCAGCCTGACCCTTCAGGTGCCACTGGATAAGAGTAAGCACAAGCATGTGCAGAGGGAAGGGATGGGCTGCTGGCAGGACTGTCGTCAGGACATCACTGGTGGGAATGGTGGCCTGAGGGTAGGGCTGGTTGCTGGTCTGAGGAATGAATGGAATTTTCCTTTCCTCCTCATTCAACGTGGGGCTATGTATAGCCCAACTTCAGGGAACTTCGAGGGCCACTGTGAGGTACAGAGAGAGAGTCCAAGAAGTGGGTGAAGATCATGAAAATGAAATGAAATGAAATGAAAAAAAAAATCTCTTTTCTCCTTTTCCCCTTTCCATACCTAACAAATACTGTCTCTCTCCTTGGGCCCCATCACACCATCTCCCCAAACCCAGTGAGTGCCTCCTACACTGCTCCTTCATCTACTCCTCAGAAAACATTTCTCTTCAACTGTGAGGATTAAGTACCTAAAGTCCCCTCTGGTGGAAGGATTCCAGAACAGGGGGACTTAGGACCTCACAGGTTAGGCCAACCCAAGTTGCAAGTGACTACAGGGAAACTCTTCCACATATTGACTTTCACTAGAGAAATACCATTAAGAACACCAAATAAAGGGACTAGCCATGATATTTTTATTTATTTCCTGCATTATCAATTTTCTTTTTTAAGTAGGCTCCACTCCCACTGTGGAGTCCAACATGGGGCTTGAACTCATGATCCTAAGATCAAGACTTGAGCTGAGATCAAGAGTCGGATGCTTAACTGACTGAGCCATCCAGATGCCCCATCAGTTTTTAGTCTGTTTTATTGTGGTAAAATACATGTAACAACTGAATTATACACTTAGAAATAGTCTAAAATCTAGTCTACCATCTAAAAGGTGGTAAATTTTAATTACATGTTTTTTTTTTTTTTTTTTGTTTTTTTTTTTTTTTTTTTTTTTTATTTATTTGACAGAGAGAAACACAGCGAGAGAAGGAACACAGGCAGAGGGAATGGTAGCGGGAGAAGCAGGCTTCCTGCAGAGCAGAGAGCCCGATGCGGGGGCTCGATCCCAGGACTCTGGGATCTGACCTGGGCCGAAGGCAGACGCTCAACTACTGAGCCACCCAGGCACCCCCTAATTACATGTATTTTTACCACAACAAAAGATCTATAGATATAATCATTTTAACAGTTTTTCAAGTGTACAATTCAGTGGCATTGTGCGACTATCACCACTACCTCCATGGTGATGGAGGGAAGGGGATTCCCTCCAGAATTTCTTGGTCTTCCTCTACTGAAACTCTACACCCATTAAACCAACTCCCCATTTTTCTTCCCCACAACTCCTGGCAACCTCCATTCTATTTCCTGTTTCTATGATTTTGACTACTCTGCGTACCTCACGTAAGTGCAATCATACAGTATTTGTCTTTTTGTGTCTGGCTTATTTCAATTTTTATAAGGCCTTTAAGGTTCTCTATGTGATAGCATATGTTAAAATCTCATTCCTTTTCAAATTTGAGTAATATTCCATCGTATGTATATACCACCTATTGTTTACCTATTTATCCATCAGTGGCCATTTAGGCTGCTTCTACCATTTGGCTATTGTGTATAATGCTGCTAGGAACATGGTTGTACAAATATCTGTTTGAGATCCTGCTTTCAATTCTTTTGTGTTTATAGCCAAGAGTGAAATTGCTGAATCATATGGCAATCCTATGTTTAACTTTTTGAGGAACTGTCATACTGTCTTCCATGGTGGCTGCACCATTTTACCTTCCCTCTGGCAATGCACAAGGGTTCTCCAATTTCTCCACAGCCTTCCCAACAATAGTTTGCTTCTCTCTCTCTCTCCCCCCCCTTTTTTTAAAAGATTTTATTTATTTATTTATTTATTTATTTATTTATTTATTTATTTGACACACAGAGAGACAGATAGTGAGAGAGGGCACAAGCAGGGGGAGCAGCAGGCAGAGGGAGAAGGAGAAGCAGGCTCCCTGCTGAGCAAGGAGCCCAATGTGGGGCTCAATCCTGGGATGCAGGGCTCGATCCCAGGACCCTGGGATCATGACCTGAGCCCATGACCTGAGCAAAAGGCAGATGCTTAACTAACTGAGCCAGCCAGGTGCCACCACCCGCTTCTATCTCTCCTTCCTCCCTCTCTCTTTCTGTCTTTATTCCTTTCAATAATAACCATCCTAATGAGTGTAAAGTGGTCTTATTTTGGTCTTGAGTTGCATTTCCCCAATGATAAGTCATGTTGAACATCTTTTCATGTGCTTATTGGCCATTCGTATATCTCCTTTGGAGAAATGTCTGTTCAAGCCCTGTGCCCATTTTAAAAATTGGGTTCTTTTTAATTGTTAACAATAATATTTTACTCAACTCAAATTAATAATAATAATTGACTATGTCTTATTACTAGAAAAAAATATTTTAGCTAGGCTTTTTCTCCCTGCTATTCAATGAGATACTTGTCTTTTTTTTTTCTTTTTTCCATTGAGTATTTGGATGGAAAAACCACAAATCCCAAAACCTCCTCATTCTCCCAGCCTTATGATTTACAATAAGTCAAACTGATCCAGCAGCTTGAGTTGAAGAGGTCAGAAAAAGCAAGACAGCATCCCATCTTGGAGGATGGTTGGTGAGACCAGGCTAAACTTAATTTTACAATGAGCAATGACTTACTAATTATACCTAAATTCTGAGATTGTGGAAATGGGGGGGGGGGATCATGGTGATGGAGGGAAGGGGATTCCTTTTTGAGGTGGGGTTTCTGTTTGAACAGTGATAGGCAACCTACCCTGAGTGTCCCAACCTCATGTCTAAATCTCAGAGGACAACCAGGAAAGAACTTTCTAGAAGGTCAGAGATAGGATGGGAAAGTCATTCACTTAATTATCTGCAAAGCTATCTCCTTGAGGGGCGCCTGGGTGGCTCTGTGGGTTAAAGCCTCTGCCTTCGGCTCAGGTCATGATCTCAGGGTCCTGGGATCAAGCCCCGCATCGCGCTCTCTGCTCAGTGGGGAGCCCGCTTCCTCCTCTCCCTCTGCCTGCCTCTCTGTCTACTTGTGATCTCTCTCTCTGTCAAATA
>CM053611.1:102619285-102651145 GCA_028646535.1 Procyon lotor
AAGCACGATGTTCAGTACTCTATTTCTTTAGTAACTTATTTAATCTCCCCACCAGCATTTTATGGTAGACAGACCTTTATGCCCATTTTAGAGATGGGTCAGTGGTAACTTAGGCTAAATTACTTGCCCAAAGTCACAGAGCTAGTGGCAGTGCCAAGCTTCAAATTCAGGGATGCTTGATTCCAAAGTCCAAATATTGTATTATCTCACTTCAAATCACATGCTTTTCCTCCAATTGCCCCAGCCTTATTGCCCTCCACCCTCAATCATTGCACCCTGGACCTCACACCTCTCTGCCTTTGTACATCCCTGGCCTGAAGAACCTCTTCTTCTCTCCCAGGTGTGATTCTTGCTTGCCCTCTGTTATGAGTTGAATTGCATCCCCCAAAGGGAGGCATGATGAAGTCCTAACCCCGATGCCTCAGAATATGACCTTATATGGAAATAGAATCTTATGGATTTACCCAAGTCCAGATGAGGTCATCAATGTGGGTTCTAATCCAATATGACGGGTGACCTTATAAAAAAGGGAATTTGGACATGAACAAACTCACACTCAGGGAAGATAATGTGAAGACACAAAACACCATGGGGAGATGACAGACTGGAGTGATCCATCTACAAGCTAAGGAAGGCCTGAGGCCACTAGCAGCTGGAGAGAGTCATGCAACAGACCCTTCCCTGGCATCTTCAGAGAGAGCACGGTCCTGCCTACCCCTTGATTTCACATCTCCAGCCTCCAGAACTGTAAGACCATAAAATTCTGTTGCTTTAAGCCACCCAGTTTGTGGTACTTCGTTATGTGTGGAAATTAATATGCCCCCTTCCCGCCAAGGCTCACCTCTGTTGTGTTCTCATCCTCCCTCTGAGGATTAATTGCTCCCTCTCCTAGATTCCCAGAGCTCTGTATAAGCCCCTCATCACTCCCTTACCACTTTGCAAAAGGCCTCTTAGTGCTTTTGCTTCCTGAGTGAGCTGCCCAAGCAGGGACGTTTGCTTTTCTTAGTCTCTCTCCCAGGACCCCCACCAATGCCCAGCATAAAAGCTCAAGTAGACGCATCATTCACATGAAACGTCATAGAATCACAGGGTTGGGAGGCCGGCATGGGGCTCTAATCCAACCCAACATGAACCAATTTGTCCAGGAGGCTCTGGAGAAGGCACGGACTTCTCCAAGTCTGCTTGGACTCATGAATTGGCCAAAGCAAATCAAGTTTTCATCCCCCTGCCATTTTGACTCCCAGAGGTCTCCTTTCAGATCTCTCTCTCCAGAAATACCGTGCCTCTTTCTCTCCCTGCAAGGGCAGTGTGGGTAAATCCCTCAACTTACTGTCTCTAGCACTTAGTAGCCCTGTGGCCTTGACAAGCACCTTTATCTCCTGGGCCTGTTTCTCCACATCTGTAAAATGGGGAGATCAACACACGGACCATGGACTGTCGGGATGATTAGCTGAGAGGTCGCATATGCAACCTGAGGGATTCTCAGGGTGCTTTGACCTGAGATATCCATATAAACCAACTTAGCATCTCTGTCCTGGGGGGGGCTACAGGCAGGCAGGTGCCCTCTCAAACGTCTCCATGGGTGGTTGTGGGCAGGTCCTTCCTGTGTGCCCCCAGCTGTCTCCGGCTCAGATCACTTCTGCCTGGCTCTCTGCAGGTGGCTTCACCCCAAGTCAGCCAGGGCTAGCTCAAACCTGTGGTAGTGGGGCTCAGAGACTGTCAAAGCAGGGAAGGGAGGGACCCTGCATTGGAAAAGACTGAGTTGGCTGGGAGACCTCAGGTTTCCTGCAGTCTGTCTGTCACACCACGTCTCAGGGAAGCCCTTCTGCTCTCTCCTCATAGGCTTGGACTGTTTCTGAGCCATGGACACTGGACCGGGGCCCTTTCCCCATCTCCTTCTTCCTCCTTCTTTTAGGGCCTCCAAATCTCCTCTCCCCTGGCCAGTCTAAAGAAAACCCATAATCCAATGTAAAACATAAAATTGTTCCTGCCAAAGATACCCTTTTACTGTATTATGCAGAGCAGCGTATTTCTCTGTGCCTCAATCTATCTCATTGTAGCAAGGGGAAGGAGAGACACTATCTTTGCAAGCCCACCTCCTAACCTCGTTAAGTGCTTCTCAAACTAAACTATGAGTCATTTTTCCAAGAAGAGTTCTCTGTCCATGATCCTTGGAGCAGAAGTCAATGTCTGGCTGCTTGAGGAGCTGTATCTGACCCACAGATGTGACTTTTCTGTTTTTAAGATAAAAAAGTTCATGAATCAGTTGCCAACTTTTAAATTCCTAGGTTTACTTAAAAATCGGAATGATCCAGCTTCTCTTGAAATATCAGAAGATCCTGCTCGGGTTCTACCTTCCCACAGGCCAAAAATCTGCTGGATTTGAGAGATGATCCTCTTCCACGGGCATGCACTCTACAGTTTGCCATAGTCCCTGCTCTTACTGTTTTCCTGACTTCAGTCAGTTTCATTTATTTAAGTCACTCACCTATACCCTATAGACATTTCATTTTATAACTCCAGGCCCAGCTCATGTAGAGGATTTTGAACCATACCAGTGACTTTGTTTTCCAATTTTAATTTGTTTGTTTGTTCATAGGCTCTTTGCCCGACATGGGGCTTGGATTTATGACCTCAAGATCAAGAGTCACATGCTCCACTAACTGAGCCAGCCAGGTGCCCAGTGATTTTGGATTTTACACCCATACCAAGAGAAACCATCAAAAGGCTTTAAACATGTGAATGATATGCTTACATTTGTATCTGAAAGTCATCATCCTGAGTTCTGTGTAGAGAATGGATTGCAACGGGGTAGATAATAAAAGCAAACACACTGTCTACAGTAGTTATTCGGGCCAGTCATGGTGATGGCCTGCTTTGGGGTGGTGGCGGTGGAGACAGAGAGAGGTGGACCTGTCAGATACATTTGTGGAGCGGAAGCCACAGGCCTGGGATGAGCTGGCTGTGGAGGATGGAGAATGCGTTGATAGTATGTATAACTGGTGGGTGGGCATTCCATTTATTGAAATGGGGGCCTTGAACAGGGTATAGATTTATGGGAGGACATGGTAAGTTCAGTATGGGGTTTGTTTACATGTGAGATGCTCAAGTATCCCATTGATTTCAGAAGAGCCAGGCTGGAAATATAAAGTTGAGAGCCACCAGCCTACAGATGGATGGGATGGCCCCAGGGGGAGATGAGAAGAGGCTTGGGCCTCAGTCCTGGGAAATTCCCATGCAGAGGTTGAACAGAGGAGGAACAGACAAGGCAGCAAAGGAATCTGTAAAGGAATGGCTAGAGAGGCAGAATGGAGAGTGAGTAAGTGGGGCATCTTAGAAGCAAGAAAGGAGAGGAGTTTAAGGAGGAGTGGTGAGCTGCCTAGGAGGTCGGGGTCAGTGAGGCATGAAAGGGTCCATTGGATTTAAGATCATGGTGGTCACTGAAGACCAAAGCTCACTGGGGCTGACTGATGGCCCCGCCCCTTTCAGAGAAAGCAAGTGCTCCCGAGTTTGCCACAATCCCCACTACTCCCTCCCATCCCATCTAACATTTGGCCTGAGTCACATCTTTGTCCAGTTCCTGGAAGCATTTATACATCTGACCCTTTTCCTGGAGCAATAAGTACTGCTTTGCAGCATAATTTTAAAATGGTGATATTTCTTTCTCCTAACACAAAAAGCACTTAACACTCTGCCTAGCACTTAATAAATTTTAGTTGTTAATTATATCACTTTTTCCTATCCTGTTCTCCATTAACCTTCACAGGATGCTCCAGACACTTTCTCTTCTTCTTGGGTTGATTACAAATAACTTAAAAGCTCAGCCCCTGCCCTGTGGTTTCCTCCATCAGATCTGACTTCTCCTCCCCTGTGCCTATGTGAATCCTACCAAACCCTCTGGTCCAGCTCAGTTTCCTGCTTCTCCATGAAGCCTTCCCAGCCATCCCTGGCCCCCAGTGAGTTAATCATTCTCTGGATTCCGATAAAACTTCCTAGCTATGCCACTTCTTAAATGATTAGTCTTGCTCTATCATGTGACTTGAATGGTTATTTATTTGAATTTTCACCTTGTCTCTCCAACTTAATTACAAACTGGTGGTTAGGGAGATATATTTCTTTACATCCCAGCAATTTTTACACAATGCCTGACACAGTAGGTCAATATATAATTGTTGATTATAATGTAACTGCTCCTTCCTTGAAGTGGACACCTATTGCTTGGTCTGCCAAGTCTATCTTCCTTTTCTGGAAAATGTCTACCGTCTCTCCATGGCCCCACTCCATCCTCATGATGACAATGGAAACATTATGTCTTTACTGTGAAGACCTACCACTTTGACCCCCCCCCACCTGCCCATTCAGTCCTCTCTGAGCCCCAACCAGGAATATTCAAAGACCTCTCCTCAAGTTCCTGGAAGAGAGCAGCAGTTATGCCCAACGTTTATCCAGCATGTGTCAGAGACGGTTTTAAGTGCTGTATAAACCTTTTGCTCAGGTTCAATAAATCCATACAAGATCCCTACAAGTAGAGAACATTAGCATTATCCCTACTTTACAGATGAAGAGCCCGAGGCAGACATCCCATCTGTTCTGCTTCTCCTGTGTGGAAGCTGGACTTCTCACACTCAGAGCTCTCTGCTGTTCTCTCACCACTGAATCTCCACTTTACTACACACCCCCGACCACCGTGAACGGCACAATCCCAGTGTTTCCTATCACCACACCTTTTATTGTGCCCATCTCTTCGCCTGGGAACACTCTCCCCCTCCCCCTTTTTTACCCAAGTAACTCCTACTTCATCTTTAAGACAAAGGTCAGGTGGTGCCTCTTTCAGGAAGCCCTCCTTGAATAGCCTCCTCCCTCCCAGATGGGAGAACAGCTGTCATCTCGCCACCATGCCCTGGGCTGCCCTCCAGGATTGTATTTATGACATCACAATTCCCTAGTTTTCCAATGTATCTGTGCCTTCATGGACTCTGGGCCCCCTGCCAGCACAGACTCCAGGGTCCAGCACTGGGCCCAACACCAAGTAAGCCCAGGGTGAAGGCCGGAAGAGCAGTTCTTCCCCAGACCACAGTGTCAGAGCTAAAGCCAATGGTGGCTCAACCATGCCTCCTGTACCAGCCTCACCAAACTCTGGAGGAGTGAGAGCCCCAGAGAGCTTCAGTTCAATAGGCTGTCATATAGATAAATAAAATCTTTAAAAAAAAAAAAACAAAAAAAAATATGTCTACACAAAAACCTGTCCACAGAGGTTCATAGCAGCATTCTTCATAACAGCCAAAGGTAAAAATAACTAATTAACTAAATTAACTAATTATTAGATAAACAAAATTTGGTTGATCCATGCAATGGAATAATACAAAGCCACAAAAAAAGAATAAAGTACTGATACATGCTACATCACAGACCAATCTGAAAACATGACGCTAAATGAAAGAGGCCGGTCGCAGAAGACTACATGTTACATGATTCCATTTACATGGCATGTCCAAGAATTGGCAAATCCATAGAGACAGAGAGCAGATTTGTGGTTGCCATCTTTTGAGGGTGATAAAAACATTCTGGAATGAAACAACAATGGCAATTGCACAGCCCTGTGAAAACCACTGAATTATACACTGCAAAAGGGTACATTTTATGGTATGTTGAATTATACCTCAATTTTAAGAAAAGTGGCAGAGTATGCAAAGCTGAGGAAGGTGGCGACCAAGGGAGGCAACATGGAAAACAAGACAGTGATAATAATACTGCTAATGGCTAGCAGTTATCAAATGCTGGCTACGGGATAGGCACTAGGTGACATATTTAACATAAATAAATTATCCTATTTAATCCTCACAGCAACTCTGTGAGGCAGGTTCTGTTACTACTCCCATTTTATTGATGAGGAAATTCAAGCCCTGGAGGGGTTAAGTCACCTATCAAAGGCACATGTGAAAAGTTTTAACCTTAAGGCTGTGCCACAGTGGGATACTGCGTCATGTATATGCCAACCACGGGACAGACAGAACAAAGTCCCAGAATAAAGGTAGAAGATGCTAGGGGAGGCTGAAGAAGTCCTCACATCTCACTAGGGGTTTGGGGCATTTGAAAAAGATTTTGAAGGGCGAGAGGACTTTGAAAAGGAAAGATGGAAAAAAGCAAGTTTCAGGCAGGTGGAAAAAACTTGAGCAAATATGCAGAGTTGAGAAAGTCTGGGTGTATTTAGAGAGCTCTGCCTAACATTATTAGTAACTCCCCTCAATGTCCATGTCCTCTTCTTCTTCAGTAACAGAACCCCCAGGTGACCTGGGGTCAGGTGATCCCAGGTGATCATGATTAGTTTAAAGCCATCAGACAACACTGTCTCCTGCTTTTCCAGCATCCCTTGCAGCTAAGGGTGCACATGTGATCCAGTTTTAGCCAACAGCACCTAAGCACACATCTGCTAGGAAAAGTCTTGCTTTCCTGTTTAAAGTAAACAGAGCTTCATAACTTCCGGGCTCTTCCTCCTTTCTCCCTGCCTTGAATGCTGATGCACTGTCTGGAGCTGCAGCCACTATCTTGGGATCATGCGGTGACAAGTGTAAGAATGCAAACCAATGCACTGAGATCGGTGGGGTAGAAAGAGAGAAAGGACAAGGGTTCCTGAGGGTATCACTGACTTGCTGAACCAACACCATCCTCCAGACTTCGTGTTGTGCAAGAAAAATAAATCCCTATTTGTTTAAATAACTGTTCTGTTAACCCTCCTGATGATATCCTGAATTTTTTAAAACTAACATATAATGTATTATTTGTTTCAGGGGTTCAGGTCTGTAATTCATCAGACTTAAACAATACCCAGTGCTCACCACAACACATACCTTCCCCAATATCCTGAACTTCTAACCTTGTGGTTTAGAAAGGACTGACCCCATCCCCCAGCTCCAGGGATGCGCCGCCCCCCCCCCCCCCCCCCCCCCCCCCCCCCCCCCCCCCCCCCCCCCCCCCCCCCCGGGCTTTAACCAATCATCGTTTCCCATCTCCCTGGTCACAGTGCTCCATTCAGGAATGCGGCACTTTGATCTTACACTTCTAGCTTCCAGAACTGCAGGAAATCAATGTCTGTTGTTTGAGCCAGTCAGTGTACAGTATTTCGTTATAGCGGCTTCAGTTGACAGAGACAACTGGTAACAACTTTTTGGTTGTGAATGACAGAACTCTAACTCCAACTGATTTGAGCAAAAAAGGGGAATGTATTGGCCTCTCAAGTAAAAAGTTCAGGGCCAGCTGAGGCTCTAAGTCATGACTGGATCCAAGGGCTCGAGCTCTGCCATGAGGGTACGCTCTCCTTTTTTTTTTTTTTTAAACTTCCTCACATCTCTCTCTCTCCAATGCTTTGATCGGTTTTGCTTTCTGTCAACTTCATTCTCAAGGGACGCCCCTCCTGAGGTAGCAAAGATGGCCACCAGCAGGTGTGTGGGTTTGCAGGGTCTTCACAGGCATCAGCTCCAGGCTTAGCCAGCACTTCTGCCTATCATCCCCTACCACCTTGACCCACAAGATCTGTTTCAAAAACTGAAAAAGCCTCTGATTGGTCCCTCTTTACAGACCTTCGCATTTCTACCCAACCAAGCGTGAGAACCAGGGAAATGGGACACTCCTATTGGCTACTACCAGTCACATGTTCACACCATTTCATTGGAGACCCCGCCGAGTGTGTGCGGGCGCATGCGCACATTTAAGAGGGAAAAAAAGTATTTATATGACCTCATGTAAAAAGAAAGACAATAGGAAGACAAAACAACAGATATCCCGCCAGGTAGGGTCTCAAAAGAGAGAAGGGCATGGAAATTCAAATGGGCAAAGGAGGGAGATTTAGAGGACAGCAAGGAAGGCAACTGATTACCCTTGAGGATTTTGCACAGGAAGGAATCTTTAACCTCAAATCTCGTGAAAACCTGGATTCCCCCTCATCCCAAATGCACATTTGCACATGCACATAAAATACTTCAAATAAGGGGTGCCTGGCTGGCTTAGTCGGTGGAGCATGTAACTCTGGATCTTAGGCTCCTGAGTTCAAGCCCCACGCTGGGCATAGATATTTCTTTTTAAAAAATACTGCAAGTGGGGCGCCTGGGTGGCTCAGTCATTAAGCGTCTGTCGGCCCAGGTCAGATCCCAGCGTCCTGGGATCGAGCCCCGCATCAGGCTCTCTGCTCGGCAGGAAGCCTGCTTCTCCCGCTACCACTCCCTCTGCTTGTGTTCCCTCTCTCGCTGTGTTTGTCAAATAAATAAAATCTTAAAAAAAAAAAAATACTGCAAGTAAGTTTGGAGGGTTTATAACCTCCTCCCTGGATGCCAGAGGAAGAAACCCTGCTAATGGAGTAATACTTACAGGTGGAATCTAGATGTCTGAGAGCAAAGTCAAATATAAGACCTGACATGGCTCGTGGCCAAGGGAGCAGTCACAGTTCCTGCAGTCAGAGCTGGGCACGGTCCAGGCCTTGGTGGAGCTTCTGGCCCCAGTGGGGAAAGAAACATTAATCAGATAACCTCACAAGTAAATGCAAGAATTATAATTGGGACTCTGTAACAGAGAGGTATCGGAGAGAATAAATGCATGGGACAAGGATAGAGCTGAAGAAGTGACACTTCACCCACTAAGCTGTGAAGGATAAGGAGGGGAGGGGGCCTTCTTGATAAAGGGAATTATCTGTGCAAGAGCCCTGTGTTTAGAAGGAGTTGAAGGGAAGGCTGATGGATGTCTTGATGTGATGAACCCACAGGATATCTCAGCTGGATACATACTGTGTTCTCAGGTCGTCCTGGGGTCTACTTTACAATGTGTAACAAGAAAGAAATCTGGCTTTAACTGTGGTTGTAACAGCAGTTTGGGGCAAACCATTCATTGCAAAAGGAAAAAACAAGAGAGTTTGATTCCTAGAGGTTCTGCTGTCCTTCCATCCTGGTCTCTCCTGGATCTCACTAGAAGAAAAAAAAGGCTGAAATCCCAAATGCCAGCTCCATTACCACCACCACTTGGTAAAACTCTGGTTGGCCAAATGGATCTTGAGCACAAACCACCCTGCCATTACCCCCCAGCTTGGTGCTCCCTCGGTCAGCTTCCCCGCCTGCTACCGGTCATCCAAGAGCAGCAGCAGTGCTCTACCTCAGAGCCAGGTGAGCGGCTGCTGCTCACTGATGGCTTCTGCCTAGCCTCACCTGACTGCAGACCAACACGAGCTCTTCTGGGGAGCGTCATTATTTCTGGTGGCCTGCCCAACTCTCTCTCCTTCCTTGGGAAACGGAGTTAAGAGGAAGAAATCAGGGGCACCTGGGTGGCTTAGTCGTTAAGCGTCTGCCTTTGGCTCAGGTCATGATCCCAGGGTCCTGGGATCAAGCCCCACATCAGGCTCCCTGCTCCGCGGGAAGCCTGCTTCTCCCGCTACCATTCCCTCTGCTTGTGCTCCCTCTCTCGCTGTGTTTCTCTCTGTCAAATAAATAAAATCTTTAAAAAAAAAAAAAGAGGAAGAAATTAAGCAACTATCTTCCTAAAGGAAATGGGGGAGGAACAACACCTTTTAAATAAAGCAGGTAAAGCACACCCATAAGTCACCCCAGTCACAGCCTCTGTCCTCATCTCCGTCTCCTTAACCAGTTGACCATTCCCCACTTTTTACTGATGCTCCATAAATCCCTGTCTCCCTTCCTGACCTCCAGTCCAAGATTCCCATCTCTCCACAGACATAATCAACAATGCGGATAATAAATCCCCAGTTTTCTAATCTTCTCCAACCCAATCCATCCAAACACCAAGACCAGGAAAATTTCAAAATATCGTGTTCCTTTTTGCCACTCTTCTGACCCTATAATATTCCTTTCCCATTGCCATCAAGTAAAGGCAGAGATCCACTCTAGTTCTAAAATCTGCAATACCATGGCCTCATACATCCCAGGATGATTCCATTGTGTCTTGTGAGGACCTTGAGAATGACTGTGACCACCTGAGGGAAGCTAAGAGAGGAAGAGACTTAAGGACAGGACAGGATCTTTGGGATATCAGCGTTTCAGGGCTGGGAAGAAGAGGAGCCAGTAGAGTAGCATGAGGAGGACCAGCCAGAGAGGTAGGATGGGCATCCAGGAAAAGATGAAAAAGAGCTTTTCCAAGAGAAAGTGATCATGAGTGTCAAACGTTGCAAAAAGGTCAAGTTGAGAACTGAAGAGGGTGTGTCACGAGTTTGGAGAATGTTCTCCAAAAAGATCTGACCAAGTCTTAACCCCCAACACTTGCAAATATGACCTTATTTGGAAATTGGGTCTTTGCAGATGTAATTACATTAATGGTCTCAAGATCCTCGATTTAGGGTGGGCCATAAATACAATGACAGATGTCCTTGGGTGTTTAGCAAAGGAGAGGGACACAGGGACACAGAGGGCAAGGTCTGTGAAGACTGAGGCAAAGGCTGCAGTAATGTGTAGCTAGGAGATGGGCATAGATTTCTGGATTTCGGTTTTCTGGCCTTAGTGAGAGAATACATTTCTAAGTTTTTTTGTTACAAGTTGCCAAGTTTGTGGTATTTTGTTCCAGCAGTCCTAGAAAACTAACAGAAGGTGCCTTGCATTTAGAAATAAAGTGGTTGTTGCCTTGCCTTGATGGGTTCTGAAGTAGTAGGAGCACCTTTTCCAGGAAGCATTACTTTAGGGGTGAGGAGAGCCAAGGCAGTAACTAAACTATGTTGCCCCAAGAAAAGGATTTTTTTTTTTTTTTTACAAAATAGTCCTCATAGGGGCACCTATGTCTGACAATGTGGAAAGGACAGAATTCACAGATTCACAGAATTTCAGGGCTGGAAGGACCCTCAAGCATGCCTAGTCATGAGTGTGGACTGGGGAAAATATCTTTTGAATGACATTAATGCGTTTGTCTCTTGTGTATTCCCTTTTTTGTGTAATGGCCCTCCTCTGCCGGAGCATCTGTTTGCCTTGGAGAGGATTAGGAATGCAAAGAGAAAGAGGAAATTGGTGCTTAAGCTCTGGACATCCAAAAAAATATTCCGAAGCATAAAGCAAGAGAATAGCTTTGAAAGCTAGTCTTCACCAAGAGAGAAAAGATTTTCTAAATAATTTAAACACACATTAATATATCAAGAACCAGGCCTGGTAGATTAGGCTGCGGAGTTTTGTTATGAGCCTGGAGTGGAAGGAAATCAAAATATGACACCTGAGAATGGCCCCAGGACAACCTGAAAGAAGGTAGAGGCCAGGGACTCATATGGTCTTAATCTCCTCCTCCAGGCCAAAGCCAAGGGCAGAGGGAGGGGCGGGTGAGAGGGTTGAGGGGGTAACTAAAAACACTGGATTCTTGGCCCTCTTTCCTCTTTGGATCCCTAGGAGGAGACCTGCGCTGGGCCAGACACCGTGTACAAAAGTCAAAGGGGCAAAAGGGCAACACTGAGGTGGGGAAATGACTAGCTAAATGACTCTGCTCTCCATGGCTACAGGGAACTCCAAAATTCCCCTGGGATTGTCTAAGGGAATTGGGGCACTGGAGGGACTCAGAGACTACTCTTTGTAGGGCCCTTATGCTCCCAGCATAATTCCAGCAGTGGATGTCAGCAGGACACTCCCCAAAAGCCCATGGTGACCAGTCACTCGGTGGCCCTGGCTGCCACCATCATGGATTGTGGCAGTAGAAAGGAGAGGAAATTTGAAGGACTGAGCATTTACCCTACAGAAACTGAGTCATCCAAGGGAGACTAAACTGGAAGACACTGTAGCCCCATAAACTGGCAAACTAGGTTTCCTTTCTCCTTCCCCGAAGTGACGGGGGTGTGGGGTGGGGTGGGGGGAAACTCATCAAATAAGTTACAGGAACTAGAAAAGCAATTTTTCTTTCTGCATTTTTCCTTGAATGTGTGCACCTGCTATCCAGGCTACGGGGCACCCAGGCCGTACTCTGAAGGCTGGGAAGCACAGTGCAGTCAGGGCAACATTTCAGAGGCATTGTGGGGAAAAGGTTGTTCGCAGGCCTGGAACGTGGAGACTGTGTGTGTGAGTACAAGATTCTGCTGGGAATGGCTCCAGGGAGGGTTGCCGCTGGGATAGGATGTAGATAAATCAAGTTCAAGGATACAAATCAATACTGTCATATACCCTGGAGGCTAGGGAAGCACCTTCTCACAAGAGAGGCTGTGGAAGAGAAAGTAGAAAAGGCTCCCAAGCGGCTGGGGGCAGATCTGGGCTGTTTTGAGTTTAACAGAAGAGACTTGTCACGGTATCCTTCCTTCTTGGTTCACTTAATCCTCCCCACAGTGCTAAGTGTTCTTTAAAAAAAAAAAAAAGACAAAACCTAGAGGGCCAGCTTCCCATATTTCTGAGGCTGGGGTTCAGAAAAGGTCAGGATCCACAGCTAGTATGGATTTGAACCTCCACACCCCCATGTTTTCCCCCACCAGAGCTCACTGCCTGATTAGGGAGGGAGGTGGGGGTGAAGGAGAAGAGCACTCTCAGGTGAGGGGAGCAGGTGAAGCTCGTGGATTAAGTCCCCACAGACCTTGTCACCGTTTCCAAATTATCTATTGGTTGGGGGTGGGGAATGTGACCTTGAGACCCAGGTAGGGCTGGGTTCATAATTTCTGCATTGAGATCTTGGGCAAACAACTTAAGCTCTGAAGCCTCAGATTTCTTTCTCCAAACAATGCGGATAATAATTCCCACTTTCCTGAGAATTAAAGGATTAGACGAGGGCATGCCCACAGTGTGCCTAGCACAGAGCCTGATATGGGGGAAACAGGTCAAAACAATTTAACTTAATGAAGCTCTGTTCCAATCAGCATTTTCAAGATTACATGCAGAGAAAGCAAAGCAAAGTGATTTAAGCCAGGGACTGGTCAAGCAGGCTTCCCCGACCTTGACCTTTGGTGTTCTTAAAAAAACAAAATCAAGAAAACCTTTTCTTGTGAAGGGAACAGAGCAGTCTCCTTGGGAGCTCAGCCCACCCAAATACAATGCAGGTCGGTGGGGTCCATCACTCCAGTGTTGGAGGCGAGACCCAGGTGCATCTGTGCACCACAAGAATGGGGCTCAGCCAGCTCCTCGCCTCCAGAGGACGTTGGAGAATCACATTTTGTCAGTGACAGGGTGGTCCCTGTCTGAAAATGGGTACTGACCTCAATAAAAGAATGCCAAACTCTTTCTTTCTCAAGTAATCTTTAGAGGAGAGGAGCTCCTGCCAGGTGCAGAAGAAAGAAGAAACCCTGCTTTTGGCAGCAGGGGAATCAGGTTGCCACAGCAACGAGCTCCTTCCCAAGTCCACTCATTATATGGCTTTTGAATTAGACTTCCTCCTGTGTCTACCTCTAGCCACTGCATTCCCATCTCGCCACCAGCTAATTGCTCCAGGCTTCTTCCCAGGGAAACCACCACGGAAGGGAGCCACCGACCCTCCTTTCAAAGCTGGCCCCTCCTGTCCCTGGGATGGGACATAGTATTTACTTGGTTTATGTTAGGAAGAACCGGAGAGCAGCCCTCTCATCTTCTGTGGGTGGGAGGGTCACTGGTACAACTTTGAACAGCAGTTTGGCAAAATGGAAGTATGTACCCTCTGACCTCGCCGTCCTGGGATTTAACCGTGGCACCACGGCATCTCTGTAATAGCAGTAAACTGGAAACAACCTACATCTCACTGAGAGGGGTCTGGGTAAATAGCGGCTATGGCTCCTGGGGAATACTGTGTGGCTGTGGGAATAATGGGCTAGATCCCACGAGCCCACAGGGGGAGACATATTAAGTTCAAATGGCAAGTTGTTCAAATTCCTGGAAACAGAAAGTAGAATGGTGGTTGCCAGAGACCAGGGGGAGGGGGAAATGGGAAATTGTTTAATAAGTGTCTGGCTTCAGGGGCGCCTGGCTGGCTCACCCAGTGGAGCAAGTGACTCTTGATCTCAGGGCTGTGAGTTTGGGCCCTACATGGGGTGTAAAGATTACTTATAAATAAACTCTAAAAGAAAATAGGTATATAGTTTCAGTTTTGTAAGATGAAAAGATTCTGGACATAGCTGTACAGCCACGTATACGTAGTTAGCACTACTGAACCGTAAACTTAAAAACGGTTAAGACAGGAGGTGCCTGGGCGGTTCTGTCGGTTAAGTGTCTGCCTTCAGCTCAGGTCATGATCCTGGAGTCTCGGGTCTGAGCCCCACACTGACCTCCCTGCTCAGAGGGGAGCCTGCTTCTCCCTCTGCCCCCTCATACTGCTAGTGTTCTCTCTCTCAAATAAATAAATAAAATCTTAAAAAAAAAAGAAAGAAAGAAACCCAGTTAAGACAGTAAATTTTAGGGCGCCTAGGTGGTTCAGTGGTTTAAAGCCTCTGCCTTCGGCTCAGGTCATGATCTCAGGGTCCTGGGATTGAGGTCCACATCGGGCTCTCTGCTCAGCAGGGAGGCTGCTTTCCTCTCTGTCTGCCACTCTGCCTGCTTGTGATCTCTCTGTCAAATAAATAAAATGTTAAAAAAAAGAAGACAGTAAACTTCATGTTTGCATATTTTATCATATTTTTTAAAGAGTCTACACATTTATTTATAGCACGCACATGAGCAGGGGGAGGGGCAGTGAGAGTGGGAGAGAATCCCAAGTAGACTCAGCACTGAGTGGGGAGCCCAATGTGGAGTTCGATCTCATGACCCTGAAAACATGACCTGAGTCGAAATCAAGAGCTGGCTGCTCCATGGACTGAACCACCCAGGTGCCCCCATATTTTATCACAATATTAAAGAAAAGCAAGTTACAGAATGGAATCAATACTGACAGCACAATCTTGCGTGGGGTGTGTGTGTATGTGTGTGTGTTTGAGGGCAATGCAATTTGGGAAGGAGACAAAACAAACTTATCAGTGATTACTTTTGTGGTGGGAAGGAATCGAGGAAAAGAAGGATGTTACTTTTCATTTTTTTCCTCCCTGCAGAGCTTTAAAACATATAATTAGCATCTATTAGTTCTGTGACTTCAACAAACCTGTAAACAGCTGGCGCTGATGTTATTACAGCTGATCTCCAGGAAGCGACTGCATTGAGAGAGCAAGAAAAAAAAAAAAGAGGCTAACTTCATTTTGTGTTACACCTGTCATATTGTATACAACCCCTACACAACCGGCTCCTGAGAAAGGTCACAGAATGTCAGAACATTGCCTAGCCGGTCCTTGAACCAGTTTGAGTTAGCGGATAGGAATGCGGAATCCCTAACTGTCACAGAATGCAGACCCCGCCTTTTGCCTGCCAATTCAGACCAAATAGGCTAGTTCAAATGGTTACTATAGGGTAAATTATGATTCAATTGGCCACCTGGGTGTGGACCGACGATGACCATGCAACTTTCCTCGTGTGTTACAACCTCATTGGCCACCTGCATGTGGACCGACAATGACTATGCGACTTTCTGTGTGACCACCGGCCCCTATATAACTGTTATGCCCTTTGACCTCGGGGTCCAAGTCCCAACTCCGCGGTGTTGGGTATACTTGGGCCCAAGCTCGAGCTTTCGAATAAACCCTCGTGCGTTTGCATCGGTATCGGCTCCTCGGTGGTCTCTCGGATTCGACATCGGGGGCATTACACATGTCAACAACTATTTACTGAGGGTTAACCTCCTATCTACAGGCACTGTGTGAAGTCTGAGGGAGAGCCAGTGTGAGCACCGTCCCTGCCCTCCTGGGGCTTACGCTCCTGAGGGAGATCGTCCTGACCACAGCTGGGGGCAGTCATGGAGAATACTGGAAGGCAGGAGCTGCTTACCCCATTTCCTCTCACACCTCTGAGGAGGTGACGTGTAAGCTGAGACCTGAAGCTTGAACAGGAGCCAGCCAGGGAGGAAGAAAGGGCATCTGGGCACAGGAGCAGAGGCTGCAAAGATCTGGAGCCAGATGAGAAGGCCAATGTGTCAGGACTGAGGGCAGGAAGGAGAGTGTTGGGGGAAGGGGCGTACTGGGGGCGAGGAGGCTGGGTCCCAGGACAGTGGAAAGGCACCACAGGATTCTAAGAGAAAGAGTGACATGGTCTAATTGATGTTTTAAAAAGATCACCATGGTTGCTGGGGATGGGGGAATGGGTTGGAGACGGGGCAGGAGTGGAAGCAGACAGACTAGATAATGAGGTCTTTATTAGCTTCCTGCTGGATGACTTTGACAAGCATTTTGGCTTTAGATGAGGTTAGAAAATTGCAAGTAATTGCTGAGAGGTTAGAAAAGTGTGCTTTTTAAAAAGGCTCTCATGCACACAAACCTGGTGACACTTGTCTTGGCTGGGGTCAGGGAGAGGAGGTTGCTGCCGGCTCTTCACACTTTCAGGTGGCTTGAGTCTGTGGGATCCTGTTAAATGCAGGATCTGATTCAGCAGGTCAGAGTGGGAGTGGTCAGAGACTTGCAGGTGAGGCCAAGCCGGGAACCACACTTGGAATAGCTGACTAGGGAGGACTTTCATTTTCAAAATTCCTATAATGTTCACCTTCCTTTTTTAAAGGCACAATTTGCTTTTGTGTCGCAAAACAGTAACAATTACAAAAGTATTTTTAAAGGGCCCTTGACAGCCTGCTTGAGACACGAGCAGACAAAGCAGAAGGATAGATTAGAAAGGGATGTCTCTGACCTAGGCCTCTGGGAGGACAAGGTCACCTCCCAGGGAAATCTCAGCGGCCCAGTACAAAACAAAGAAGAAACAATCTTTAAGTAAACATTGAACACCTGTTATACATTGAACACCTATTATCTATGAAGAATTGTGTTAAGTGCTGGGATATGGGAGAGAAGAGCTGCTGGCAGAGGAGCTGGGAAGACAGAGCTATAAACAGAATCTTAACCCAAGTCCAAGGTACTACAGAAGAGCAGCCAACTTCGGGAAGGGGTTGGTGGGGCTGCCAGAGAATCACCTAGATCACCTCTGCTAGAACTCATCTCCCAGGTCAGCCAGGAAACAGGCTGAGAGGCTCGGACACCATTCCCCCATACCAGGAACTGCCCCAGGACCTTTGCAGACAAGTCTCAGAGCCCTAGCCCTTAAGCACTAGGGCACAGACTCTGGGCCCAGAATACCTGGGTTCACATCTCAGCTCCATCACTTACAAGTTGTGTGAATTTGAGCAAATTGCTTAAGCTCTCTGAACATCAGTTTCCTCCCCTGAAAAACAGGTATAATAATAACTAAGAGTGTTGTAAGGACTAAAGGAGTTAGTTGTATATAAAGCACTTACAATGATGGGTGGTATGTAATAAGAGCTATTAAAGCACTAGCTATTATGACTTAATCCTCAACCACTGGGTGAGCCCAGTCATATTAAAAGCCCATTGTGTAGGTAAAGATGCTGAGGATTACAAAAATCAAACTCGGCTCTGGAAAAGGCCCAAGCAGAGAAGCTCTGGGAGAGCAGCACCCAAGATTCATCTGAGTTCTGAGCCCCTGAATCCCATTTCCCATAGCTCAGGTGCCCCACGCCCACCCAGGTATTGCACACAGATCTGGTCCTCCCTTCCTCTGACTTAGAACAGCAGTCTTGTGCAGAGCTAGAGGCCACTCAGGAAGGGCCCAAGCGTGTTTCCCTTTAGACTGCAGTGTTCCCAAGCTGGTCACTCACCTGGCCTCTCTAAGGCTGATCAACCACAAGCCTGAATCAGCCTGCAGGGGCCACAGTAAATAAAACAAAACCGCTCTATCTGCACAGAGGCCTCTGCAAGATGAAAGGGGTTTCTGGGATGAGAAAGCAGGCTACCTCCATCTATCCTACTTAATTAGTCCTACTGGTTGGATGCAAATTGCTTTCTCACAATGAGGCAAAAGAATGCTGGTGGGTGGAGTGAAGTGGGCAGGCAGCTGACAGATGCATGGGGAAGAGGGACAACTGCGTAGCAGGACCCCAGAGCCGCGCCTAATGCCAGGCAGGGTGCAGTCACTGGGAATTCTCTCCTTCTCCAGGGAAATGCTTACAGAATGTGGGGGTCACATTTTCTCCTCAGCCTTTGCCAGGGACAACAGGGCCTGGGAGCATTTTGATGGACTGGCATAACTGCTGGAATAAGGCTCCTGAGCCATAGGAACAGGCTAAAGCATGACGGCTTGGGGACCCTACCCACAGAGGATCGGGGAGGGGAGGCCTGTGGACCACACCAGCTAGGACGGCAGAAAGTGCTCGACCCAAATTCGTATTTTATTTATGTACGATGGATATATTTAGGTTTATGTTTATTTATATCCACTTCATTACATAAAGAACCTGAGATGGTTTCCAAAAATGTGCACAATGTCAAGGAATAAAACAAAGAGCTTTGGGAACTGAAGTGAAAGGAAAGTAAAGGGTGAGAAAATCATGGAAGTAGGAGTAAGATTAGTATCCACAAATGGATGAAGAGTAGTTCTGTACAGTTGCTAACAAGGCCCAGACACTTGGTTCTGAGAACCATAGTGGCCAAAGCTAAGAGGGAACAAACATGAACCAGAGTCTACAAGATGGAAAAAAAACCAGAACTCAGAAGCATCACCTTAACCCTGGTACAGAAACTTGGGAGGAATTCCTCCACTGTCCACCTAGATGACCCTGAGATGCAGAAGGCAATGGATACTCTCAGGGCCACCTCAACAACAGTAACAGCCATTTCTCAGAATATTCCTCAGTATGAGCTGTGGCACCAAAATGCCATTCAAGAGTAATCCTAATTAACGTTCTGTGCTGTTTGTAATGTCAGAAATTGGAGACAGCCTCAATGTCCACCAAACACATTGAGGTACAGACATCCAATGGAGTATAGCTTTAAAAAGAAAGGAGCAGGGCACCTGGGTGGCTCAGTCGGTTAGGCGTCTGCCTTTGGCTCAGGTCATGATCCCGGGTCCTGGGATCATGGGTCCCCACATCGGGCTCTCTGCTCAACAGGGAGCCTGCTTCTGCCTCTCCCTCTGCCTGCCACTCGCCTACTTATGCTCTCTCTCTCTCACACACACATACAAATAAACAAAATCTTTTTTAAAAAAGAAAAGAATGAAGAGCAATTTAGGTACTGATATAAAACAATCACCAAAATATATTGGGAAGTGGAAAAAAGCAAAAGGTAGAACAATGCCTATAAGTGGGGGAAAAAAAAGAAAAGAATGTCTGCATTTAAATGTTTCTATATACCTTACATCATTTCTGGTGGGAGGAATCTCAAGAAGCTGCTGATTCTGGGGACAAAGGGGTGATAAAGGTAAGAGACTGACTTTTCATTAAACAGCCTTTTGTACCACGGGAGTGTATTACCCATTCAACCTAATAAAATAATGCATTATAGACATTCAAGCAAAAATAATTAAAGAGGGGCTACACGCGAGGGGCTCTATACAGACCTTCCTTTATGGTCGGGTTTAAGGACAACATATAGATTACCCAGGAGAATGAAAAGCCCAGGCATCCTTCAGCTCAGTTCTCCATGAAAGTCATTTACCCAGCGTGTTTCTGCTGAGACTCTGGTGGGTAGAAGACTTACATTGTTGTTTAAGATCCATCGCTTTCCTCTTCAACTGGAAAATTAAAAAACTTTCCCTTTCCACCAAAAAAAAATTCTGTTAGAACTAATATATTTAGCAAAGTTGCAGGATGCAAAGTCAACACAAAAATTGGCTGTGTTTCTATAATGAGCAACCTTAAAGAGAAATTAAGATAACAATTTAAAACAGAATCAAAAGGATACAAAGGAATAAAATACTTTAACCAAGGAGGTGAAAAATTGATAAAAATTTATGTGATGAAAACTGCAAGATGGTTAAGTCAGTCGGTTTTTTAGTGGCGTCTTGCTGGCTCAGTCGGGTAAGTGTCTATCTTTGGCTCAGGTCATGATCCCAGGGTCCTGAGATGGAGCCCAGAGTCAGGTTCCATCCTCTCAGTGGGAAGTCTGCTTCTTCTCCCTCTGCCGCTCCCCCTGCTCAGGTGCTCACTCTCTCTCTAATAAACAAACAAACAAACCCACCCACCTTTTTTTAAAAAAAGATTTTATTTTTTTGGCAGAGACACAGTGAGAGAAGGAACACAAGTGGGGGAGTGGGAGAGGGAGAGGGAGAAGCAGGCTCCCTGCTCAGCAGGAGGGAGCCCTGTGAGCCCTGCTCCCTGATGCAGGGCTCACAATCTCAGGACCTGGGACCATGACCTGAGCCAAAGGCAGATGCTTAACCAACTGAGCCCCTCAGGCACCACTAAAAAAAAAAAAAACAACAACAAACCTTTAAAAAAAAAATCTGCAAGATGTTGCTGATAATGTTAAAGAAGACACTAAAAACCGGAAAGCCAATTTTTTTTTTTTAAGATTTATTTGAGAGAGAGAGAGCTCACAAGCAGGGGGAGGGGCAGGGGAGAAGCAGGCCCCCTGTTTGACCATGACTTGAGCCAAAGGCAGATGCTTAACCAACTAAGCCCCCAGGTGCCCCAGGAAAGCCACTTCTTGTTCGTGGATTAAGAAGTCAATACTACCCAAAGTGATCTACAGATTCAATGCAATCCCTATTAAGATCCCAATGTTTTCTGTAAAAATTGAAAAAATAAATTTTAAAATTCGTATGGAGCCTCAAGGGACCTTGAATTTGCCAAAAAAAAATCTTGAAAGAGAACAAAACTGGAGGACTCACACTTTCTGATTTTAAAACATACTGCAAGATTATGTGGTCCTGGCATAAAGATAGATAAATAAACTAATGGAATAGAACAGATAGCCCAAAAATAAATCTTTGTATATATGTCAAATAATTTTCAACATGGGGGCCAAGATGAAATGGGGAAATGACACTCTTTTCAGCATGAGGTGTTGGGAAAACTGGGTGTCCACAGGCAAAAGAGTAACACTGGACCCTGACCAAATGCCACATACGAAAATTAAGGCAGAGTGGACATCTTTGATTTGAGGTAGAGCTTCAATAAATATGTGCCAAGAGATTGACTGAGTGTCCATTCTTGTCCCTGTCCTCCCAACTGCTGCTTGGGAAGGTAGAGATGGAAGCGATACTGGATACTAGGGGTATAGACAGAAGTTGAATATCCTATGCCAGCCAGAGTGCCATGGAAGATTCTCCTTCACACACACACATCATGCACATACAAAGAGAACATGCATCCCACACCACACACATTGTGCATATAATACATACATCACAGACACCACATATCCCCCCCATACATCACACACACACACACCCCCACCACCACCACTACCAGGGGTGTTTTATTCAGACCCAGCCTGATGTAGATTGAGAACAGGAGAGCTCCTGTCAGATCCACTTAGAACATAACAATTTGCCAATTCTCTGTTATACATTTCCCTCCAACTGCCCTTGCTCAATAAATATTGTGAAATGAATGAGTAATCAATATGTGGTTGTAGGGCTCCAGGAAAGCCTGCTCCTCTCCACTCCCACCTTCCATCTCTGCTGCTCACTGCCCAACTCTGCAGTTCTTCCCCAGGGAGCTTCATTTGTCAGCTTAATGCCCTGATGGAGGTCCAAAAAAAAAAAAAAAAAAAAAAATGACCCCCCCCCTTCCCCCCAGCTTGAGGGACAGCGAGACTTCTATTAGCCCTGTGCACTTTAGTATGAACAAACAGGTGGGCATGGAGAGGGGCAGCACTGCTAGTTTGGGCTGGTTACCAATCAGGTAATCGGGTGATTAGAGGCAAAGGTATGGGGCTGGGGACACAGAGAAGGCACGAAGCTCTGCAGGATGAGCAGAGAGGGAGAGCGCAGAGGGACATCTGCAGGGATGTGTGGGCCGGTGGCACCGTGAGGGAGAGGTGCGGGACTGAACCAGCATTTCGTGATTGGCCTCTGGCCAGCCCCATCCTTTCTTCTATTCCCCATGAGATGAGAACAGAAACTGGCTGGCTCCCCAGATCATGAAGGCAGTAGATAAAGTAGGTGAGAACAGATGAATAAGTGAGGACAAAGAACCCCAGGCCAGGCCTGAAGGGGCTCCACAGAGGTACTCTGCACAGTCCTCAAAATCAGTCTCCCCAAGGACTGCCCTGTGCTGTGGACAGAGCACCTCACCTCTCCACTGCACCTCGTTTTGCTGGTTTCCAGTAGAGGAATGTCTTCAGCCTCGACTTTAACCTCGATGCCAGAACCAAGGAAGGCTTTGCTTTGTTTGGTTTTATTTTTGAGGCATAAGGATGGGAAGGGAGCAGAGCAGCCCATCATTTCAGAGAGCCGAGGACCTGCTCCACGCACCCCTGGGTCCTCATGACTTAGTAAGAAAACCTGTGCTCATTAATTGATCCAAATCTTTTTTTAAAGGTATTCTGAGTTTTGGTCAAACTTTTTTTTTTTTTTTTAAGATTTTATTTATTTGACAGAGAGAAACACAGCGAGAGAGGGAACACAAGCAGAGGAAATGGTAGAGGGAGAAGCAGGCTTCCTGCAGAGCGGGGAGCCCGATGTGGGGCTTGATCCCAGGACCCTGGGATCATGACCTGAGCCGAAGGCAGACGCCCAACGACTGAGCCACCCAGGCGCCCCTTTGGTCAAACTTTTAAAAATGAGTTTCAGAGGACAAGGAGTCAAGTGCTGTTCTTGGAACACTGATCATTCAACAATGAGCAATTCTACCAGCAGCACCTCTTCTCCCCATGTCCCCTGCCCTACTCCTCCAGAGTCACACCAGGAAGAGACCTTAATTAACTTCTAGTTAGTTCCTTTGTCCCACCCCCACCACCTCAGCTCCTCTGATCACTAAGTGAACACACATTGTGCACACACACACAACACCCTTGGCTAGGCCAGTGTGCGGAGCCAGGATTCCTATGCAACAACACCCCTTGCCTTTTTGGGGGAAACCACCTCTGTGGGGCAGTTATGCTAAGCTCCCCACAGGGTCAGGCTGAGCCTGGTCTTCTCCTGAAACCTCATCTCTCCTCAGCATCTTCTTTCCCTTAAGCGATCTCCTTCAATAAATTCCTTGTGAGGATTTATAAGGCTGGTGACACTCTTATCTGCTTTCTTTCTTTATAAAATGGTAGAGTTTCAGGCACCTGGGTGGCTTAGTTGGTTAAGCGACTGCCTTCGGCTCAGGTCATGATCCTGGAGTCCCGGGATTGAGTCCCGCATCCACACGGGCTCCCAGCTCCATGGGGAGTCTGCTTCTCCCTCTGACCTTCTCCCCTCTCATGCTCTCTATCACTCTCTCTCAGATAAATAAATAAAACCTTTAAAAAAAAAAAAAAAAAAAAAGGTAGAGTTTCAAAGGGTCTCTCCAGGAAGGATTTTGGCCTTTTCTGCTTTTTAGCTGTCAGCTCCAACTTAGAAACAGGCCTTCTAAGTGGAGTTGACCTTCTCCACCGTGACGACCATCTCAGCATGTACAGGAAGGCTCTGAGTGGGCATGTGAGTGTGGATGCTATCGATCTGAGCAAATGGCCCCCTCAAGATCCTGTCTGCAGGGTGATGTCAATGCCAAAACCATGCCTCCAGGGCTGCTGCAACGAAGCACCACAGCAGGGGCTTAAAACAACAGAACTTTACCGCCTCATAGTTGTGGAGGCTAGAAGTCCCAAATCAAGGAGTCACCAGGGGCATGTTCATGCTGAGGTCCGTATGGAAGAATCCTTCCTTGCCACATCTAGCTCCTTGTGCCTTCCAGCAGTGCTGGCACTCTTTGGCCAATAGTGGCAGCAGTCTACTCTCTGCCTCCTGCTGTCACACCTGCCTCCTCCCTTCCGTGTCTCTTCTCATAAGGACACCAGTCATATTTGATCTAGGGCCCAAGCTCGTACAGTTATCACCTCATCTTAACTATTGACCTCTGCAATGGACCTATTTTCAAATAAGCTCATGTTCTGGAATATTAGCGGTTAACCCTTCAATGTATCTTTTTTGGGGGGGGGGGTCACAATTCAACCCATAATACCATCTCTAATACCAATACCAACTTAAATACAGATGCCATTTGTTAGCTGTGGGATGCCAACAGACAGCTAATGTCTCTTGGCTTCAGCTTCTTCAGCTGTGGAATGAGAATACCAGGGTGATATGGTCAGAGAGAGGAATGAGTGGTCATGTACGTCTATTTACCACCATGGTGCATGGAGGTAGATCTTTTTTCTTTTTTTTAAAGATTATTTATTTGAGAGAGAACGAGAAAGAGAGAGAACATGAGCTGGGAAGGAGCAAAAGGAGAGGGAGAAGCAGACTCCCTGCTGGGCAGGGAGCCCAATGTGAGATTCCATCCCCGGTATCATGACCTGAGCCAAAGGCAGATGCTTAACCGCTTAACCACTTATCCAACTGAGCCACCCAGGTGCCCCATGGAGATAAATCTTTAACAAATGTTGATGCTCTCCTCAGCGGGGCTCTCTTGGCTACCCAAAGGCTAATGTTACAGCCCCTGCCTTCCCCCAGACCTCACCAAACAGCTTCCATGTAGGAAAGCTCAGATCTGCCCTGGAGATCTATTGTATATCAATGAAAGATTACTGGAACCTTTCAGGAAGTGAGGACTCAGGGACCATTATTTAAGTGCCACTCAGTGACTGCTTGCTGAGCAACAGGAGTGCTAAGAATATATTGGGTGGGACAACCTGGGTGAGTGGAACACTCAAGAAAGACTCAGCACACAGTCCTTTCTGTCTAACAATGACTTTGCACTATGCGCAAATCAATCTTCCGAAGGCAATTTCCTGTTGCCAGGACAGAGCTGTCTGCCTTCTTCTCACCCTCCTGCTGCACTCCCCTTCACGCTGGGCTCCAACAAAGGGGTGAGTGTTCAGCACTTCTCTTAATTGATGACAGGTCTTTTTGCTGACATATCCTGGCATCTGCCTGCCTCATTCAGGGCAGCTCGGCATTAACCTGACATTGTCAGCTGTTTCCAGAATAATCAGTTCTCTTACTGATCTGAGTCTCAAAGCTTGCATTGATTTTATTCAGTCTAGGATGCGTGTAGGTCATTTCAATAGGCTGTCTCCACCCTCCGCCCCCACCCCAAGCTCACTAAACAACAAAGGAAATGAAAAGGCCAACTTGAACTTCAGATTCTCTTGCCCTCTCCCCCTGCAGAAGCTTTTCTCAACAGTCATTTGTGCTTCTCAAATTTTTAAGGTGCAAATGAATCACCTGGGATCTTATTAAATGGAAATTAAGATTCTTTAGATCTGGGGGAGGTGTGAAATTCTGCGCTCCTAAAGAACCCCATGTGATGGCCAAGGTGCTAGTCCAAAGATCACACTTAGAACAATGACACCTACATGCATAGTCCCTCTCTGCAAAGGTCCACAGATATGCCAGGGACATGACAGGTGATATGACCAAGGTTTGCTCTGGGTGCTAGGAGTAGGAGTAGGAGGGACAGAGCCCCTAATTGACTGGGGAGTTAGTTACTGGAGACTTCCAAGGAAATGTAATCCAGAGTGAAGAGGGGCTACATGATCTGTGCTTCTAGAAAGGTCGCTCTGGGAATGACCTGATGTGGAGAGAATGAAGAGGAGCCAGCCTGAAGGCAGAGATGCCATGAGGAGGCTCTTGCAATAATCAGGACAAGCATGATGAAGTCTAAGGTAGGAGAGGTTGGGGGGGCGGACAGAAAGGGAAGGGTTATAGGCATGTACCTGGTTGTGGGGGGTGACAGAGCAGGAAGATGCAACCCCCACCCTCAAACCTCTAGGTCTGACAGGTGTTGGGGAATGAGAAGCAAGTTTCGTAGCTGGCTACCAAGGGCTGGTGACCTTGGGGAGGAGCCAGGAGAGATCTGGTTGGGCAGGGGAAAGATGAGGAAGGGGATGATTCACCACTGAATAGGGCTCCAACGAGGAGCAACACGTGGGAAAAGCAGCAAGGGGCAGCATAGGAAGCCCCTGGTGGGTAGCAGCAACCAGGCCTCTTGGCCAGGAGTCAGTGTAGCCCCCAGGACAGCAGCCTCTGACAGGATAGACGGTGTCCAGGACCCACATCACACGGTACAAAGCAATGGCCTCTGGTAGATGACCCAGGCCTCTACTCAGATCCGTGGTTTAGTTACTGGTTTTATTTCTACCATTACCTTCTTTCTCCTACCCCTGAGTTTATTGGGGTGGACGTTTCTCTCATGACTTTTATCTTCTCTTCTAATAGGAGCATTTAAGGCCATCGGTTTGCCTGGAAGTATGGCTTCAATGGCATCTCCCAAGTTTTAATATGAGGCATACTCATTATCATTTAATGCTAAATAATTTAAGCATCAATATTAAGACTTCTTTGACCCATGAGTTATTGAGTGAGGTGTTTTTAAAGTTTCATATATGCATTTTAAAAATTTATCTCTCATTTCTAACTTATTTGAATGATAGAGAATATGGTCTGCATAACACTGATTCACTGAAATTTGTTGAGACTTACAGCCTTGTATATAGTTGATTTTGAGGATGTTCCATGTGTATTTGAAAGAAGGCATATTCTCCAATTTTGATACAGAGTTCTCCATTTTCATTCATGTGTTCAACAAGTTACTGAGTGCTTGCTTTGTACCAAGCACTGCTATAGGTAAAAGGGACAGAGCAATGCAAAATAGATAAATATCCCTGTTCCTAAGACTTCATTCTAGGAGGGTAAGGCAGGCAATAAACAAAATAAGTAAAATATAATAATAATAATTGTAAAAGCTTATATAGTCTTACTATCTGCCAGGCATTGTTCTAAATGCTACATTGATATGGACTCATTACTTCTCATAACAATAGGAGATAGGGACCATTATCATTCCCATTTTAGAGTTGATGATAATATGGTACAGGGAGATTAAATAATTTGACTAAGGGTATACACCTAATAAATGGCCAGGCTGGAATTCAAATCTAGGCACTCAGATACTAGAATATGAGAAGCAGAATGTAAAATAATCGTACATAAAATTTTAAAAAGAGACAGAATGAAAATGAGAAAAAGAGTATTAAAACTAAGAAGGCAATTTTAAAAAAAGAACTAACTAAAACTTTTCTTTTAAGTAGGCCCCATGCCCAACCTGGGGCCTGAACTCATGACCCTGAGATCAAGAGTCACATGTTCTACTGACTGAGCCAGCCAGGCTCCCAAACTAGAACTTTATAAAATAAAAACACCTGTGGATGGGTTAAGCAGAATATTACAGATAACTTTTTTTTTTTTAAGATTTTATTTATTTGACAGAGAGGAGAGAGATCACAAGTAGGCAGAGAGGCAGAGCAGAGAGAGAGGGGGAAGCAGGCTTCCCGATGAGCAGAGAGCCCGATGCGGGGCTCGATCCCAGGACCCTGAGATCATGACCTGAGCCGAAGGCAGAGGCTTTACCCACTATAGCCACCTATAGATAACTTTTTAAAAGATGTACTTATTTTTGAGAGAGAGGGAGAGAGCACAAGTGAGAGGGGCTAAGAGAAGCACAAGTGAGAAAGAGAGAGAATCTAAAGCAGACTCCCTGATGAGTATGGAGCCTGAAGTTGCACTAAATCCCAAGACCCTGAGATCATGACCTGAGCTGAGCGCTTAACTGACTATGCCACCCAGGTGCCCCCAAATAATCTGAAGAGAAAATTAGTGAGTCAGACCTGAGGCTATTACATAACGTATAACACAGAGACAACAAGATGGAAATATCAAAGAGAGTAGTAACCTCCCAAAGTGAAAGTCTAGTATGCATATACTTGGGAGTCCAAAAAGGAAAGATGAAAAAGAATGGAGGAGAGGAAATATTTGGAGAGATAAAAGCTGAGAATTTATAGAAAAACGCACATAAACACATTTGTGCAAATGTTTCCATGGATACTCCCCATAGCTTTCTGTATGTCCATGGAGCCTAGCTAGCCTAGCTAGGTTAAGGACCCCTGTGTAACAGGCACTGGTAATTGCCTATAAATATTCTTTCTCCTCTTCTAGTAATGATCCCAAGTTTATTTGGGGTAACAGGTACTTTGTTCCTTGGGATGGCCATGTGACTCAGTTCTGTACAATGAGATAAAAAGGTTAGGGAAAAGAAATAAACTCAGTTGACCTGTATCTTTTACCTTTTACCCTTCACCATCCTTCTTGGAACTTGAATTCAATGCTCGGAGCCTGAATTCAATGCTCAGAGCAGCTATCTTATGACCACGCGGAGGGAAGCTTATGCTGAAGATGGTTAAATAGAAGATAGGAAGCCCAAATGCTTTTTGTAGATCAACTACTTTCAGATTTGGTATATAAGGATAATAAATCCCTCTTGGTAAAGCCACCATGATTAGATTTCTACTAAACAAAATCCTCTCTGCCTTCCATTTACCCACAGCAGCAGTCTCTAGGCTAGGGAGAGGCAGAAAGTTACAAACCAGTAAATATTTGTATTCACTTTAGACCTCAGCCTTTTAAGAAACAGTCACTGTTTCTTATCCCATGACACCATTTTCAGCCCATAGAAAAATCAAGAATAGTGAGAAAATCATTTTAAACAGGAGCTTTTCCTCTACCACCATAAACCTTTTTTTAGAATGATATTCTTTTAGAAAAATGTTCTCTTGCCATCCTGGACTCCTTCTGTTCCTCTGGCAACGCCCAAACCACAAAGTGCCAACTGAGATACGACACTGGGATTTGGTAAAGGCCTGTGTTTCCTTCTCCCTGAAGTCTGATTTTTTTTTTTCCTTCCTCCTTCCACCCCGCGTTTTCATTTTCCTCTTCCCCCTTGCCTTTCCCTCTTCCATCCCTGAACCCCACCATCTGGACGCTGCTCAGTACAGGTGAAGGCATGGCTGGCCTCTGGCTCTGAGGCTTCTGATGAGATTGGGGCAAGAAATCATCTCAAAGCCTCTCACTGTTGCATCTTCAAACTTACCCAGTAGTGGCCACCTGGCTTAAGGAGACAAGTCAGAACGTACTCCAGGCACAGAGCCATCCAAATGTCTTTTTCAAAATGAGTAATTCACCTACCATTCTGAATAAGAGCCTCCAGATGTCATAATATCACAGTGTAAACGAGGTCTTCATTTTCAAATATGGCATTAAAATGATGGTACCAGTCTTTTCCTTTCTCCTCCCTCCCTTTTCTTTCTCTCTCTTTTTTTTTTCTCTCTTGTGTGCAACACTAGCAGTCATTTTATTCTCACTTGCTTCAAGAACTTCCCATAAAGATATTAGGTAAGAGCCACATATAGGTCTCTCTCTTTTAGGAAATCTGACATTGCATAAATCAAGGCTTCTAGCCATGCCAACGTATACCATGCAAGACTCCTGATTTTGCAAATATGGCAAAGGAATCTGCTTGGGAAGCAAATATATCTCTCCTTCTCTCCTTTCCCATTTATATGAAGGAAGGAGAGTGGGGAAAAAAAAAAGAACACAGTCTGGTGTTAAGATGAGCAGGTCCCATAGATGAGCAGGAAGTTAGGGACTTTCAGCTACTAATGGAACATGGAAGGAGCGCTCTGGAGACCCAGCTGTACTAATAAACTAAACACTTCTGGAAATTGCCAGTGTCTGGATTAGAAACAGTCATAAAAGCTGCTATGCCATTCTGAACTAAGTGATTTCTAAGCTAAGGCCTACTTTTAAATTCCTTTGAAGAAAGAGATACAATGATTATTTTAAAAACAAATGCTGTCTTTAAAATTTAGAAAGTAGAGGGGCACCTGGGTCGGCTCAGCATCCAACTCCTGATCTCAGCTCAGGTCTTGATCTCAGGGTCGTGAGTTTAAGCCCTGTTTTGAGCTCCATGCTGTGTGTAGAGCCTACCTAAAATGTGGAAAGTAGGATTGTCAGCGGGGTCCTTAAATCTAATAATCCTTCCTTCTCCCTGGATCTACCCCCACCACAAAGCAAAGAAGCATAGAAACACCTGCCAAGGGATGCCTGGGTGGCTCAGTCAGTTAAGTGTTGGCTCGGATTGTGATCCTGGGGTTCTGGGATCGAGCCCCAAGTGAGGCTCCCTCCTCAGCGGGGAGTCTGCTTCTCCCTCTCCTTCTACCTGCTCCTCTGCCTGCTTGCACTCTCGTTCTGTCAAATAAATAAACAAATAAAATATTTTTTAAAAAAGAAACACCTGCCAAAAACAAGTCAGTTATTCTGAAAATCAATCAAATTATTTATACCCTTTAGGGAAACCTAGAGAAAGTCAATTAGAAGCCATGGTACTGAACAGCTTATTGGTTAAATCAGGTTCTTTGTCTTTCTGCATTGCTAATGGTATGGACGTTTGACTTTCCTAATCATTAACTTTGCCTATCTAGGGAGATCCCACTGGACTTGGTTTGTTCATACTTTCTTGAATGACATTTCCCCCAGCTTAATGGCCTATAAAGCATATGAGCTGAATGAATCACAAGTAATAATAATTTTAAAATTCTGGTCAGGAACACAACTGGACTCATTACCATGAAGAAGTAGCATTCTGGTGAGGAAAGGAAATCACCCAAGAATAAGGGAGAATCCATATGACTACCACATATGTGTACTGGTTACTACACACTAGGCATTGTTCTAAGAACTTACATGTATTCACTCATTTAGTCCTACTAAAAACATTTTACAAAGAAGGAAACTGAGGCACAGAGAGGTTAAGTAATTTGCTTAGGGTCACACAGCTAGGAGTGGGCAAGTTGGTATGTCTCCAAAGCAGGCTGGCTCGAGGCTGAACTTGAGCCTGGACTGCCTCGGCCTTTCAAGGAAGGGGAATGGGAAAGTCATGGAAAGAATTTAAAGGTACATAAAGAAACAGATATTAATATCTCTAAATGCACATTGATCAGTGTATCAAATAACCAGAGACTAGGCTTAAAACAATGGACATTTCTTCTCTTATGGTTCTGGAGGCCAGAGCCCAAGATCAAGGTGTCAGCAGAACCATAGTCCTGCTGTGGCACTAAGGGAGGACACTTCCTTGCCTCTCCCATCTTGTGGGAGCTCCCAGTGTGTCTTAGCTTGTGGCAGCCCAACTCCAATCTCTGTCTCCACCTCTGCAGGGCCCGTGCCTCTCCCCTTGGTGTGTCTCTCCCCTGAGTGTGTCTCTTAAAAGGGCACCTGTCACTGGTTTAGGGCCCACCTGGATAATCCAGGGTGATCTCGCCTCAAGATCTTTAACTTAATAACATCTGCCAAGATCCCTTTTCCAAATAAGGTCACATTCACAGGTTCCAGAGGTTAAGATGTGAACATAATCGTTTTGCTGGCCACTGTTTAACCCACTACAGCCAATGAGGACTTGATGTTGTAAGAAAGAGAAAATCCATGTGGCCTGGGTGGCTCAGTGAGTTAAAGCCTCTGCCCTCGTCTCAGGTCATGATCTCTGGGTCCTAGAAAGGAGCCCTGCATCAGGCTCTCTGCTCAGCAGGGAGCCTGCTTCCCCCTCTCTTTCTGCCTGCCTCTCTGCCTGCTTGTGGTCTCTCTCTCTCTCTCTCTCTCTCTGTCAAATAAATAAAACCTTAAAAAAAAGAAACAGAAAATTCACGTCGACCTGGCTCAAATAACAAAGCAGATCTCTCTTGACCCACTCGTCTGAACGGTCCAGGGGAGGTCTGGCTTCAGGTAAGGTGTGCAGGACTGGCTGCATTCTCAGGCAGGCTCTTCCCTTACGGTCCGAAAGGGCCTGTCCGCGGCTCGCGGGGACACATACATTCTGTTCAAGTCCCCACGGATAAACGAAGCTTCTCCCTCCTGGAAACCCCAGTCTGTGTTCCAGTGCCTTCCATCAGCTCTGCCTGAGCTCTGTGCGCATCAGATGGAGGTAGTGTTAGGAGGTGACTAACAAATGTCCACTCTGGGGCCTCAGTCCCAACTTCCTCTGACGTTCCCAGGTGGGTGTGGCTTCTTTCATTTTACAGAAGTTGACGTGGAGGTTCAGAAGTAAGGGCTAACTCGGTCAAAGTCACTAAGAAAAGGGGCAGAACCCAGACTGCCGGCTCCGCTCGGCCGCAGGGCCTTCCCCTGCTGGCTG
>CM053611.1:102651245-102676748 GCA_028646535.1 Procyon lotor
CTGGGAGGCAAGAACGCCTCACTCCACCTGCAGCTCGCCGCATCCGCCTCATCGTAAGAGGATTAGTCGCACAATAAACGTCCTGTAAACCCAAAACACAAAAAACGATATTCAGTACATTCATTTCTGCCTTCCCCGTTGTATCAGTGGGAAAATTCTCTTCGGGACTCCGGCAGCCGGGCTCCCTCGTCCCTCGCGCTCATGGAGGCGCACAGAGGCAAGCCAACCCTTCTCGCATCCCTGGGCGAGAGATCCAGTCCTGGGGAGGGTGGGGTTTGCCAGCACCGAGGAGTTGTGAGTTTTAGAAGACCTATTATTACAGAAGGAGTTTGGAAGGTTTTCCAGTTTGGGGGCACCTGGGTGGCTCAGTGGGTTGAGCATCTGCTTTCTGCTCAGGTCATGATCCCAGGATCCTGAATCGCATCGAGCCCCTCCCCCCCATCAGCGGGGAGCCTGCTTCTCCTTCTCCCTCTGCTTCTCCCTCTCCCTCTGCTTCTCCCTCTCCCTCTGCTTCTCCCTCTCCTTCTGCTTCTCCCCACACTGCTTGTGCTCCCTCTCAAATAAAATACTAAAAAAAAAAAAAAAGCATTTCCATTCATCTTTTACTTAATATAGGGATCCCCTTTACTTCAGGACATGACACTATGAATGTATGTAAGACCACTGAACTGTACGGTTAAAAATAGTGGAGAGCAAATTATTATGCAAATAATATAAAAATAATATATTATATATTAATATATATATTATATATATTATATACAATATTAAAAAAAAAACGGAAGATTTTTTTTGTGTAAATTTTCTTTCTGGCCTGAGCCTGAACTAGATCATTGCCTGTTGGCTATGGCACAGGAAAATGGATGTCATAGGATCCGTTAAGAGTGTTCAAACCAAGGGCGCCTGGGTAGCTCAGTTGGTAAGCAGCTGCCTTCCCCTCAGGTCATGATCCCAGGGTCCTACCACCCCATCTGGCTCCCTGCTCCCTGCTTGGCAGGAAGCCTGCTTCTCCCTCTCTCACTCCCTCTGCTTGTGTTCTTTCTCTCTCTCTCTGTGAAACAAATTAAAAAATTAAAAGCTTAAAAGAGAGTGTTCGAACCAAAACAAGTGTCTGTCTTGCTCTGTTATCCTGGATTGCTGAAGACACAATTACCTAAAAATAAAAAAAAGGGGGAGTTGGGTGTAGCAGTGGAGGTCTCAGATTGGCAGGTCTCTTTTCCAATGTCAAGTTTCGCAGAGGGCTGGTTGAGCTCACAATCATGTGCTTGTGGGTGGCAATAGTTCCCTGCACCAGGCGCTTAGCTTCGTGATCGTCTGTATATTGCTCTGTCTCCGTACCAGAATGGAAAAGGAGAGGGCGGAGGCTACCTTCAGCCCCTTGGGCTTGGTCCACAGTAAGAACTCAATATGTGTTTTGCTGAATAAATGCATGAAGGAATATCCCTGCCCCAAAGCAGAATGAACTGTTCTAGTGACCACAGATGTGGCATCTCCCCTCCCTTGGCTATAGCACTGGACAGATTTTTGCAGTCCTTTCCCTACAGAGAAGTTCCTTCCAGGCACATAATTCTTCCTCAGCTCACCAGTGTCATTTATTAGATCCTAGCTTGCTTTTTTTTTTTTTTTACATTTTGTGTAGTCTGACCGAAACGACACTCCTATAACTATGATCAATTCCAACAAAGTTCTGCTTTGATTTAGAAGACACATTTTCCCTGAAGGAGCAGGTCTAATCTCATCCCATTAGGCAATGCTTTCACTATTTTAAATTCTCCCTGGGAAACTGGATCTTTCAGATCCCAGGTGCCCCCACCCCAGGAGGAACTGAATGCCCCTAAGAGGAGCTGGCAGGAGGGAAAGTGTGCGTGAGGCAAAGAATGGGTTCTCTGCCATCTTTCTCCCTGTCGTCCCTAACTCAAACCCTGGCCAGCACAGGTGTCATGTGCCATCTCTGTCCCCCTCGAGAAGACGGTGTGACAAGCTTATTCATACTTCAGTGATAGTGTGTTACAGCCTCTTAAAGAGAGGCATGGTCATTTTGCAAAAGCTAATAAATTAAAAAGTCTAGGCAATTACCATCAGTGGCTGCTAACATCAAAAAGAGAGATAATCAAGCCAGATAGAAAAATAGCACTATCTAATCTTGACAAAAGAATCAAACCCGAATGTGATCAGGCCTCTATAGCCAAGGAACATATTACAGCAAATAATGGGGACAGAAGAATACATTCAAGTGCCACCACACGGTGCAATCAGCACAATCTGTACCTTGGGAGATGCTATGGGACTGATGAGCCAGTTTCTTAAATAACAGACACGTCAACCTGTCACAGTGTATGGGTCTTACTGATTCAGATTCAAATAGGTTTTGTTTTTTTTTAATTTAGGAGCTAACACTGATGGAAATTGAACACTAACTAGATATTTGATATTAAAGCATGACAGTTCATTGAGGGGTGAAAACAGTATTGTGGTAATTTTTCGAAAAAGAATCTTTACCTTTTGGATAGATATGCTGAAATATTTGCAGATGAAATGATGTGAAGATCTGAGATTTGCTTCAAAGTAACCTGGGTCAAGGGGTGCCGGTGGGGGTGGGGGATGCCTACATCCAGTTAGTTATTCATCAAGTCCTGCACATTTTTAAAAAATATTTTACTTTTTTATTTGACAGAGAGAGAGACAGTGAGAGAGGGAACACAAGCAGGGGAAGTGGGAGAGGGAGAAGCAGGCTTCTTGCTGATCAGGGAGCCCGATGCGGGGCTCGATCCCAGCACTCCAGGATCATGACCTGAGCCAATGGCAGACGCATAATGACTGAGCCACCCGGGTGCCCCAGTCCTGTGCATTTTATCCTTCTAAATATTCCTCAAATTCATCTTTTCATTTCTCCTTGAGGCCCCTTCTAACTGGGTTGCCTGCTTCTAATCTCAAACCCCTTGATCCCTCTTCCCTTACCAACTAGATCCATCTAGCTAAAATGACCATTCCAGGGGCGCCTGGGTGGCTCAGTGGGTTAAAGCCTCTGCGTTCAGCTCAGGTCATGATCTCAGGGTCCTGGGATCGAGCCCCGCATCGGGCTTTCTGCTCAGCAGGGAGCCTGTTTACCCCCCCACTCTCTCTCTGCCTGGCTCTCTGCCTACTTGTGATCTCTCTCTCTGTCAAATAAATAAATAAATCTTTTTTATAAACAAACAAACAAACAAATAAATAAATAAAATGACCATTCCACTCTCCTCCTTAAAGCCTTCCAGTGGGGGCACCTGGGTGGCTCAGTCGGTTGAGTATGCACTCTTCATTTTGGCAGGTCATAATCTCATGGGCCATGAGATGAAGCCTCTCACCTCCCCATGGCTCTTTGCACTCAGTGGGGAACGTACTTGAGAGTCTCTCCCTCTGCCCCTCCCCTCAATTGTGAGCACGTGTGCACCCTCTCTCCCTCTCTTAAAACAAAAACAAAACCTTTGGGAGACCTGGGTTAAGGGTTAAGCATCTGCCTTCCGCTCAGGTCCTGATCCCAGGGTTTTCCCTCCCTCCTTGCTCAGCAGGGAGCCTGCTTCTCCCTCTGCCTGTCGCACCCCCTGCTCATGTATGCTAGCTCTCTCTCTCTCTCTCTCTTCTCTGACAAATAGATAAATAAAATCTTTAAAAAATTTTTTTAAATAATAAAAATTAAAAAATAAATAAATAGACAAGAAACCTTCCGTGGCTCCCCCCGCCTGCTCTTGTCCTCCACTCAGTCTCATCTGCTGTTCCCTGTCCTCCCCATTACATGGACACCCCGGAAGGGCTTGCAGCTCTTCTCTATGCCATACCTCCTGCCAGCATCACCCCCTTTCACCTTGCCTGGCTAACCCTTTCTCCTGCCTCTCTTCCAGGCTCAGCGTAGGTGTTACGTCCTTCAGGGAACATTCTTTGTCTCCTTCCCTCACCCTCACCTTCCACCCCAGGCTGGCTTGGGATCTCATCCCGTGTGTATCTCCACACTTGAACTTACTACATGGTACTATAATTATTTGTTATACACTGTGAGCTCCTTCACGTGAAGGACCATGTCTTACTCATCTATTCATCTCTTTCTTCCCAATAACTAGCACAAGTGCACAGTAGGTGCTCAATAAATATCCGGGACAGCATGATACTTACCTAACACAGATGATTCAGCTTCCGGTGGGTGACTTTCAGACAGTAACAAGAATAACCGATAGGAGATGTCTTCCTGGTGTCCTTCAAAATCCACAGGCTGTCACTAATCATGCTTTAGTGTGCAGCCTGCCGGCAGGCAAGCATCAAACAGCAAGAGGGGTTACTGGGATCTGGAGCCTCAGGACCTTCCCCAGTTTTAGTAATTGGAGTAGGGAGGTGCTTCTCTTAGAATTAGTTGGGGAAACAAACTCATCATCAGCAGGAGTTTTAGTATTTCCTTAAGCAGGTAACAAATGGAATTTACAATCAATTTCCTTTTATGAACCTGCTTCTTAACCTATATCCCAGCTCCTACAATTCCCCTGCACATTCTATTTATTTCTTCCTATCGGAACCAGAGTGACTCTTACATGTTAGTCAGATCCTGAAAGGTTTTTATACCATCATAAAGTCAAGGCACAGTGTGAAGACATTATATATTTTATCATTTCACTGATGTTCTTTTGATATATAAAAAATGGCAGAAGTTAGAAGATGAGGTACCAGCTTCACCCGTCACAATTACTTTCTTACTGGGTGACCTTGAATAGGAAATTTGGCTTCTCTGGGCCTTAGTTTTCTCAATAATAAAATGAAGCTATAATTTTTTTAAATTTTAATTAATTATTTAATTGATTTATTGATTTAGAAAGCGATAGAGAGAGAGAGAGAAGGAGAGTGGGGGGAGGGGCAGAGAGAGAGAGGGAGAGAGAATCTTAAGCAGACTCCATGCCCAGCATGGAGCCCAACATGGAGCCCTATCTCACAACCTTGAGATCATGACCTGAACTGAAATCAAAAGTCGGATGCTTAACTCAGTGAACTACCCAGGCGCCCCCATAATTTCCTAAAAGTAAACTCTAGGCCCAATGTGGAGCTTGAAATCACGGCCCCAAGATCAAGAGTCACATGTTCCACTGACTGAGCCAGCGGGTGCTCCTAACGTGAAGCTGTAATTTTAACTTTGATAACATTTTAGTGTGCTTCCAAGTCTAAAAATTTAAGATTTGATGGCTTTGATTAAAAATCAAAAAGTTTAAGAGTACTAATTCTTGTGGTCTTGTGGTATAAATCCCCATGTGGTACCCGTCGTATTAGTTGAAGTTCTCCAGAAAAGCAGAACCAAGAGCGATTGATTCATGCAGTTATGGGGGTTGGCAAGTTAGAGATCCACGGGTAAGGTCGGCAGGCTGGAAATTCTGGCAGGAGTTGATGTTGCAACTTGAGTCCTGAGACAGTCCAGAGGCAGAAATCCTTCCTCCTCTGGGGACCTCACTCTTTGTTCTTAAGGCTTTCAATTGACTGGATGAGGTTCATCTGCTTTATTCAAAGTCTAATGACTGAAATGTTAAGCACATCTAAAAAAAATATCTTCACAGCAACATCTCGACTGGTGTTTGACCAAATAGCTGGGCACCCTCGCCTAGCCATGTTGACATAAGGTTAACCACTACACTGACAGAGCCTTCAGGTAAAAATCTTTGTCCTCTTTTTTTTTTTTTTTAAAGATTTTATTTATTTATTTGACAGAGAGGGACACAGTGAGAGAGGGAACACAAGCAGGGGGAATGGGAGAGGGAGAAGCAGGCCTCCCACCGAGCAGGGAGCCCGATAAGGTGCTCGATTCCAGGACCCTGGGATCATGAACTGAGCTGAAGGCAGATGCCTAATGACTGAGCCACCCAGGTGCCCCTGTCCTCTTATTTCCATCTTCTTTCCATGAAGACGTTTTCATGTCCTTCAGGATCTCCCAGTCCAGCTGGGAAAAGGCTCCCACAGGCTCCTGCCACTGAACAGAGGAGGGCATTGGACCATAAAAGCCCAGCTGAGGGACCTTGGAAAGGTAACCTTCTCCTCTGCTCTCCCCCTTGAGTCCCCCATGCTCCCAGGATATGAGGAAAATGACTCTTTGGTTGATATATTATTCTCTACTGAGTTTGGTTTGTGGCTCAGATGAGCCAATCCTCAGAAGGGCCAAATTAATTTTGTGTCAAACATATTGCTAAATATAGTATGCAGTCAAAAATATGGAACTGAGCAAGCAAACCAACTATTTATTTATTTAAGATTTCACTTACTTATTTGAAAGAGAGCACAGAGGGAGGGAGAAGCAGACTCCTCACTGAGGAAGAGAGCCCCACACACAGGGCTCGATCCCAGGACCCTGAGATCATGACCTGAGCCAAAGGCAGATGCTTACCCTAGTGAGCCACCCAGGTGTCTTGCAAATCAACAATTTAATAGAGGGTTCTGAGGAAACAGATTTGGGGGTAAGCAGAATATCAAGAAAGCTCTCTTAGAGAAGGTGATGTTTGAACTGAATTTGGAAGGTCAGATGAGGACTTATCCAAGTGGCAGAGGTTTGGAAAGGCATCTCCCGCAGGGGACCAGCAGGTCCAAAAAAAGGGGTGTGAAGCAAATACCTGGCTGGCTAGACCATGGCTGCATGTTCCCATAGAGCTCTAGCATACCCCTAACCAACCCTTTCTTTCTTTTTTTTTTTTTTAAAGATCTTATTTATTTAACAGAGAGAAACACAGCGAGGGAGGGAACACAAGTAGCAGGAATGGTAGTGGGAGAAGCAGGCTTTCTGCAGAGCGGGGAGCCCGATGCGGGGCTCGATCCCAGGACCCTGGGATCATGACCTGAGCCGAAGGCAGCCGCTTAAGGACTGAGCCACCCAGGCGCCCCTAACCAACCCTTTCTTAGTCATTTGCTCCATGTCTGTTTCCCCCGCTGAATCATGAGCACACAGAACGAGGTCATTTATTTCTGTATTCCCAGCACTTAGCTAGGAATATGCCTGGCACGTAGTTAGGATACCTAATAAATGCTGATCAAAAGACATTGGATTCAAGTTCAGATTTGGTCTTAGTGTGGGTTCACCTCTAACCCCTGCCAAATTTTCAAGAGTCCTTGTAGTCCACAAAGAGGACTGAGAAACAGAGAGGGAGACCATTCACCATAGCTACTCCCTCTTAACTGTGAAAACCAGAGTGGATGTTCTACCATTGGTGCAAAAGTAATACCAGTAAGAAACAGAACCTGAAAACAATTTTTGCAAATGTGGTTGTTATAAATGTGTTCACACATAGCAAACTTAAAAAAAAAAAAAAAAGTGGGGGAGGGGAGCACCTGGCTGGCTCATTTGGAAGAGCATGTGACTCTTGATCTTGGGGTCATGGCTTTGAGCCCCACGTTGGGTATAAAGATTGCTAAAAAAAAAAATGAACTTTTTTTTTTTTAATAGTCTCCATACCCAGCATGGAGCCCGATGTGGGGCTTGAGCTCATGACCCTAAGATCAAGACCCAAGCTGAGACCAAGAATCAGATGCTCAACCGACTGAACAACCCAGGCATCCCCTAAAAATAAACTTAAAAAAATTTTTTTAATGTGTTCACACTCATCTGAAAGCCATCCACTCAGTAAGTGTTTTTTGAACAAATAAATAAGCGTATCCTGATGGCTGCAAGGTGTAGGTGCTATTCTCAGTGCCATAGATCATTTTGGCACCAGGGTATTAAAACATGCAGCTCTCTCCGCTTTGTCTTCTTTAGTTTTACATCTAATGCCTTAAAAGGACAAGAGACACCGCTGGGGATCAGGAGAACCAGCTCTCAGTAATCCCACCAATGTCTCAGGGGATTCGGAGCCACAGTGAAGAAAAGAGAAACCAACAGTTAGCACTGCCCCTGCCTTCTCCACACCACGGGCCTGGAGATTTCAGTTACTATAGCTACAAGCCTGTCTCTTAGGGAGCGCAGCACAGCACGCGGTAGGCTCCCTAAAAAGGCCATGCTGGTCATATGAGCTGTGGATCTCCGCCTAAATAGAGATGTTTTCTCTTGGAACTTATAATTAATGAAGTGACACTCAATAGTGTGCACGTGTCAGAACAAGATACAGTAAATATAATGGGTCTGCTTCCCTCCGATGGGATGGAAATAAATAGCCTGGTCCATTATGAGAGCTGAGAGGAAACAAAACGCTGGACCCTATAATTATTTGTTCATTGTGAAACGTCTTCGGCTGTCGGACGTGGCATACTTCCGGAAGGCGCGTGCAAGAAACACATGAGGGGAATCAAAAAAAACCCAACCCATTTCAGATGGGGAATCAGAGCAAATTTATGGTACTCCATCTAATAAACAAGAATGACATATCTATACAATGCCTTTTAATTTCTACAGTATTTTTTAAAAAGATTTTATTTATTTATTTATTTGACAGAAGAGCCAGAGAGCACAAGCAGGGGGAGCAGCAGAGGGAGAAGGAGAAGCAGGCTCCCTACTGAGCAGGGAACCCAATGCAGGGCTCGATCCCAGGATCCCAGGATCATGACCTGAGCCATAGGCAGTAGCTTAATGGGCTGAACCACCCAGGCGCCCAACACTTTCTTGTGCAATTGAATCTAATATAATCCTGGAACATCCTTCTGGGGCTGTTTAGAACAACACCCACTCCCTTTCAGAGATGTCTCTTTAAACCTGAGCTTCAGGGCACCTGGGTGGCTCAGTCGTTGGGTGTCTGCCTTTGGTTCGGGTCATGATCCCAGGGTCCTGGAATCAAGCCCCGAGTCAGGCTCTCTGCTCAGTGGGGAGACTGCTTCTCCCTCTTCCACTCCCCCTGCTTGTGTTCCTTCTTTCGTTGTCTCTCTGTCTAATAAATAAATAAAGTCTTAAAAAAATAAATAAATAAACCTGAGCTTCAAAGGTGCCACGTAGTTTGCCCAAAGCCACTACGACCATCAGGGCAGGGACTGAAGAGGCAGCTAAGACTTGTGCCCACGTCTCCCAACCCTCCATTCAGCAAGCTTGCTCCTGCATCCAGGGATGATTTTAAAAAATAACTCACTTCCTATCTGAATCCTTGGAGGAACAACTTAGATGAAATGATTTTCTAGAAGCCAATATCACGGATGTGATCGCAGGACTCACAGAGAGGGCCACACGACAGGCTTTTACAAACTGATATCTCAGAGCTCTGTGGCAGATTTATCAAGAGGAATCAGTCTCTTGGCATTTTTGAAGGAAAAAATTAATCATAGCTAAGTTTGTGAAAGGATTTTCTTCCCTGAATCTATTTCCTTTGCTTCTGAATTAAATTCTAATATTCACACTGAAGCAACACATTTGTTCCTGAGTAAAATAAAGGACCACCTAAAGACATAAAAACTGTTAAGTCAGAGCAGAGGCATACAAAATAAAAATATTACAGTCCCCTAACTTCCCTGTAGGACCTCTGGCCATAGCTGAGAAACCTTGTTCCAGACTTTAAACAGTGAAATGATACCCAGTCACTTAAATACATGTAAAGTGGTTTCTATGAGCCAGGGACTGTTTTAGGCACTATAGATACAGTGGTGAACTAAACAAAGTCTTGCCCTCAGGAAGCTAAAACTATGGGGTGCCTGGGTGGCTCAGTGGGTTAAAGCCTCTGCCTTCGGCTCAGGTCATGATCTCAGGGTCCTGGGATTGAGCCCCGTATCGGGCTCTCTGCTCAGCAGGGAGCCTGCTTCCCCCTCTCTCTCTCTGCCTGCTTGTGATCTTTCTCTCTCTCTGTGTCAAATAAATAAAACCAAAAAAAAAAAAAAAAGAAGAAGTTAAAACTAGAGGAAATAGATCATGACCAAATGAATAAATACATAATAATTAAGTAGTGATCACTGCTACGCAGAAAAATAAAGCAAGCTAAGGGAATAAGAAGTAGTTGGTGTTATTTTATTTAGTTTTATTGTTTTAAAAGATGTATTAATTTCAGAGAGAGAGAGAGAGAGCATGGGTGCGGGAGGAGGGGCAGAGGGAGAAGGAAATAAGCAGACACCCCACTGAGTGGGGAGCGCAACATGAAACTTGATCCCCGGACCCTGAGATCACACAACCTGAGCCATAAGAGTCAGAGGCTTGACCACCTAGGTGCCCCAATGGTGCAATTTTAGATAGAGAGGTCAGGAGAGGCCTCTGAAGATGACACCTGAGCAGCACTGAGTGAAGTGATAATGGAAGAAAGTGACAGAAGCATGGCAAGTGCAAAGACTTCAAGTCAGTAAGTTGCTTGAGTTTGGTGAACATGGTCAAAGTTTTGCACGTGTGTGTGTGCCCACATGCGTTCGTGCACAGGTGGGATGAAATTAGAGAGGTAGCCAGGGGTGAGATCATGAAGGGCCTTGGGGGACAACAAAAGGCTTCACTCTATTCTAAATTTGCTGGAAGTCACTGTAGGGATGAGAGAAAGAGAAAAACAGGGTCTGACTTATATATAAAAGAATCTTTTTTATATATACTGAAATCAGAATTCTGATTTCAGTATATATAAAAAAGATTCTTTTATATATCAGAATACTGATGTCAGTATTGTGAAGAGAATATGTGGGGGAAATGCAGAAGCAGGGGGATCATTGAAAAAGCTATTGTTGTGGTCTTGGGGCATCTGGATGGCTCATTTGGTTGGGAGTGAGAATCTTGGTTTTGCCTCAGGTCATGATCTCAGGCTTGTGAGATCAGGCTCCACACTTAGTGTGGAATCTGTTTGAGATTTGCTCCCTCTCCCTATGCAAACCTCCCCCCCCCCGCTTTCTCATGTGCACATGCACTCTCTCTCTCTCTCTCAAATTAAAGAAGAAAGAGGAGGAGCAGGAGGAGGAGAAGGAGAAGAAGAAACTATTGTTGTGGCCTAGTCAAGAGCAATGGAGGTTTGGGATCAGTGGTAGAGGTAAAGGGGAGAAATGGTAGGATTGCAATATGTTCTGGAAGGATTTGTTATAGTGGAGCAAGGAGGAGAAAGAATGATTCCAAGATTTTGGCCTGAACACCTGAGTGAATGGTGATGCAGCTCATGGAGGCAAGGAAAACTGGGAAAGCAGCAGGGTTTTTATGTAAGAATAGAGACCAATTTTGGACATGTTAAGTTTTAGAAAACCACTAGTCATCCAAGGGAAGATCTCTGTTGCCTGTTCTACCAGGCTCACCAATGTTTTCTATTCCAATAAATGGCACTACCATCCACCTGGATGAGGTGGTCATCCTTCAATCACCCCTGTTTGGTGAAACCAGATATGTGACACACTGGACATGTGGCAGCTATCTTTAAAAATTAGAAGGGTTGTCACTGAAAGAATAACATGTCTTTATGGTTCCAATGTACAGAACTAGGACCAGAAGTTAAAAACCTTAGTGAGACAGATTTCAGCTCAATATGTGATAGTGAACTATTGTAAATGTTCTAAGTGTGGTTGAAAATGTATTTTCTAATTTAAGGGTGAATAATTATCAGATATGGCTCAAAAAGTCTTTAGCCTACCTAATTTTCAGAAAGGAGATATGTTAAGATCTCCATGTGCCTGTAGGATCTGTCAGTTTCTTTTTGTGATTCTGACCATCTTATGCATTTGAGTCTATGTTATTAGGTGCATCTAGGTTTAGAACTTTGACTTCTTTCTAGTGATTTATCCATTTTACCGTTACCTCATGACCTTTCCTATCCTGCAAAATGCTTTTTTCTTTAACATCAACCATCTTTCCTTTGGTTTAGTATTTGATTGGTATATCTATTTTCACCTCTTTATTTTCTGCCTTTCTGCCTTATTTTAGTCATGTCTTACTGCCCTCTCTTCTTCCCTAAAGGTAACAGCTGTCTTGACTTCTAACACTGTTTTTGAGATTTATATAAATGTAATCATACATTAAGTAAAATTTTATGTCTGGTCTCTTATACAACATTGTGTGAGTTATCCATGTTGCTGAATATAGCTCTAATTTGTTCACTTTTATTGCTACAAAATATTCTATTGTACTAACTAACATGATAATTATTTGACATTAGGTTGTTTTGATTTTATGGCAATTATGAATAAGACTGCTATGAACATTCATGTACTGGAGGAGTAAAAGAAATAGGGGGAGTTCAGCTCATGAAAACTGACTAGGAAAGGGGATAAGGTGGGGGGAACTAGTACAAACCTCTAAAAAATAATTTTATTTATGATAGAGTAATACCTCACACCTGACAGTGATTCATTCAGAATAGAACTGAGCACCTAGGAAATGAAAGGCATTTAGCCAGTTCATGCACTTAATTCACAGAATTTATTCCTCAGTTTATTTACTCTTATTTTACAGAATCTTCTAAATATTTTGGTTCTCTGGCAGCTTGGTCCTCAGGAGATTAGAAATCTCCTATTGGAAGAGAATGTTCTCAGAGACAGGCATATTAAGGTCAGAAAAAGTGCCAATTAACAACTAGGGACAGGACGATCTGTATTTGTAAAAAGCAGACATACATATGTCTGTTTGAGCAAACTCAAAACATACAGCAGTTTGGATGGACTCTTTCAAGGGCCAAACTGTCCAATAATCTCCCAAATGCAGCCCCACCTTATTAAGCTAGCACGGTAATACATCACAATTATATTCAAGTTTTAAAGCAACAGTTGAATTATATGTGTTTATTATATGATATATATTATATCATATATTATATATGATGTACATCATATATAATATACATATTATGTACATTATATTTTTGTATATTATTTTGTACAATGTTATATATTTTATGTACAATATAATGTACATAAAATTATGTACATCATATATAATATATGATATATATATCATATAATGTATAATATGTGTATGTTATATAATATATGTGTGTATAATATTTATTATACACACATAATATATATGTATTGTATGTATCCTATTATGTAGCCAGGAATATTTACTACTTTTAGAAAGATTTCTATACAAATGGTTAAGACAAGACAAAACAATAAATGAAAACATGTTATTTTTTTTTAAAGATTTTATTTATTTATTTGAAGAGAGAAAGAGATCACAAGTAGGCACAGAGGCAGGCAGAGGGAGAGGGGGAAGCAGGCTCCCTGCTGAGCAGAGAGCCCGATGCAGGGCTCAATCCTAGGACCCTGAGATCATGACCTGAGCAGAAGGCAGAGCCTTGCCCCACTTAGCCACCCAGGTGCCCCTAAATGAAAACACTTTAGTGCACAAAAAGTAGCATTGCAGGGGCGCCTGGGTGGCTCAGTGGGTTAAAGCCTCTGCCTTCAGCTCAGGTCATGATCCCAGCGTCCTGGGATCGAGCCCCACATCAGGCTCTCTGCTCAGCAGGGAGCCTGCTTTCCCCTCTCTCTGCCTGCCTCTCTACTTGTGATCTCTCTCTCTCTCTCTCAAATAAATAAATAAAAATATTTTTAAAAAAGTAGCATTGCAAATGATGCTAGAAATACTGTGTTAGCATACTTGGGCATGCTAATGTGTATCACATATTGTTGAGAATGGCTAATAGTGCTGAGTGCTCAATCCAAAGTTAACAGATTGATTGCAAGCAAAGAAACAATGGAGGGAATCTACAAAAAAACCCACAGCAAACATCATTCTCCATGGTGAAAGACTGAATGATTTCCATCCAATATCAGGAACAAGACAAGGATGTTTGCTTTCACCATTTCTATTTGACATTGTACTAGAAGTTCTGGCTGAGCAATTAGGCAAGAAAAATAAATAAAAGACATTCAGACTGGAAAGGAAGAACTAAAAAGTCCCATGTGCTCACATAACACACTCCTGTATATAGGAATCCAGTAAAAAAACTGTTAGAATTAGTAAGTTCAGCAAGATTGCAAGGTATGAGATCAATATACAAGTTAATTGTGCCCACTTCGTATGAAGAATTCTCTCTCTCTCTCTCTCTTACACCAACGCTGGTAACTAAAATATCTGTTAAAGTATGTTAGATGAATATGCTCCCTCATTATGCCCTTTACTTATCTGTACCAAAAATCACCTTACTGGTTTATATGCTCATTGTCTTCTCCCTCCACTGCAATTCATGTCCCACAAAAGTAGGGACTTCATCTATCTTGTTCACAGTGTATCCCTACTGCTTAGCAAAGTGGCTGGTACAGGGCAGATGCTCAAAAATTATTTGTTGACTTCTCAATTGGCAGAGTATCCTTGGTATAAGGAACAGTACTTCTCAAGCACCATTATTAAATCTCACTGTTAGGTACCGGAGACACAAGAATGAAATCTACACTCCAGCAACAGGAGCATTAGATGAGCAAATAACACAATATGATAAGGATGATGTCAGCATTCTTGCCTTAATTACATTGTATTTTGTCTGCTTATAAGCTCTTAAGCTCATGAATTTAATTCTCAGCTCCCTTCTGCCTGGACACATCCCACACTTTATTCAGTTCAGACTAAGTTTAAGTGTGTATGTACCATATTGTATCTAATATGGTGAAATTGCTAAGGCACCTAAATCTTAGAAAAGCTATATCTTACTTTTTGGTCAAAATATGTATTATCATAGGGATTGAAACTTTAGGTACTCTGGTTTAGAAAAACCCAAATTCAATACTATGTCTCATCTCCCTCAATATATAAATTCACTGGACCAATACTCACAGAGTAGTCATAAGGCCTGGGATACAGTAATGATGATGAGGATTCAGAGCTCTTTATATATTGAGGGAGGTAGGTAAGTAAAGAGAGAAATACAACTTAGTGCAGAAAGTACTGCATAGAGCTCTATGTAGGGTATTACGTTCCAAAAATGACTAAAGAAATAAAAAGCACTTTGTGTGAGGGACAGCCTTATCCCAGCTTGGTACTCAAATGATGTTTTGTTTTTTAACATGGGCATTACTGCCTAAACCGTACCTCAAGGAAAGATGCGGGTACTCAGAGGCCTGAAAGAGTTAAATTCCAATAAATATGCAATCAAGTAGTAAAAAGGAATCCTCTTTTTTCCCCATTGCCTGCATACTGAAACCACCCTTCCAATTTTGGAAAAAAGAGAAACAGTACTAGAAAGCTGTTGAACTTATTTTCTAAGTAGCTTATTTTACTAAACAATCAAAACCATCAAGCAGCTATAAGATACCCATTTTCAGCCTTGAGTCCTTCGGCATATTCTACCCCTCAAGTCCTCCCTGGAGAGTAACAGGCTCACTTCTTCCAGGAAGAGAGGATGGTGCTGTGGGAAAGGATGGGATTTGGAGTCAGAAGGCCTCTTTCTGTTCACATCCTACTCTGTCACTGGTTGTGTATCTGTGAGTCATTTAGCCATTCTGAACCTATCTCCACCCTTAGAAAATTGAGAGATCTGCCTAATTCATCCCAGACATAGGAAGTGAATACCAAGTAAGAAAGTCGATGCCAGGAAACCTGAGTGGCTCAGTTGGTTAAGCAACTGCCTTTGACTCAGGTCATGATCCTGTTCCACATCGGGCTCCCTGCTTGGTGGGGAGTCTGCTTTTCCCTCTGACTCTCCCCCCTCTTATGCTCACTCTCTCTCTCCCCCACTCTTTCTCTCTCAAATAAATAAATAAATAAATAAAATCTTAAAAAAAAAAAAAAAAAGTCGAAGCCAGATTGCTTTACAAACTACAGAGCAATACATAAGGACGATGATCAGATCTGCATGCCAGTGCTTAGCAGGTGCCTGGACTTTACTTCATGAATGTTTGTGAAATAAATTAGTATCACAGATCAATGAGAGCTCTAGGTGGCTACAGTTTAGAAGCCTCAATAGTTACACTTCAAACAATGTGGAAAGATTTCCTTGTTTACATGAAAGCCCCTTGTTTAATAAGGGTTTGAATTGATTTTTGAAGTTGTGAGTTATCAAAATGCCTTTTACACCTCTTTTCCCTCCTGCTGCCTTTTAATCATTTTCCTGCCTGTTGGCACTTCCACCAGATGGTGGACAGAAATGAGGGAGTCAACTGTGGTTCAGTGAATTTTGCAAGTTTTTGTTAGTGTCAATAAAGACCAGGAAAGCAGTGGATGCTACTGGCCAAAAACTCCTTTATTTCCTTGACTTCAATTTCTCTTGATATTGAGAACTACTGGCTTTATTACCTGGCCAAGAGAAGATTATAAATTATGGATGACAAATTAAAAGGGTAGGCTTATGGCTGGGGAAAGGAAAAAGTAAAAGAATGTGATTTCAGCAAAACACCTCCTACTCCATCCCTTGCTTTTATAGATAAAAAAGGTGCTTCCTGGTAGAGCTGCACCAAGTTCAAGCCATAGTTCCTATATAGATTGCTAAGAGGGTCTATGAATGCTTCTTTTTTTGGTTTAATTGAGACCAAATTTCACTAAGCCTCTGAAAGCGGTGATTTACAATGAGGATGATATAGAAGGCTGACTACAAGGCCCTCTGGTGGCCTGACAATTTTTCCGTAACTGCAATTGCAAAATGAAAAGAAGGAAGGGAAGGGTGAATGGGGGGAAATCGGAGGGGGCGATGAACCATGAGAGACTGTGGACTCTGAGCAACAAACTGAGGGTTTTGGAGGGGCGGGGGTGGGGGGTTGGGCGAGCCTGGTGGTGGGCATTGAGGAGGGCACATAATGCATGGAGCATTGGTGTGGTGCATGAACAATTAATCTTGTAACACTGAAAAAATAAACTAAATGTATTTGGGGGGAAAAAAAAGAAAAGAAAAGAAAACCCAGCCATTTTTTATCAAGTAGGAGCTTATTTATAAATTAAAAAGTCAACAAAGCAGATGGAGCTAGAGTGTGTTATACTAAATGAAATAAGTCAGTCAGACAAAGACAAATACCGTATGATTTCACTGATAAGTGGAATTTAAGAAATGAAACAGATGAACATGGGGGAAAAAGCGATGGACTCAACTTTGGGAACACACTGAAGGTTGCTGGAGGGAGATATGTGGGGGATGGGCTAGATGGGTGATGGGGATAAAGGAGAGCACTTGTGATGAGCACCAGGTGATGTATGTAAGTGATGAACCACAAATTCTACTCCTGAAACCAATATTACGCTGTATATTAACTAACTAGCACTTAAATAAAAACTAGAAATATTAAAAGTCAACACAGATAACTTGTAAAAGTTGTCCTTGATTTCAAAACCTTCATAATCATAAAGCATTTCTATAGACACCCCAGCCCAATGTAACCCATGTGTATAGTAATTCACAAAATGATGAATAGCAAGTCCCTGCCCTCTGGAATTTGCCATCTTGTCCCCAAGGCACAGGGACTAGGACACAGATATAGAAACAAAGGTTGAAGGGGAGAACTTTAGAAAGCACGTGGGCCTGTGGCACCTGGGTGGCTCAGTCCATTAAGCAGTTAAGCGTCTCTCTTCAGCTCAGCTCGTGATCCCAGTGCCCTGGGATTGAGCCCCATGTCGGGCTCCCTGCTCAGTGGGCAGTCTGCTTCTCCCTCTCCCTCTGCCCCTACCCCTGCTTATGCTCTCTCTTTCAGAAATAAATAAATAAACAAACAAATAAATAAAAATTTAAAAGTACATGGGCTTTGGAATCTTTGTAGGATTAAATAAGATAATATATGCAAAGCATCTGCTATGGCATCTGGTGTATAGTAGAAGCTCAATAAATGGTAGCTATTATTATCGTACTTCAGTATGTGATATTTAAGTGATCTCAGCCACCTGCTGAAAGAAATCTAATTTTCAGCTCTAACTCCCCTGGAACTTTTGATATGCCTCATTTAATTCTGTATTTCATAAAATTAATAAAAGTAAAAGCATCTAAAGCCCACCACATGGCATATAGCACTTCCTCCCTGTCACACTCCAAATAGAATTTCTCCTGCAGCTTGGCAAAGCAGAAGTGAAGGGGGAAATAAAAGTGTTTACATAGTCCAAAGTGACAATGAATATAAAGGAATAGATAGGTGAAGTTTTAACTTAATAACATAATGTCACAGTAGGCGTACCTTTTGACCCAGTAACTGGATTCCTGAACATTTCTTTCTTTCTTTTAAATGTTTCAATTAACATATAATGTATTATTTGCCCCAGGGGTATATGTCTGTGAATCATCAGGCTTACACATTTCACAGCACTTACCATAGCACATACCCTCCCCAATGACCATCACCCAGCCACCCTATCCCTACCACCCCCCCGCCACCCTTAGTTCATTTCGCGAGTTTAGGAGTCTCTTATGGTTTGTCTCCTTCCCCCTTCCATCTTGTTTCATTTCTCTCTCCCACCACTCCCCACGACCCCCCGCCCTTCCTCTCAAATTCTTCATATCAGGGAGATCATGTGATAATTATCTTTCTCTGATTGACTTATTTCGCTTAGCATAATACCCTCCAGTTCCATCCTCATCATTGCAAATGGCAAGATTTTGTTTCTCTTGATGGCTGCATAGTATTCCATGGTATATATATACCATAACTTCTTTATCCATTCTCTGTTCATGGACATCTAGGTTCTTTCCATAGTTTGGCTATTGTGGACATTGCTGCTATAAACATTTGGGTACACATGCCCCTTCAGATCACTACATTTGTATCTTTAGGGTAAATACCCAGTAGTGTGGTTGCTGGGTTGTAGGGTAGCTCTATTTTCAACTTTTTGAGGAACTTCCATACTGTTTTCGAGAGTGGCTGTACCAGCTTGCATTCCCACCAACAGTGTAAGAGGGTTCCCCTTTCTCCGCATCCTTGCCACCATCTGTTGTTTCCTGATTTGCTAATTTGAGCCATTCTGACTGGTGTGAGGTGGTATCTCACTGTGGTTTTGATTTGTATTTCTGATGCCGAATGATGTAGAGCACTTTTTCATGTGTCTGTTGGCCATTTGGATGTCCTCTTTGCAGAAATGTCTGTTCATATCTTCTGCCCATTTCTTGATCGGATTATTTGTTCTTTGGGTGTTGAGTTTGAGAAGTTCTTTATAGATTTTGGATACTAGCCCTTTATCTGATATGTCATTTGCGAATATCTTCTTCCATTCTGTCCGTTGTCTTTTGGTTTTGTTGACTGTTTCCTCTGCTGTGCAAAAGCTTTTGATCTTGATGAAGTCCCAATAGTTTATTTTTGCCCTTGTTTCCCTTGCCTTTGGTGATTCTGAACATTTTTCTTAACAAAATAATCAGACAAGGGCAGAAAGATGCATATATTAACGATCTTATCATATCATTTATAATGGCAAAAATTGGAAACAACCTGGGCGCCTGGGTGGCTCAGTCGTTAAGCATCTGCCTTCAGCACAGGTCATGATCCCAGGGTCCTGGGATCGAGCCCCACTTTGGGCTCCCTGCTTGGCGGGAAACCTGCCTCTCCCTCTCTCACTCCCTTGCTTTTGTTCACTCTCTTGCTGTGTCTCTCTCTGTCTAATAAGTAAATAAAATCTTAAGGGAAAAAAAAAAGCATACTGGTTAAAAAAATAATTGGAAACAACCTAAAAGTTCATCATAGGAGCCTAACTAAATAAGGATACATCCACACAGTGCAATTCTATGGAGCAACTAAAATTATGATGCAGATATTTGACATTAAATTATATTTGAGATGAAATTTTACAAAATTAGGCAGTTTGATTTTATTTTTTTTTTAAAAATAACCCTACCTATATCTTGATTTCATAAAACAAAACAAAACAAAACAAAACACCCTTGTAGGGGCACCTGGGTGGCTCGGTTGGTTAAGCATCTGACTCTTGATTTTGGGTCAGGTCATGATCTCCAGGATGTAGGATCAAGCCCCAAGTGGGGCTTTGTGCTCAGCACAGACTCTGCTTGTCCCTCTCCCTCTGCTGCTCACCCCACTTGTGTGCTCTCTCTCTCAAATAAAATCTTACCAAAAAACCCTAAACATATCTGTGTGTACATATATACATATATAAACAAGTCTGAAAATAGATATACTAAAATATTAGCAATGATTTCTAGACATTGGGAATATAGGTATATATACACACATATATAGGAATATAGCTTTATTCTCTTCATTCTTTTCTATATTTTCTGAAATTTTTATGATGACTATGTATTTTTATGAGAAAAAATAAAAGCTAAAAAAAAAAAAAATGTAAACCAAAATAGAAAATACAGTTCTCTTCAAGCAGTACAAGCCAGTGAAAGATTGCCAGATAGACTCAAGAGGTCTGAATTCTTATTTCTGACTTCCAATCCTTTGGTATGTGACCTAAACCAGATCTGTGTCTCAATTTCCCCATCTATACAGTAAAGAAGTAATGTAAATCAATCTCACAATAGACAATAAAATGAGAATGAATGCGTTAGGAAAAAAAAAACCTGTAAATGTCACACTTAAGTCTTCACTGCATATATATGTGTGTGTGTGTGTGTACATGTATATATACATATATACATATATGTACACACACATACATATATGAAGTTTATTTTTTTAGTAATCTCTACACCCAACATGCGACTAGAACTCATGACCACAAGATCAAGAGTCACGTGCTCCACCAACTGAGCCAGCCAGGCACCCCTTCTTTTTTTAATTTTTAACACACTAACAAATGCATGAGAAAATATTCAGGGTTTTAGCCTCAACTAGGCTCCAAACTGTTTTCCAACTAAACATTTCCATAATGATCAAGATAAAGTGTAAGTCTATATGGTAACAGCAGTTCACAGTAAACCTAAACTGCTCTTCCTGGCCTATCTTCATAGAGGTAGAACTAAATGGTTCATGTTATGTCTAATTTTCAAAGTATGTGTAAAATTTGATTTTGAATTCATAGAGTATAGGAATGTATCTTCCTTCTTTAGATCCAAGTGTAACTGTAGTCAAAACTATCAAAAACTGGGGGTCATGAATACCTCTTTTCCCTTGCTGCAGGCTCTCGGTGACCTGAGGGTGCTCTACCCCAATTCCAATATGTGTTCAACTTTGAGATCTAGGTTGAGAAGTGTCTGGATCTAATTCAATGTACAAGGTACAAAGCATCATCCTGTTTCTACTTTGCAAATGCTATTTATTTCTTCTGTCAAGAAGGTCCTTTACTCATTTCTTGGTAGGTTGCTAATTCATAGGTTGCCTTCTGATCACACAGACGAAGACTGAGTCAGCCCCAGCCCCTCCATGCTCCCTAAGCAACTCCTGAACTCTTAGTATTTCTCATCAGAACTCCTCAGTGGTAAGATTCCGAGTTGTTTTTTGTCTCCTGTATTGCACAATGAGCTATATGAAGGCAGAGACTGGATAATCCCAGTAATTGGCATAGTGCTTGGATATGATAGGTAATATTTCTTGAGTAAATGACTAAAATATTATTCCTAGGATAGGAATCTGCAATTTAAAAGGTCCTCCATGAGGAATCACCTACTTGGCTGGCCATCTACTCTGCCAATGGGTTCTATAGAAACTAAAGCAAAACAAGGATGAAGTACACACAAAAGAATGTGGTGATACCACAAGGTAGATAATTTAATGACAAATAAAGCAAGGAAATAATAAAGGATAAGGGCGCCTGAGTGGATCAATGGGTTAAAGCCTCTGCCTTCGGCTCAGGTCATGATCTCAGGGTCCTGGGATCGAGCCCTGCATCGGGCTCTCTGCTCAGCAGGGAGCCTGCTTCCCCCCCTTCCCTCTGCCTGCCTCTCTCTTTCTACTTGTGATCTCTCTTTATAAAAAAAGAAAAATAATAAAGGATAAAGGAGTCAACTGACTAGCAAAATAAAGTATACTTCAAAAAAGTGTGACCTAATTAAGGAAATCTGAAAAACTGAAAATCAACAACCAAGAAAACACCAGAGTGCAAGAATTCTATAAACACGTACACTTTTATTTTTGTATTTTTATTTTTATTTATTTTTATTTTTTTTTTATTTTTATTTTTTGTTAAAGATTTTATTTATTTGACAGAGAGAGATCACAAGTAGGCAGAGAGGGGAGGGGGAAGCAGGCTCCCCGCCGAGCAGAGAGCCCGATGCGGGGCTCGATCCCAGGACCCTGAGATCATGACCCGAGCCGAAGGCAGAGGCTTTAACCCACTGAGCCACCCAGGTGCCCCTTGTATTTTTATTTTTTAAGTGAACTACACCCAATGTGGGACTCAAACTCATGACCCTGAGAGCAAGATCCCTAAACACATACAAACTCTAAATTAACAGATCAATTTGATTAGAAAAAAGTCAGCACTGTCTTTAGCCAAAACACTCATGCAACGACTGAGTGCCTACCATGAGTGAGACACTCTGCTACTTGAAAGATCATTTCCTGTCCTGAAAGAACTTCTATCTAGGGGAAGACAGAGATACAGATGGACTACTGCAATTCAAAATCCAATGTAGTAGGTGCAGTGATGACACATGCACAAATTAAAGGAGCACACACGTCTTTGGGAGGTGGGGGAGAAGGTGGGAAGGAGTTCCAAAAAGTTCCAGAAAGGCTTCCAGGGGGAGCTGATGCCTGATCTGGGCAGGGATTCACCAGGAATAGTAGGGAAAGATTACTGACATACCACAAAGCATAAAGATACTAAGACAAGAAATAGCATAGATTCAAGGAACTGCCCTTGGACACAGAGGTCACAGGCTTCTCTTGAGCTTTGTGGTGTCATATTGGGGTGCAGATAGTTCATTACAGAAAGAATTACACATCTTCACTTATATGGCCCTCTAGGTTATAAAAGAGAACCTAGAACGAGCCACTTACTGGCTTAGAAGCCTTACTTTTAATGTGGTGTGGCAGTGCATAAACTTCAGGAGTCAGCTTAAATTTTAAATTTTGAACCCCATTTACTAGGTCTGTGACCTAGGTAAGTTACTCTTCAAGTATTAACTAACTTATCTGTGAACAGGAATGAACTTCATCTATTTAGAGTTATGACAGGGTTATCGAGATGTACGTAAATCCTTTGTGCCTGGCATTTTATAGGCACTGAATTCATGGAGGTTCCATTACCAATTCTCATGATTAGTTCCAAACCACACTTTTTCTTTCTCTTTTTTCCTTATCACAGGCTGGACCTCATTTGCTGGGCTCTACAGTTTGCTGCCTGGTCTGTGTGCCTGTCACCCATTTTTGGGTATGTCTTCTCTGAGGGCTGTGCTAGCCCTCCTGCTCCCATTTCCATCTTCTAATTTCCTTTTGTTTTTGCCTTTTTTCTTTTTTTAAGATTTTATTTATTTATTTGAGAGAGAGAGAGCATGAGAGGGATAAGGGGCAGAGGGAGAAGCAGACTCCCTGCTGAGCAGGGAGCCTGACATGGGCTTGATCCTGGGACTCCTGGATCATGACCTGAGTTGAAGGCAGATGATTAACCAACTGAGCTACCCAGGTACCCCTCACTGTTTTTAATTGTAACTTTCTTTCTTTCTTGTCCATTATGTCCCACTGAACATATTTTTCAGGGGCTACCAGTATGGGCCATAAACAGCAGCAGTAACCCAAGGGCCTTTGATTCCTGTGGTGGTAAAAACCCTGCAAGTCACAGTTACATTTACTGCATATGTAAATATCCTATAATTGAGCCTTTGTATATATTTGGTATCCTGCTGACATTTAACATTGCCAGGTAAGTAATTCACCCGCCCAGAGGAAGGGCTCTCCTTAGATGTGTGGCATTGGGCTCCATGAAGGCACTCTTCTCTAGCTTTTCCAGAGAGCCAAGATGAGATGCTAACTCAGCTAGTGACTTGCTGCTGTTGAACCAGTTTGTATTTTACTGATTAACTGATCAATATTTGGGGGGCTTAATTTGAATATTGAACAAAACATGAAATTAATGGTTTTGACTTCTCTTTTGAGGAGATATACCGATAAGGCTCCCAGAAAAGAAACAGTCACAATTCAAACAAATGGAAAGAGGAAAGGCTGCCCCAAAGTAAAACCCAGCTGCTTTTCTTGGTTCAAACAGCATTTATCTGATGGATGTTTTGGTGACAGATGTTAACTAGACTTATTGTGGTGGTTGTTTTGCAATATACACATATATAGAATCATTATGTTGTATACCCAAAACTAATACAATGTTATACATATCTCATTATAAAAAACAGAATTAAGCACTTCATGTACTGTGCCAGACGCACATATATATCTCTCCATCTGTCCAAAAGAAAAGATTACCTTGCAAGGCGGTTCTGAGGATTAAAGAAGATATATATCTCTATATATAGATATCTGTACATATATTACAGCCTTTTGAGGTAATCATTTCCATTGGACAGATGAAGACACAATCAGAAAGGTGAACAAGCAACTTGTTTGTGGCTAGGATGCTATTAAGCAATAGAATGAAAATCTGAACCCAGGTATGGGGGGATGAGGAGCAAGGAGCAAGATGGCAGAGGAGTAGGAGGCTGAGATAATATCAGATCCTAGAAGTTCAGCTAGATACTTATCAAACCATTCTAAACACCTACAAACTCAACAGGAATAGAAGAGAAGAAGAACAGCAATTCTAGGAACAGAAAATCGACCACTGTCCAGAAGTATTTTGCTCTCTCATTCATCTATTCTTATCTCGATAAAATGACAAGGCGGAAAAACTCACCACAAAAAAAAAAGAACAAGAGGCAATACCGACAGCTAGGGACCTAATCAATACGGACATTAGTAATATGTCAGAAATAGAATTCAAAATGACAATTATCAAGGTGCTATCTGGGCTTGAAAACAACATGGAAGATATTAGAGAATCCCTTTCTGGAGAAACAAAATCCCTTTCTGGAGAAATAAAAGAACTAAAATCTAACCAAGTTGAAATTTAAAAAGCTATTAATGAGGAGCAATCAAAAATGGAGGCTCTTACTGCTAGGATAAATGAGACAGAAGAGAGAATTAGTGATATAGAAGACCAAATGACTGAGAATAAAGAAACTGAGAAAAAGAGAGACAAACAACTACTGGACCACGAGGGGAGAATTCGAGAGATAAGTGATACCATAAGACGCAAAAATATCCCAATAATTGGGATCCCAGAAGAAGAAGAAGGGGGGGCAGAAGGTATACTGGAGCAAATTATTGTAGAGAATTTCCCTAATTTGGTGAAGGGAAGAAACATCAAAGTCCAGGAGGCACAGAGAAACCCCTCAAAATCAATAAAAATAGGTCTACACCCCATCATCTAGTAGTAAAACTTACAAGTCTTAGTGACAAAGAAAATCCTGAAAGCAGCTCGGGACAAGAAGTCTGTAACATACAAAGGCAGAAATATTAGATTGGCAGCAGACCTATCCACAGAGACCTGGCAGGCCAGAAAGGACTGGCATGATATATTCAGAGCACTAACCGAGAAAAATATGCAGCCAAGAATACTATATCCAGCTAGGCTGTCACTGAAGATAGAGGGAGAGATAAAAAGCTTCCAGGACAAACAAAAACTAAAAGAATTTGCAAACACCAAACCAGCCCTACAGGAAATATTAAAAGGGATCCTCTAAGCTAAGAGAGCCTAAAAGGAACATAGACCAGAAAGGAACAGACAATACATAGTAACAGTCACCTTACAGGCAATACAATGGCAGTAAATTCATATCTGTCAATAGTTACCCTGAATGTAAATGG
>CM053611.1:102686327-102727173 GCA_028646535.1 Procyon lotor
GGCTCAGTCGTTAAGCGTCTGCCTTCGGCCCAGGTCAGATCCCAGCGTCCTGGGATCGAGCCCCGCATCGGGCTCCCTGCTCCGCGGGAAGCCTGCTTCTCCCGCTACCATTCCCTCTGCTTGTGTCCCCTCTCTCGCTGTGTTTCTCGCTGTCAAATAAATAAAATCTTTAAAAAAAAAAAAAAAAAAGAAAAGAAAAGAAAAAAGAAACAGTATAGATTATTTAGAAATACTGACCCCCTCCCACCAACACTCCACAAAACAGCACACTTCTCTACCTCCTGATATTGGGTTTGGCCAAGAGGACATTAGCAAACAAGATGCGAACAGGGGCTTTTACAATTGGACGTGTCCAACTGTGCTTTTGCCATCACCAAGACAAGAGTATGTGTAGGCTGATCCCAGCCTAGATGAGTCAAATTTTTGTCAGTCCAAAGACACATGAGCTAAACAAATGCTTACTGTTAGACATGGAGATTTGAGGCTGATATGCAGCATTATCGTGGCAATAAATTCCAGACACAGAGAGAAAAGAAATCTTTATAAAGGAAATCACTCAACAAACACTTACCAATAATACCTTTGTAGTTGGTTGGTACAATGTCTTCATTCCTAAATTTTGCCCCTTGCAGTTTCAGTCTGGTGTTTACCACCCAGAGTGGAGTTGTTAGCAACACATTCACCACTCCTTTAAAAAGAAGGGAAAGCAAAATGTAACTTGTAAGCTTTGCTGTCTTATGTTAAAGCTATGTACCAATGTTTCATTTATGCTTCTGCCAGCGACCTACTGGGAGACCTGAGGTAAAGTGTCTCTCTGTGACAGGGTATAACACAAGCCACTACTGTTAGAAGCAATTCAGAAGCCTTGCTGATAGTAAAATGGCTGGCAGCAGTACCTTTCCACATTTGTATGAAAGGAAATGATTTATTTGTCAACTTATATAGCATCCAAAGTAGCAATTTTGATCTAGTTCTAAGTACATCTTAAAAAATAAGTTTTAATAAGGCCTACTGATCACATACTAAGTCCATACAATATCTAATAAAACACACAATTTGCAACTCTCACATAAGTAGCTTATATGGTTTTAAGTGAGTATGGGTTTGGTACAGGTGGGAGAAAGTGGTGACATTTGAAAAAGCTTCACCAGGGGGACTAGGGGTTCACAGAAGAGTTCCTCATCGCTTAGGGAATTAGGATAGGCAGGCAGCAAGCAGTAGTTATGAACCATCACAAAACACCTGAAACAGCTTTGCAAGCATCATGATCCTTACAAGCTTAAGGATGGGGATGTTGGCCCCCCAATGTTGCCTCAGAGTGGAACAATACAATGAGCCAGGTGCTTCTGTTTTGAAAACACATGATCCCAAGTTAACACCATCTTGAGATATTAAAATATTCCTCATCAGTCCTGGAATGATTAAAAAAAATACCAGATAGAATTGTAACAAAGTGCCTGACACATAGTATATACTCTATAAATATTTGTTAAATAAATATTGAACAAATGAACCAATGAATGAACTCAGCAAACAACCACACATCAAGCTATCTAGCTCTAGCCAGGCTCTGAAGAACCAAGAGGCATAATCCTAAGAGAGAGAAATCTTCTTTACTAAATGTCATTTAAACACAACAGGAGAAAGAATGTTTTGGTTTATGGAATCTCAAAACACACCATTCAGAAAACATAAGTCCAAGCAAAGATAAGCATGATGAAACAGCCAAGAGATTAAAATCCTATTTTTTTCATTTGTTGTGTATAGTTGCTAAAATAAGATAATCTGTTACCTCTTTCTTAAGAGCATTATGAGAACTCTTTTCTCAAAATAAAAGACAGTATCAAAAAATTTTATGAGCTGTATTTATTATATTTTTATTTTTATTTATTTATTTTGGTATTTATTATATTTTTAAAGAGTCACATAACACACCAAGGAGTCATCTCTAGTTACGACTCACTATAGTCATGCATTGTCGCAAAGGCATTGATCATAATCTGAAAAAAGCCTTACCTAGAGATTCCTGCTAGCATCATTTTTTAAAAAGTGCCAGTGCTCAAGAGGTCAGGATAGAAGAATATCAATACATGCCCACTTACCCAGACTTTATGATGTGTTCCTATTGAAGGCAATGCACACATCACTTGACAGAAAAATCAACAGCAAGAAAAATCAGACTAGACAGTACTACTGAGCAGTCTATTGAATTTTTTTTTTTCAGATGAAGACAGGAGAGCTCAGAAACAGAGATCACAGGCTTCTATAGCTAACACAGACAGGCAAAGTGAACACACCTTTCTAAACAAATGAAATGTGTTGTCAATTAAACAAACTCTTTAGAAATCAAAATTCCTTTCATGCTCTATTCAAGAGGTAAGTACCCACAAAACACTTTGGAGGCACTGCAACCTAGATTTAAAATTTAATCATCACTCAAAATTCTGCTTTCATATATATCTCTGTTTTGAGCTGAAAGACTGAGAGGATTCTAAGGACAATCTCAAGTACAAAAATGCACTATTATCATTCACAGAAGAAAATATAAAGTCCTTGTGAGAACATTAGTATTTAGAAGCTTTTTATCTGAGAAGTTCAAGTACTTTGTTCATCCTCTAAGCCAAAATAGATGGAAAGGTATTTTTTAACCACTATAATTTTATGAGTTCTGGGGAAAGACACTAAAATATTTGAGGATCCAAAACTTTACTAAAAACTTGGAACCTACATACTGAGGCAAAAGGCAGCATTCCACAGAAGAAAAACAAGCTATAGTCATGATGAGGGATTCCAACTGTACGAACACATGATGGATATGGCTGGAGGATAAAGTTCTCTGCTTATTTATTAGCCCGTGTAGAAAGTTCTTTTAGTTCTAAGCTGTAACTGTTACTTCACTTCTAAGATGTGTACACTAACATTTTACCTACTTAATACAAGAAATTGTTTTTAGGGGCGCTTGGGTGGCTCAGTCCTTAAGCGGCTGCCTTCAGCTCAGGTCATGATTCCAGAGTCCTGGGATCGAGCCCCTCATCGGGCACCCTGCTTCACCCTCTCCCACTCCCTGCTTGTGTTCCCTCTCTCACTGTGTCTCACTCTGTCAAATAAATAAAATCTTAAAAAAAAAAAAAAAAAAAAAAGGAAATTGTTTTTCTTCCAATCCGAATGATTCCATTTTCGTTTTTCCTTTGTAAAAATCATTTATAAGAAACAGAAGCAAAATTAAAGAGATGAACTGAACACGTGCACTGAAATTATGCAGTGATTCAAGGAATAATTGAAATACAGCTATTTACTTCTGAAATCTTGAAAACATAATAGTTTTAATTAGCAGTGAGTCTGTTAAGGAGAGAAAACAAAAAAGAAGTATGCTAATCGTGTATGCACTTGTGGGAAATAAGTACAATGAACACTGATACAAGAAAAGGGCAAATCAAGGTCATAAATCTAACCACCTGGCTCCCTATGAAGGAATGCAACTTGATACACAATAGAAACAAATCTGCCTTATCAGATTTAAGACTGGAAGGCAGAAAAGGAATATGAACTGTCAACAATAACACTACTGGCATTCAAACAGTTATTGATAAAAATCCCAATATCATAAAAATGGCAAGCATCTTCTTCATTTAAATTTTCTGTGAGATTCTGCTCCCAAATCCCTCCCCAAGGTATCAAGCTATATAAGCTTTTTCCCTATGAAAATACAATAACTAATAAACTCCTAAGTTTCAAGAAGAACTTGAATAACAATTATACTGTTCCTAGTTCTCCTTGGAGACAACGAAACTCATTTCTACAGTGATTTTAATACATGACAAGGCTCACAGCAGGAAAAGAAAAAGTGGTTCTAATTCTAAGAATGCATAGGTATTAAGAAACATGTTATGAGGAGAAATTTAAAACTCACAAAAGCAATTTCCAAAGAATTCTTAACTTTCAGTAAAAGAATGTTTAAAAGTAAAAGAGAGAAGAGAGAACCTATAATCAGAGAATCTCAGAATTATAAAGGATTATAGAATACATTTGACCAAGGGTCTCTCAACTATGATACCACCGCCATTTTGATTGTGGGCTGGATAATCCTTTGTTTGGGGCAGCTAGTGGGATGTTACTACGTATCAGACAGACAACAGTATCAGACAGACAACAGAAGCTGTAAAGGATGGGGTCATTAAATGGCTTGGTATACTCAAGGAATCACAGTTTTCCAAGAGAGAATGGGAACAGTAGAAATCAAGCTAGAGGTAAGCAGTATCACAGCAGATCTTGCATATTGGGCATTTATCCTATATACAGTGGGGCCTTTTATGCTGTGGGCACCATGACTTTATCTTTATGCAAGTGGCAGACATCAAAGGGTTTGAAGCTGGGGATAACATCAGATTTGGGTTTCAGAACAGCAGTTCCCCACCATCTCTCTGATAAGATGTGTAACAGATGAGGCTCACAACCGACAGACCCACTGCACCTTTCACATACTCAAGAAAACACTTCAGAATGTAAGTGAATGAGAATGAGATGCTTTTCTCAAACTTCCTTATGTCAGTTGAATCTGTTATGGTAAGCAAAATTTTATGGGTATGTGGTATGTACAAGAAAAGGCACAAAACTCCCATCAGTGAACCAATATGCCTTGGCCATGTCTTTAAAAAAAAAAAAAAGAAAAAAGAAAAAGTATATATTTATACATCTTAAGTTAAAATAAAACACAATGTAAATAGGCTATTTATTATACTCCTTATGTCAACTGACTTAAAAACTAATTGCCCTACTATAACAGTCTAGCTGTGTTAGGTATAGGGGAATCTACTGTGATTACAGATGTTTAAGAATTAGAAAGGAAACAACGGAGCACAGTGATAGAGAGAATAACAAGGGTGTCGTGCACCTAGTGGAGAATGGGATGTCAGATGCCAGCAAATAAACAGCTTTGAACAATTAAAAACATTTTGTACTGAGGGTTGCTGGAGGGGTAGCTGGGTGGTGGACGTTGGGGATGGTATGTGTTGTGGTGAGTGCTGTGTGTCGTGTAAGACTGATGAATCACAGACCTGTACCCCTGAAACAAATAATACATTATATGTTAATAAAAATCAATAAATAATTAATTTAATTAAAAAAGATTTCGTCATATATTTCATGAATTAGTACTGCTTCATGGAAAGTTACTGAGTTAGTCCTTGACAGTGAGTCATAACCTTTTAAATGTCAATACATAAAACAGTAATCTAAAATGTATTAAAATCAAATTATTACAAATACTTGGTCTCAGGTAGTAAAGATAATACTAGAGTGCCATTTGTTGCAATCATGTAAAAAAGAAGGTTCCTTCTGTACAGGGTAACCTTGGATTTACTCTGATCTTTTTTTGCCAAGTGAACAAATCTCAAACTTGAATTCTTTGAGTTATGACACCATTAGAAAGATTATTCTATTCTTCCAGAAAGGTAGCTGGGCAGGATTATGCAAAGTAGGTAAGTAAGGAAGACCTCAGAGGCAACAACAGAAATGGCTATGGATATGGAAAAGAAGGAATGGATTCTAGAGGTACTTAGGAGACACGCTGATGATGGTTCTTTTTTTTTTTTTTTTTTTAAGTAATCTCTACACCCAACAAAGGATTCAAACACTCAATCCCAGACCAAGTGTCACATGCTCTACTGACTGAGCCAGCCAGGCATCCCTGAGACTGATGGTTCTTGATGATCAAACAATTGTGGAGGGTAAGAGAGCACTCACTATGATGACTCTTGGATTTCTATCCTGAGTTATTTACTTACAAATCTTTATTCATTTCCTCAGAGAATGAAATCCTGTGTGTTATACTCTATGAAAAAGTTGGCCTGGTGGGTGGTCAAAACACACTTTCAGTTATAAAATAAATAAGTCATGGGGATGTAATGAACAACATGGTGAGTACTGTGTATTTGAAAGTTGCTAAGAGAGTAGATCTTAAAAGTTCTCACGACAGGGGTGCCTGACTGGTTCCGTTGGTGGAAAATGTGACTCTTGATCTCCAGGGTTGTGGGTTCAAGACCCAAATTGGGTGTAGAAATTACTTAAAAACAAAATCTTAAAAAAAAAATAAATTCTCACCACAAGAAAAAGAAAATTTAACGGTGGTGATGGATGTTAACTATCATTTTGCAATATCTACAAATAACAAATCATTATGTTGTACACCTGAAACTAATATGTTATATGTCAATTATATCTCAATTAAAAAACAGTTGGTACATGTGAAAGTTAATTAGACCTAAATCAACCTAAGACCAAAATGAGAGTACTAAGCAGAAGAAAACCTCAGAGACCAAGCCAAAAAACATCAATGGCCTCATACTGATAAAGAGGAAAACTTATAGGGCATGAATACTCTTGGCCTGGTAACTATTTTTCAATTAAATCATTTAAATTTCAGATGGACACTTACATTACTCAATTTTGTGGCTCCCAAAGTACTAATTTTTCAAAGAATATACCAAAAAGTGATTACACAAAATAGAACACTAAAAGTACAACAGTTAAATCAATTAATTTAGGGGTGCCTGGGTGGCTCAGTTGGTTAAAAGTCTGCCTTCGGCTCAGGTCATGATCCCGGGGGCCTGGAATTGAGCCTCACATCAGGCTCCCTGCTCAGCGGGGAGCCCACTTCTCTTGCTCCCTTTGCTGCTCCCCTGCTTGTGCTCTCTCAAATAAATAAAATCTTAAAAAAAAACCAAAAACACTCATTGTAATATTTTTTTTTCTTAAAGAGACTCAGGGTACCTACGTGGCTTGGTCGGTTAAGCGTCTGACTCTTGATTTTGGTTCAGGTCATGATCTCAGGGTCTTGAGATTGAGCCCTCCATCAGGCTCCCCACTCAGCATGGCTTGGGATTCTCTCTCTCCCTCACCCCTCCCAGCCCCCCCACCTGCATGCTCTTTCTCTCTCTCTCTCTGTAAATAAATAAAATCTTTAAAAAGAGAGAGACTTTAAGCTCCATAAATTCTGGAACGCTGCTAAATAAGGACACAATTATCTTCTCTGGATTAAAAGACAAAAATAAGCCAAGTCAGCTCAGAAATAAACTTTTTTTGTTTATATGGTCAATGATCTTCCACAAGGGTGTCAGGACCACTCAATGGGGAAAGGACAATATCATTAAATGGTATTAGGAAAACAGAATATCCACACACAAAAAAGAATGAAGTTGGACCTGTATCTTATGCTACATATAAAAATTTATTCTAAATGGAAATTAAAAAAAATTATTCTAAATGGATTAAAGACCCAAACATAAGACCTAAAAGTATAAAACTCCTAGAAGAAAACAGAGCAGAAAATGTTTTCATGTCATTAGACATAGCAATGACTTCTTGGATGTGACACCAAAAGCATAGGCAGAAAAGCAAAAATAGACAAATGGGACAAACATCAAACTTAAAATTTTTTTTTTTTTAAGATTTTATTTATTTGACAGAGAGAAACACAGCAAGAGAGGGAACACAAGCAGAGGGAATGGTAGCAGGAGAAGCAGGCTTCCTGCCAAGCAAGGAGCCCGATGCAGGGCTTGATCCCAGAACCCTGGAATCATGACCTGAGCCGAAGGCAGATGCTTAATGACTGAGCCACCCAGGCGCCCCTCAAACTTAAAATTTTTGAGCACCAAAGGACATAACCAACAGACTAAAAGGTAACAGAGAATAGGAGAACATACTTGCAAATCATATATCTCATAAGGGGCTAATATCCAGAATATATAAAAAATATCTACAGCTCAACAACAAAATGTCAAATAACTCAATTAAAGGCAAAGAACTTGGGGTGCCTGGGTGGCTCAGCGGGTTAAAGCCTCTGCCTCTGGCTCAGGTCATGATCTCAGGGTCCTGGGATCGAGCCCGCTCTGCTCATCAGGGAGCCTGTTTCCCCCCCCCCTCTCTCTGCCTGCCTCTCTGCCTACTTGTGATCTCTCTCTGCTGAATAAATTAATAAAATCTTTAAAAAAAAAAAAGGCAAAGAACTTGAACAGACATTTCTCCAAAGATGATATACAAATGGCCAATAAGCATATGAAAAGATGCTCAACATCACTACTCATCAGAGAAATGCAAATCAAACCACAGTGAAATATCACCTCACACTATCATTGGGATGGCTACTATTAGAGCAAAAACACCCAGAAAGTAACAAGAGCTGGTAAGGAAGTGGAGAATTTAAAACCCCTGCTGGTTAGATTATAAAATGGCAGAACTGATATGGAAAAGAGGGTAGTTCCTCTACCTCAGGGTAGAAATAAAACAGACACACACACACACACACAAACAACAAAGAACACACACAAAAAACCCCTAACATATGATCATGCAATCTCACTGCTAGGTATATATCTAAAAGAACTGAAAGCAGGCACTTGAAGAGATATATCTGCACAACCTATGTTACAACAGCAACTATTCACAGTATCCAAGAGTTAGAAACAACCTAAATGTCCCTCAATAGATGAATGGATAAACAAAATGTGGTATATACATACAAGTAAATATTATTCAGTCTTAAAAAAATAGAAATCCTGCTACATCCTACAACATGAATGAACCTTGAAGACATGCTGAATGAAATGAGCCAGTCACAAAAAGACAAATGCTGTACGATTCCAGTTATATAAGGCATCTACAGTAGTCAGATTTATAGAAACAGAAAGATTAAGATCAGAGAAAGGGGTAAGGGGGAGTTGCTGTCTAATGGTTATAGAGTTTCACATTTATAAGGTGAAAATGTTCTGGAGATCTATTTCACAATAATGTAAGTAAACTTACTATTCAAGTATACACTTAAAAATTATTAAAATGGTAAATTATGTTATATGTTTTTACCAAACACACACATGCACACAGAGCCATGTCAGAAAATTAATTATAGTCTTTGTAGTATTACTTTGTGCTAAAACAGTTTCTTAGAGAATATATGAACCATAAAATATTAAAATATAAAAAATTTTATACTCAGAAAATTTTGTTACCTGCAACAAATCCAACTACTAGATCTTTTCCAGTAGTAGAACGTTGACCTTTGACCCAGACTGCTTTGAGACTATTAAAAGTGTAGAAATAGACAAAATTGGAGCAGCAGAGACTGGAGATAACTGGAAACCATCCTCGATATGGTGCAAGACTAGAGGAAAAACACAATAAGCAATGTAAAGATGCTGGACAGAAGCCAGTGGAAAGGGGTAAAGTCCTAGAAAAGGCTGATCATGATTCACATATTCTCAAAGTTCACTCCTACACTATGACATACTCTAAACTACACATATATCTCACATTCTGAAGGATGTGCAAAGCAAGAAATCTCTTCTACCACAACACATTTTCAGTGACTGATTTTAATGGTTTCTTCCCCTTGATTTCCTTTAGTAAATTACTGTATAAAATTAGAGATAATTTCTTCATAGCTGTTAGTTAATATAGCATCATTCACTTTTTTTTTCCCCTTTAGCCAGTTTATTTCAATGTCTTTAACTCTGGTTACTCTTCCCTATTCATTCACATTTTATTACAGGATAACAACATTTAAAAGTGAAGTAAATATAGACATAATAAGTGTAAAAAAAAAAAAAAGTGATGGGAGCATGTTATTAGGGCACAGGGACCAGGCTGAAAGGGCTCCCACTCAGGACAGTTTCAACACCAACATAATATAGTAATCAATTGTAAACCACAGAAAAACCAGGAATTTCTGAGTCTATACTGATACTAAATACAGTTTTTCTTCATAGACTGCTGATAGTTGCAAGAAAGGAAAAATTAAATTATTCAGTGGTTAACCTGAATCTGAGAAATCATAATTAACCAATGAGGGCAGGTGGACAATATGTGACTCCAGATGTGATGGCCTAAGGACACAATATCACCTATGCATTATTCTGATCAAGAACACATAGCCTTGGGGCACCTGGGTGGCTCAGTGGGTTAAAGCCACTGCCTTTGGCTCTCAGGTTATGATCTCAGGGTCCTGGGATCAAGCCCTGCATCAGGCTCTCTGCTCAGCAGGGAGCCTGCTTCCCCCCTCCCTCTCTGCCTACTTGTGATCTCTCTCTCTCTCAAATAATTAAATAAAATCTTAAAAAAAACAAAAGAAGGGGGGCTATATTCTTTAAAAATGTCGACATCATAGGGGTAAAAGGCTTTGATGTATGGTGTATAACTTATTCTTAAATAATTCTGAAAAAAGTCTGTGTGGTATGTGTGTAATAAAGACAGATGAGGAAGGGAGAGAGAAAGCAGGGAAAGAATATAAGCACAATTGGGAAAATAAATGGGAAAAAAGTGTTAATAGTAGATGGATCTGGGTAAAGCAATAGTAGGTGGATCTGGGTAAAGCATATACTGATATTCTTTGTACTATTTTTAGTTTTGTAACTTTTTGTGAACTTGAAATTGTTTCCAAATCAAAAGTAAAAAAAAAAAGTACATAATCTGAATGCATCTGAGAGGAATGAACTAAACAACAACTTCTTCAGCTCACTGTAAAAGAACACTAAAAAGTAAAACAAAGCATTGGTTTCATGGAAGGCTCTATGATCAAGAATCAAAATAGCCAACTACAAAACTTTAAGGAGATGAAAACAATCATGTACTTACGAGTCAGCCAATTATAGATTCACAACTACTGTAAGGCTACAAGAATGGAAAGAGAGTTGAGGGCAGGTGTGCTAGAGGCCCGGCAATCTCGTGATGGGCTGCTTTGTCTAGCAAAGATGGGCAAGGTGGTACTCACAGGCCTTCTTCCTTAATGATCTCCAGGAGCACCATGTGTGTAGTTTTGGACTTTCTTTTCTCATCAACTATAAAAGAATATATATTTTAACTAAATCCTTTGAGAATTATTATCTTCAGCATCAACAAGTTTCATTGAAATGCCTTTTACCTCACCTGAGCAATCTCCCACCCTATTATTTGAGCTCCCTAACTTGCCTCAGAACTCACCAATCCTCCTTGTTCCTGTGTGCTAAATTCCCAACTGTGGATTCCTAGGGTCTCATTTGTTATTCATGAACCATAAAGCATTTTAATTCAACACCTAATTCCCAAAGCAAAAGGCGTGACAGGAATCTTATATTTTATAAGGCTTTCTTGTTTTGAGTTTTTTTTTTCCAGAGTTACATATTCTCATTTTTATCTTAACATCTTATAAAGTAAAAAGGAAATGAATTCCATCTCCCTGTTAGTGGAGAGGCCAGACACAAAAGCTGTGAAGGACTCATGTAGTTGGCAGCAGAACTAGGATTAAAACTCAAGTTTCCAAAGTTTTAGGCTTTTGTTCTATTTCCTAATCTAAAAAATAAAAGGTCTCAGAAGGATGAGAACTGGGGTGCCTGGCTGGCTCAGTTGGTAGAATATGTGACTCTTTATCTCAGGGTCTTTGAGTTTGAGCTCCACCTTGGGCGCAGAACTTACTTTAAACTAAAAAAAAGATGAGAACTCCTCACTGAAAATCACAAAACCTCAATTAACTTCACATTTCCTACCCACGCTTGGAGAACATTTTGAAAACATAAAAATGTGGAAATGGAACAATTTCCTTAGAATTAAAATTGATACCTATATGGTCTGTGGGATGGTGAATATGAAACTCCTACAGAAGGCAGTCTGGCCATAGCTATCAAAATTACAAACAGGTTTACCCTTTGATCAAGCAATCTCACTTCTGGGAATTTATCCCATAGAACTTATAGAAACAAAGCAGCATATGAACAAGTAAGACTATTCTACAAAAGAGAAGAGGGGTGTCTGGGTGGTTCAGTCAGTTGAGCATCGAGGTCTTGGTTTCGGCCTGTGTTGCGATCTTGGGGTGCTAGGATTAGACCCTGCATGGGGCTCCACGCCCAGCACCGAGTCTGCTTGTCCCTCTCCCTCTGTTCCTCCTCCTGATCTCACACTCTGTCTCTCTCTCAAAGAAATAAATAAAATCTTAAAAAGAGAGAGAGAGAGGGAGAGAGAAGAAAGGATCCAAGAATCTACAATAGGAGAAGGGGAAATAGGTTCTGGTGCATTTACACTATGGAATCACTCTACAGCTAGAAGGATAAAGAAGCTCCCAAAGCACTGATTTGGAAAGATCCAAAATACACTGTTAAGTGAAAAATGTTAAGGTACAGAACAATGTGACAAATATGCTTTTTTGTGGAAGGATCGGAGAAAACTTCTATATTCTTATTTGCTTCTTATTCCATAATGAAGCTCTGCAAGACTATTTGAGAGACTAATAAAGACATTATCTGTAGGGGAGAGAAAACAGGAAAATGGGCAGATCAGAGTGAGATTTTTCCACTGTAGTGTGCATCATTTTTTATATTTTGGGTTTTGAGTCATATGAAAAAACCTATCACAAAACTCTAAAATTAATTTATAATAATAGCCATGAAGGGTTGTTAACATAGGAATTAGTTTATTCAAAGCTAATCTTATTCTTATCTCTTCACATAATTTTTGGCACAGGTTTATAATTTCAAGTTGAAAAATACTGGGGAAAAAACAAGCAGGAATTATAGAGTTGCCTAGTCCTATAATGCAAAAGAGGCAAACTAGGACTACATGCCCAATTTAGCAGTGACAGTGGGTGTTTGGTTCCACCGTGTCTCCTATTCTTTGCTCTCTTTTGAGAAGATCTACCTCCAGCAAACTCTGCACATTGTGCCTTAAAAATGTCATATTGTGCAGGCACCCAGCCTGCTTAGTTGGTAGAGCCTGCAATTTTTGATCTTGGGGTTGTAAATTTGAGCCCAATGTTGTATGTAGAGATTACTTTAAAAAAAAAAAAAATCAGGGTACCTGAGTGGCTCCATCGGGTAAGTGTCTCCCTTGGGTTCAGGTCGTGATCCCAGGGTCCCCACATCAGACTCCCTGATCAGTGGGGAGTCTGCTTCTCCCTCTCCCTCTGCCCCTCCCCCTCACTGCGCTTGATCTTTCTCCCTCTGTTAAATAAATAAATAAAATCTTTTTAAAAAAGTCATATTGTTTATTAGAAATAATTGTAATGATTTAAAATTATTAATGCAAACCCACTCAGGTTCTCTCAGATTAGGGAGTGGCTGAGACTATGACTCATCCATGAATGCCTCTTTGTTAATTGGGAAACAGTAATGATGAACAGTATGTAAAGTCAGTGGAAACGGACAAGGATAGATTGTTAACAAAACAGAAATCCTTATGCTGACTTAGAACTTTGCTTCTTGACATCAAATGAAAAGAATATGATGCCTACAAAAGATACTCACCTTGAAGTCGGAGTCGAGCTGTATCCAAGGGAAAAAATACTGTCATTGCTGTCACGCTTCCCTGAAAAGTTTGAAAAGCCTTTAGCAATTACAGTTCCACAAAAACAAAAAGTCACAACTTTTAAGTGAACAAAAGTTCAATATTAACAAGGGGTTAAATCAGATTTTCAGTGACTATAGACATATACAATATTGGAATTATTATTGCTCGAGTTCTATAGTTATATACTTAAACAGAAGTATTTGATTTTCCAGAAGAAATCTCTTTCTCTCTCATACTGAAAAAGAAAATGAAGTGGGTGCCTAGAGAGGACAAACTTAGGGGTTTACAACCCAGGACCCAAGTAAAAGATAGCAGATAAATGGATTTTTACTCTTATAGGTCAGTTGCTGCTCCTATGCTCTCTGATAATCCTATAAACCAAAATATACAGTAATCAAACAGATATATAATTCCATTCTCTTTGCTTAATCAATATACTTACCACAAAGTAAAAGAAGTGTACAAATTATATTGCTCTTTAAAATAGTTTTGTTTGCTTGTGTTTCAAGTAAAATAGGGACAATCTTGGCTCAATATTCTATCAATTCATCCAGGATAACACAATGACAAAAAATATCAGGGACAGAAGCCAACACCAGTCTTTCTATTCAAGAAATCCTATGACAGGGGTGCCTAGATGGCTCAGTTGGTTAAGCGTCTGCCAATGTGGGAGCCCCACATTGAGGGGTCGGGGCGGGGGGTGGTTCCTGTTCAGTGGGAAGCCTGTTTCTCCTTCTCCCTCCCCCCCGGGGTTTTGGAATGAATGAATGAATGAATGAATGAATGAATGAATGAATGAATGAAATCTTTTAAAAATCCGATGACAGATAAAAACTACAGTTTGGGAAGAAATCTTCAGGTGAGTATATGGTTCTCAACCCAGATGGAGGCCCACTTTTATATATTCTCAGGCATAAGATCAAGTTTTAGGCTACTACTCTAATAATGGATACATATAGTATTTTAATCCTGACAACTGGAAATTAGGTCAACCTTATAGATAAGAAACATTTGCCAGGTCTCTTACCTATTTAAATAGGTCAGCCTGCTTGACAAGGGAGAACACTGTATTGCCCTATTAGTATTCTTCAAAACTCAGATTGACAGTTACCACCCCTTGCCCATCGGGGTACATTCCTGTATTTTGTTCGTTCCTCTGTGTTCCCACAGCACTTGATTATGGTTCCTCTACCAGATTTTAAGAATAGTGGGGAGCCTGGGTGGCTCAGTCGTTGGGCGTCTACAGAGTAAATATTTACTCTGTCTCTTTGTATAACATAGATTCTTTTTTTTTTCCCAAAGATTTTATTTATTTGACAGAGAGAAGCACAGCGAGAGAGCGAACACAAGCAGAGGGAATGGTAACGGGAGAAGCAGGCTTCCTGCTCAGCAGAGAGCCCGATGCGGGGCTTGATCCCAGGACCCTGGGATCATGACCTGGGCCGAAGGCAGACGTCCAACGACTGAGCCACCCAGGCGCCCCTGTATAACATAGATTCTTAATGAAATACTTACTCAAGTTATCCCTTCAGTTATTTATGCTTTTCTTTTCTTTCTTTTTTTTTTTAAGATTTTATTTATTTATTTGACAGAAAGAGACAGATTACAGGTAGGCAGAGAGAGAGGGGGAAGCAGGCTCCCTGCTGAGCAGAGAGCCTGATGCAGGGCTCGATCCCAGGACCCTGAGATCATGACCTGAGCCGAAGGCAGAGACTTTAACCCACTGAGACACTCAGGCACCCTATTTATGCTTTTCTTTTTTCTTTTTTTTTTTTTTTTTAAAGATTTTTATTTATTTGACAGCGAGAAACACAGCGAGAGAGGGAACACAAGCAGAGGGAATGGTAGCGGGAGAAGCTGGCTTCCCAACAAGCAGGGAGCCCAATGTGGGGCTCGATCCCAGAACCCTGGGATCATGACCTGAGCCGAAGGCAGATGCCCAATGACTGAGCCACCCAGGCGCCCCTATTTATGCTTTTCTTGATGACTCCAACACAAATGTTCTTTTCTAAAAAGGACTAGATAATATTCGATGTCTCAAGAAACACTGCACCACAAAGTCTTAGAATCTACAGATCTATGCTTCCAGCATCCTTGCTCATGTCACAGGCAATTTCCAAGAAAAATGGGGACTGGAAAGCTGGAGAATGCTTATTGGGTTTTGAAGGCTATGGCATTTTTTTTTCCCCATCTCATGGTACTACATATCCATGCAGGGTGTTGCATAAACAGGGCAGCTCTAGGCAAGAAAGTCCTGTCTGGAAACTACTTTTTCAAACAACTGAGCCATTTCCATCCCTCTTCCTTGCCAGCTTTAAACATACACATGAAGTTTCCTAATTTAGAAAAACCTGCCTATCTACCTTGAAATCTTTTTTTTTTTAAGATTTTATTTACTTATGTGACAGAGAGGAGAGAGATCACAAGTAGGCAGAGAGGCAGGCAGAGAGAGAGAGAGAGGGAAGCAGGCTCCCCGCTTAGCAGAGAGCCTGATGTGAGGGTCAATCCCAGGACCCTGAGATCATGACCTGAGCCAAAGGCAGAGGCTTAACCCACTGAGCCACCCAGGCATCCCTCTACCCTGAAATCTTAAAGTGTTTGTTTGTTTGTTTTGTTTTTTTTTGACAGAAACAGACTCAGAAAGAGAGGGAACACAGGCAGAGGGAGTGGGAGAGGAAGAAGGCTTCCCACTGAGCATGGAGCCCAATGTGGGGCTCGATCCCAGGACCTCAGGATCATGACCTGAGCCAAAGGCAAAAGATTAACAACTGAGCCACCCACCCCCTACCTTGAAATCTTTAAGTGAAGTACATGGTATGCCAAGATAAAAAAAAAAGTCAGTACAAAGAATTCAATGGTCTATTACCTCCTCAAGGACTAGCATAAAGTTCAAATCAGTAAAGCTGATTTGAAGCAACTTTTTGAAATTTATTAGTCCTGGAAAGACTGGATCAAGATGGTGAACTCAAAACTCAGCATTGCCTCCTCCCCATTCCAATCACTAATGATGACAGAAAAGGTTTATATGTTCAAGTATTGTGTAGGGGCACCTGGGTGGCTAAGTAAGTTAAGGATCTGACTCTTGGTTTGGGCTCAGGTCAGATTGGGTTTGATGATCCCAGGGTCCTGAGATTGAGCCCTGTCAGGCTCCACATTCAAGGCAGAGTCTGCTTGAGATTCTTTCCCCCTCTTGCTCCCTCCCTGTCCACTCCTCTCCCTGTTCATGTTCTTGCTCTCTCTCTAAAATAAGCAAAATCTTTTAAAAAAATATAAGGGTGAAATGAGAGTTTCTGTTTCCAGTAATATGGTGGCCTAGACAATATGCTGCAAAATACCTAGCCGAGCTCACAGAAAAGTAAGGGAAATCCACTGGAGCCAGGAAAAGCAGGGACCCATAGTATTAAGCAGACTCTTTGGCTTTGGTTGCCTAAGAATTTTTTTTGCCAATCTAAGTGATCAGGTGGCTTTATTATTATTATTTTTAAATTGAAGTGGAATTCACATAAGTTAACCATTTAAAAGTACCATTCAGTGACATTTGGTATGTTCACAATGTAGTGCAACCACCACCTCTATCAAATTCCAACATATTTTCATCACCTCAAAAGAAAAGCAGGCTCATTCCACTTCCCCCTCCACTCAGCTCTGACAACCACTAATCTGTTTTGTCTCTATGGATGTATCTATTCTGATATTTCATACAAAAACAATCATGCAAAACGTGACCTCATGGGTATAGCTTCTTTCACTTAGCATAATGCTTTCAAAGTTTATCCACCGTGGAGCATGAATCAGTACTTCCTTCCTTTTTATGGCTAATATTCAGTTGTGTGTATATACCATATTTTGTTTATCCATTCAAAATGTTATGTGAGACATTATGAATGTACTAAGTACTGCTGAATTGTGAACTTTAAAGTTTTGTGGGGTTTTTGTTTGTTTGGTTTTTTAGTAAGCTTTATACCCAACATGGGGCTTGAACTTATTTGGACTGAGCCAGCCAGGTGCCCCTGAACTGTATGGTTCAAAACGGTTAGGCTTACATTATGTGAATTACACAGTTAAAAAAAAAAATTAACTCCTCACAATAACCCGATGAGGTAAGTATTGGTATTTTCTTCATTTTACACATGAGAAAAAAGATACTGAGAGGTTTTGTAAGTTTACTAAAGTTACTCTTTGCAAGTGGCAGGATTAGTATTTGAACACCAGCAATTTGGCTCCAGAGACCACACTCTTAACCACTGTTGTAATTAAAACTTTATGGACACCTGAGTGGCTCAGTGGGTTAAAACCTCTGCCTTCGGCTCAGGTCATGATCTCAGGGTCCTGGGATCAAGCCCCTGCATCGGACTCTGCTGAGCAAGGAGCCTGCTTCCCCCTGCCTCTCTGCCTACTTGCAATCTCTCTGTGTGTGTGTCAAATAAATAAATAAAATCTTTAAAATAAATAAATAAAAATAAAACTTAAAAAAAATTACTAATATAGTACTAAAAATTACTGAAAAAGAAAAAAGGTACTAGTATGGGGCTTATTTTATGTGTCAAATATTTTTTTGTGTACTAGTCTGGAAACTCAGCATAGAGCCAGGCATAGCATAAGCCCTAAACTTCTTAATCAGTGTATGACTGATGATTGTATGCACCTACAAATAAACTTAATATCCATGGAAAAATGCATTTGGAACACAGCAGTCTTGTACATCGGGAACTTGCTATATTTGTCTCCTCACCAAGCAAACACACAGATGACTGCTTTCGTTTTCATAAGCAGCTGTTACCTGAAGGAAAATATTTATTATATATGCGAGTCTTATGCCAAGCTATATAAGCACATAACTTTTTAGAATTTGAATTAAATTCCTCTTTCATAAATACTCAGTTTTTTTTTTTCCTCTAGGACTGTCTGTTCACTTATATAAAATTAGAAGGCACAAAATAGCGAAAAGATAACCACAATGTACAATACTGTTGTGCCAGAGAGACATAAAAATAAATCCATTATTTTGAGTCCCACAGAATTCTAACCATCTGAGTGGGAGTTCTACTGCTGACATTAATTACAATTTAAAAGAATCCATTTCCAGAGAAACAACCTTCTGGTGTCTCACCAAAAACAAACATTTTTAGTCACAATTTTCTACCATCCCCCTCTGGCATTTAACCATTTGGTCTTGGGAAATGAATTAATTGCTACACTGTACTGACACCTGGTGCTAGAAAAGCCCTCAGAAATCATCCTGCAGTGGACACCCTTCACCTGAGAACTAAGGAGTCTGAGCCAGGGTAGTGAAGAGGTCTGCCCAAAGCTTGAGGGGCAGGGGCAGAGGTGGAGTTAGAAGACAGAGCTCTTGGACTCCTAGTTCTACTGTTCACTGTTCTACCTGTTTTCAACCTTTTTTCAGTCTTTTAACCTAACTCTTCTCTTGCACTTATAGAAGTGTACACAATACAAACACACACACACACACACACACACACACACACACACACACCTGAGAAGATCACACAAAAACCTTAACAGTGAATAGGTAAGGAGAGGAAAGGAATTAAAGGTGGTCTTATTTCCCTTGTTATGACTCTCCATATAATTACTATTTTTTTTTTTTAACAACAAGCATGTGTTAGTTTTAATTTTGAAGTGGGGGAAAAGCAAATACACTTTTTTTTTTTAAGATTTTATTTATTTGAAAGAGATATCACAAGTAGGCAGAGAGGCAGGCAGAGAGAGACCCAGAAACAGGCTCCCTGCTGAGCAGAGAGCCTGATGTGGGGCTCGATCCCAGGACCTTGAGATCATGACTTGAGTCAAAGGCAGAGGTTTAACCCACTGAGCCACCCAGGCGCCCCACAAATACACTTTTTAAAAGACATCAGAATACAAGAGCATATAGCCTAGAGAGTCTCAAAGTATGGTCTGGGGCTCCTCGAAAGCCCCCAAATCCTTTGCAGGGATCTGTAGGATTAAAACTATTTTCGTAAGAATACTGTCACAGTTTTTGCCTTTTTCATTCTCATTTTCTCACAGCAGTGTAATGAAGTTTTCCAGTGGGTACATGATATGTGATACTATAACCGCCTGAATGCAGAAGCAGATACAAGGATCTAGCTATCTTAAGTCAAACATGAGAAAGGTTTGCAAAAATATAAAACAGGGGCACCTGGGTGGCTCAGTGGGTTAAAGCCTCTGCCTTCAGCTCAGGTCATGATCTCAGGGTCCTGGGATCAAGCCCCACATCGGGCTCTCTGCTCAGCAGGGATCCTGCTTCCCCCCTCTCTCTGCCTGCCTCTCTGCCTACTCGTGATCTCTCTTTAAAAAAAAAAAAAAAAAAAAAATATATATATATATATATATATATATATATATGAAACAATGTCACTCTTATTATTTTGGGGGAAACATTTTCTTTAATGTTATATATGTTAACATGTGACAGGTTTATTATAAACAATAAATAAAAAGCTCTTCAGAGCCTGTAATAATTTTTAAGAGTATAAAGAAATCCTGAGACCAAAGAGCTTGAGAACTTTTGTTATAAACATGCAATTAAATATGAAAACCATACATCATTAACAAACTATTATTGGGGCGCCTGGGTGGCTCAGTTGGTAAAGCGTCTGCCTTTGGCTCAAGTCATGATCCCAGGGTTCTGGGATCTAGCCCCGTGCTGGGCCCCCTGCTCATGCTCTATCTCTGTCTCTCTCTAATAAATAAAATCTTAAAAACAAACAATTACCACATTAACTTCTAATATCCCTTTCACCTAGCATTATACCAGCATCATAAGCAGTTGAAAACATCAACTACCTTTGGGCTGGCCACTGTCTTCTCCAAGAAATTCTTTAAAAGGCAAGTAACTCTAAGAAGAACAAATGTAGCCTATAATTAACACCTCAGAGCTAATAATTTATTAGAGACTTGTTTTTTTTTAATGACAGGGATACTAAATAGCTCATAAAGAATATATGACAGGATGCTGAAAGGGTAAGCAAGTGCAAGTCTGGGAGGGAGCTGAACATTCTGGAAATTCAAAGGCTATTGTCACAATACAGACAGCAAGATCAAGAATGGAATGAATGTGTTTAGGGGTAAGCAGGGATCAAGTCAAAGGTTTTTTTGCTAAGTATATTAAGGACCATTCTAGTGACTGATTAGGCAGATGTGGGCAGAGGAAGAAAAGGAACTTCAAGCAGGGCACCCAGGTTTTTGACTTAAAGAACTAGAGATACAGTGTGGTCATAACTGTAGGTAAACACTGCAGGAGGAGAAATTCTGGGTCAGAAGATAATAATTTTGACTTTCAATTAGCTGAATTTTAAGTGCCTCAAAGACTTCTACTTGAAGATGTCCAGCTGGTAGCCAGATACTACTCTGAAGATACAGAGATTCTGGGATAGAAATGTAGATTTGGGAGTCACTGAAATATAGAATATTTCCTCACCTTTGAGGCAACAATAATTGTACTACGACTTATAGATTTTTGTTAGTGGTGGGATCATTATTTTACCAAAAATATAGGATTACATATTGTTTTGTTTTCATAATCAAATTTTCATTCTTAACAAATAATTACTGAAAACATTGCAGTCATTTTTTTTGTTTTATTACCTTCCTTTTCCTTTCTTTGGGCTAATTTTGATATTTTGATCTAACTTCTTGAGGTGGATACATAGCTCATTAATTTTAAGTCTTTCTTCTTTTCTTGATTTAAAGGCTACTCATTTCTAAGTATTTTATCTGCATCTGACAGGTTCTTCTCTTTACAACTCACTGGTTTTTAATACATTCATAGTTGTGCAACTATCACCACTATCTAACTCCATTTTTATTACCCCAAAAAGAAACCTCTACCCATTAGCAACTACTCTCCATTCTTGCCTCCTCTGACATCCTGGCAACCACTAGTCAATTTTCTGTCTCTATTTGTCTATTCTGGATATTTCATATAAATGGAATCAAATAATACATGACCTTTTCTGACTGGCTCCTTTCAAGACTCATCCATGTTGCAAAATCAGAACTCCATTCTGTATTACGGTTGAGTAATATTCTCTTGTATGGACACATTGCATTTTGTTTATCCATTCATCAGTTGATGGATTTGGGTTGTTTCCACTTTTCTCCTTTATGAATAATTTTGCTATGAATATTTGTGTACAAATTTTTGTATGAATATATTTTTCAGTTCTCTAGGCCTAGAATTGCTGGGTCATATGGTAACTGTTCAACAATTTGAGGAACTACCAAACTGTTTTCTACTGTGGTTGCAGTTTTATTTTCCCATCAGCAAAATATGAAGTTTCCAACTTTCCCATAAACTTGCAACACTTGCTATTATCTGTTCTTTTGACTAAGGCCATCCTGACAGGTGTGAAGTGGTATCTCATTGTGGTTTTGATTTCCATTTCTCTGGTAATTAACACTGTTAAGCATCTTTTCATGTATTTATTGAATGTATTTCCTGTATTTATTTATGGCCACTTGTTTAATCTTCATTGGAGAAATGGCTATTCAAATCCTTTGTCTATTTTTTTTTCTTAAAGATTTTATTTATTTATTTGTCAGAGCGAGAGAGCACAAGCAGGCAGAGGTAGGCAGAGGCAGAGGGTGAAACAGGCTCCCTGCTGAGCAAGGAGCCCAATGTGGGACTCGATCCCAGGACCTGGGATCATGACCTGAGCCGAAGGCAGCTGCTTAACCAACTGAGCCACCCAGGCGTCCCCTTTGTCTATTTTTTAATTGGGTTATTTCCCTACTATTGAGTTGTAGGCAGTCTTTATATGTTCTTAAGAGATTTTTGGATTTATAAATACATTCTCCCATTCTGTTGTCATCTTTTTTTTTTTTAAAGATTTTATTTATTTATTTGACAGAGAGATCACAAGAGAGGCAGGTGGGGGGGGGGGGGGGAAGCAGGCTCCCTGCTGAGGAGAGAGCCTGATGTGGAGACCGATCCCAGGACGCTGAGATCATGACCTGAGCTGAAGGCAGAGGCTTTAACCCACTGAGCCACTCAGAAGGCCTGTTTTCATCACTTTCTTGATGGGGTCTGTGAAGCATGAAGTTTTAAAGCTGAATGAAATCCAATTTACATTTTTTTTTTTTATTACTTGGTGTCATATCTGAGAAACCACTACCTAATCTAAGGTCATGAAGATTTATGCCTCTGTTTTCTTCTAAGAGTTTTATATTTTTAGCTCTTGCACGTGGTCTGTGGTTCATTTTAATTTTTGTGTATGGTCTGAAGTAGGGGTCCAACTTCACATTTTTGCCTGTGGATATCCAGTTGCTCTTTCAACATTTTTTAAAGGGACTATTCTTTCCTCATTGATATATCTTAATATTCTTGCCAAAAATCAATTGAACAAAAAATTGAGGATATTTTTGTTGGACTCCCAATTCTATTCCATCGATCTATCTATCCTTATGTCAGTACCACACTCTCTTGTTTACTGTAGCTCTGTACTAAGTTTTGAAATTGGGAAATGCGAATCTGTCAACTTTGTTCTTTCTCAAGATTGTTTTGGCTAGTCTGGCTATTCATTTTCATATGAATTTTAGGATCAGCTTATCAATTTCTGCAAAAAAGCAAACTGGAATTTTGGTAGGGATTGCACCAAATCTGTAGATTCTTTTGGGGACTATTGCCATCTTAATAATTGTCTTACAATCAATGAACATGGGATGTCTTTTCACTTATTCAAGTTTTTAATTTTTTTTTAAAGATTTTATTTATTTGACAGAGAGAAACATAGCGAGAGAGGGAACACAAGCAGAGGGGATGGTAGCAGGAGAAGCAGGCTTCCTGCCGAGCAGGGAGCCCGATGCGGGGCTCGATCCCAGGACTCTGGGATCATGACCTGAGCCGAAGGCAGACGCTTAACGACTGAGCCACCCAGGTGCCCCTCAAGTTTTTAATTTTTTCAATGATAATTTGTATTTTCCAGTGTACCTAAAAGTTTTAATATGCACTATCTGCACTATCACTCAATTCTAAATGTTTTACTTCCATTATGATTTCTTCTTTAACCCATAGATGTTTCAGAAATGTGTTTAATTTCCAAACATACGTGTTTTTTTTTAAGTTACCTTTTTTGTTATTGATTGCTACTTAATTGCACTGTGGTTTAAGAATTCATTTTGTTTCACTCTATTTCAAAATGTTTTCAAAATTTAAGTTTTGCTTTACAGTCAAGTAAATGATCATTTTTGATAACTTTTCCATGTTTGACTTGAAAAGAATGTGTATTCATTCTGTAGTTGTGTGGTACAATGTTCTGTATGTCTATTAGGTCAAGTTTGTCAAATATATTACTCAATTCTTTATTTTCATAGCTCCACCCCACAAAGATATATTAGATAAATATTATATCTAGATATATTAAAGAATATATTAAAGATATTCTTTATCTTTAATAGGAAAAGATCTTTAATAGGAAAAGATATTAAAATCTTCCACTTTGATGACTGGTATATTTCTTAAATTTTTGCTTTCAATATTTTGAGACTGTTATTAGATGAACACAAACTTAAAAGTGTTTTATTTTCCTGACATACTGAGCCTTTTTTCTCTTTGATGACATTACTATAAAGTCTATTTTGTCTGATGTTGATAAATCTCTTTTGGTTAGTTTTTCTCTGATAGGTCTTTCCTCACATTTTTACTTTTGAACTTCCTGTATCCTTTTTTTTTCCTAAGATTTTATTTATTTAGGGGCGCCTGAGTGGCTCAGTGGGTTAAAGCCTCTGCCCTTGGCTCAGGTCATGATGTTAGGGTCCTGGGATCGAGCCCCGCATCAGGCTCTCTGCTCAGCGGGGAGCCTGCTTCCTCCTTTCTCTCTGCCTGCCTCTCTGCCTACTAGTGATCTCTCTATCAAATAAATAAATAAAATCTTTAAAAAAAAAAAAAAAAGATTTTATTTATTTGTCAGAGAGAGATAGGGAGATTGAGCACAAGCAGGCGGAGCAGCAGGCAGAGGGAGAAACAGACTTCCCACCGAGCAAGGAGCCTGATGCAGCAAGGAGCCTGAGTGGGACTCAATCCCAGGACTCTAGGTTCATGACCTGAGCTGAAGGCAGACATTTAACCGACTGAGCCACCCAGGTGTTCCATCCTCTATCCTTTTCCTTTAGACACTTCTTTTATAAATAGTACTTCTCCCTTTTAAATATTTTTATTTATTTATTTGACAGAAAGAGAGAGAGATCACAAGTAGGCAGAGAGGCAGGCAGAGAGAGAGAGGGGGAAGCAGGCTTCGCGCCGAGCAGAGAGCCCGATGCAGCGCTCGATCCCAGGACCCTGAGATCATGACCTGAGCTGAAAGCAGAGGCTTTAACCCACTGAGCCACCCAGGCGCCCCTATTTCTCCCTTTTAAAAACCAATCTAGGGGTGCCTGAGTAGCTCAGTCATTAAGCGTCTGCCTTCAGCTCGGGTCATGATCCCAAAGTCTTAGATGGAGTCCCACATTGGGCTTCTGGCTCAGCAGGAAGCCTGCTTCTCCTTCTCCCTCAGCTGTTCCCCTGCCTGTGTTCCCTCTCTCGCTGTGTCTCTGTCAAATAAATAAATAAATAAAATCTTTAAAAAACTAAAAATTAAAAACTAAAAACCAATCTAGTGCATTTTCCTTTAACATAAGCATGTAGTTCATTCATTAACATGTATTTGGATTTAAAGCTGCCATCTTATGTTGTGCTATGTGTCATACATACTCTATATTGGTTTTTCTGCCCTTTCCTGCTTTCTTTTTTGACTAGAGGGTTTTTTTAAAATTAACTTCTTACTTCTGCTGTTTATTCACTTTTGTTATTTCATGATAAAATTTTACAAACTATCTAGTAATTATGACATATATTCCTAACTTATCAATACTAAAAACATTCAATAGGTTTATCCTCCTCCCAAACAGAAATTTAATTCCATTCACTCCCACTCACCTTCATGCTACTGTTAATCTATTTTAATTCTAACTTCTTTTGCTTTTTTTTTTTTTTTTTTTAAGATTTTTATTTATTTCACAGAGAGAAACACAGCGAGAGAGGGAGCACAAGCAGAGGAAATGGTAGCGGGAGAAGCAGGCTTCCTGACGAGCAGGGAGCCGGATGCGGGGCTCGATCCCAGGACCCTGGGATCATGACCTGAGCCGAAGGCAGACGCTTAACGACTGAGCCACCCAGGCGCCCCTTTTGCTTCTTTTTTAACGTCCACAAAACACTGAGTTAATTTATTATTTGACAGTTAAAGTTGTTTAGATTTAGACACATGCAATATGTACCACTTTTTCTACTCTTCATCCTTTCTTCCTTCTCATACTTTCCATCTAGCATCACTTGCTTTCTGTATGAAGAACATCCTTCAGAATTTCTCAGGAGGATCTTGCTAGTGGCAAACTGTTTCTGATGGTCTGAAAATGTCTCTATTTCATGTATGTGTTAAAGATTTTCACTAGACATAGCATCCTAGGGAGATGTTATTTTCTCTCAGTGAAATGAAGAAAACACTCCACAATTTTCTGACTATAATCACTGCAAATGATAATTAGGTGTCAAATATCGTTTAGCTCACTAATTCCATCTTCAGTTGTGTCTAATACATTGATAAACCTGTTTTGAATTTGAATCCATCACTTGGCTTCAATTATCAATTTACAGCTATGCACTAATTATTTTAGCTTTAAACTTTTATTTGATCAAAAAAGTTGCACACAGTTTAAAAAAGTCATCATTGCTTCTCGGCCTTTTGGCTAAGATCAAGTGTAAAAAAAGTTATGCAATATAAATGGCAAAATACAGAAGTACCTGCCCATTCCTCTCCATTTTACCCAATCTTTCTCACAGAGGCAATTATTTTTATTTTAGCCTCTTTCAGTGGTTTCTTTTGAAATTTGCCTATCTCCATATAATTAAAAAATATCCTGTTATCTTCTGATTCATTAATTTTAGACATTATTTATTTTATATTATGGAGAGTGAGAATTTAGCTCTGTTATATTCCCCTCTGCCTTCTTGCCCTATCTTTCTAAGAGCTATGATTTTTGTTTAAATAAGTTTTTAGTACTCTCATGACTATCATGAATCCACTTTCAAATTTCAGTTATTTTACTTTTCATCTCTAGATATCGTATTTGGTTAACTTTCAAATATGCTCAGCCAATATTAGTTTCTTATTCCTCACACATATTTTCTAGCCTTTATTTCCTTATACATATTAAACAGCTTTTTAAGATTGTGATTGAAAACTCTATTTTCTGATTGTTGCTGTTATCCGCTACTGTTCTTGTTCACAATTCCTTGTTTCTCTGTGAGTTTAGTTAGTTTGGATTGAACTGCTCATTTACCTTAGAATTTTATTTTTGGGCATTCTTTTAAACCTTCTAAAGATAAGTACTTCTAGAAAGTATTTCTGCCAGACACTTTGAGGTCCCACCAACCTAGAATCATTCCAAGTTAAATTATTCCACTTCAAGTTTTCAAATGATGCAAGTAGTGAGAATTCAGGCTGCAACCTAAGAGAGGGTTTGTAGCTTCAAAATCTCCAGTGATGATTTCTCACTGCCAATTTGGAGATAGCTAATATTCCTGAGGAGGAGTAAGATCATTTTCCATCCATCTCTACAGAATATTCCCTTAGGATTCCAGGTTTACTGGGTGATTGTATAAAGGCAGGTTTACATTTAGAATTCTATTACTTTATATTTCAAATCTATTACTTATAGTGTCTAACACCACTCTTATATCCCTTGGATATTTAACAAGTGAAATTCTAACTTTATACCCTGCCTCTGAAAAATTTATAAAATTTAGTAAACTAAACAAAAGAAAATCAAAACAGACATAAAATAGCTACCATTTTACCCTGGATATGAAAATTAGGAAAATGACAAAATCAAGAAGAAAATAGCCAGAAATCTGAATTTAGATCCTTTCTACACAGGTGTCTCATTAAAAGACACGCATAAATACAGAAGCAGAGTATCATGCCTTTAAGTACAATGATGTTTGGGTTAGCTTACCAGCCGTTACCAAATTCAACCATTTCTAAAATGTTAATTCACCAATGAAGGGTGAAACAGTAAAAAAATGCAATGCCAGTTCCAAAATCAATTTCCAGAGAGGAATCTAGAAATGGTGGTTGAGTCACCACTGAAATCAGTATACAGTTTCTCCTGATGGAGTACATGGCATTACCAGACAGAAGGTTATTTTAAAAAGAAAGAAAAACAACTAAAATACATTTCAGCAGTAGATCTTGAGCTAATGAAATTCCAAAGACTGAAAGCTACTTACTGTGGCATTGATATTCAAAAATGTTACTCACCTAAATCAGAGTTAATATGAGTCTTTCCCCTTAATCAAGCTATCTCTCATTAAGCTAACTCTCACACTTAAACACAGAGATACAGTAGTTAAGCAAATCAGTAAGTATAGAATATCCTTTAAGTAAACAGGAGAACCACTCAGAAGCTAAGAAGAAGGCAGTCTCCAGACCAGACTGGTTTGACAGGACAGGGCTAAGCCTGTTTGAGGACTGAAGGGAAGCATAGGTTAAAGTTATAGGAAAGAGGTGAAAATTAATAAAATCCCAAAGATATTTGGGGATGGAGTGAGGGGGGAGGATCAAGATCAAAGACAGCAGAGACTGGATGCATCTGTTTTTCCTGAGGCCAGCAGAATATAGGGAATATGGGTACAACTGCAACTGGCTCTGTAACCAGAAAAAATGGAAAAGTGCGAAAGCTCATCCCAGTAGCCCCTATTTCATCTAAAGAATAAAAGGTGAGATCATTTGCTACAAGTGAATGGGTAGAGTTGGCCATATGAGGTGAGAAAAAAATTCAATCTTATTGAATTTCTGAAACTGGGTATAACTATTATATTTACAAGAATATATCTGAAAAATAAATAAATTATGGCCTTATTACACTTTTCTAGGCACTGCACTAGGTGCTCCACAAGTGTTACCAGGAGACCCCAGTAAGTGAAGTGTTATTGTCCCCATTTTATAGCTCAAAAAACTTAGGTTCAGAAGAAAACATAAATGACTCAAGATGATATGGATAATTTTTACTCCAAAACTTTTTTGCAGCTATTATACCATATTCATTTAAAAAATAAAGTTATAGACTATTATATGTATGGCAATACAGTTTTCTTTATTTAACCTTTTTCTGACTCAAGCATAAAGCAGCAAACTAAGTTAGAAAAATAATTCCAATAAAGACTGCATAAGAACCTTTAAGATTAGGAAAACTGAAATGATGTAACCCTGTTAGCTAGAAAGTTTATTAAGAAAGTCAGAAGGGATGAACAGGGAGAGCACACAGGACTTTAAGGGCAGTGAAAGTATTCCACATGATACTATCATGCTGGTTTCATGTCATTATACACTGTCAAACCCATACAATGCATAGCATCAAGAGTGAATATACACTAATATACACTATGGACTCTGGGAGATTATGATAGGTCAGTGCAGGTTCATCAGTCGTAACAAATGCACCATTCTGGTGGGGGATGTGCATGTGTGGGGGCTAGGGGTACAAGGGAAATCTCTACATCTTCCTCTCAATTTTGCTGTGAATCTAAAACTGTTCTAAAAAATGAATCCTAAAAAAAGGATTACTAATAAATCAAGATATATTTTGGATGGGAGGTAGTGAGGCAATGAAGTCTTAAAGACTAAAAGCTACATAATAATTCAATCATAATTCAGCAGAAGCCTAAATGAAATAAAACAGCAGGCTAGGAAGTAAAGATCACACATTCAAAAACTTACTCCAATCACCACTTTTTGAGATATTTATACTAAAGTAACATAATGCCCTCAGATGTACACGAACCTAAGTTAATTCTATGGGAATCTGAGCAACTAAATTTAAACTCTGGATGTGGATGAATCAGCTGTGGAAAAGGAAAACCTTTTCAAAGAGAACTGAACATATAAACTGTTAGAACTGTAGTTTAAAATACTCCCAACAAACAATTAGTGTCCAAGTGCCTCTAGTTTGTTTATACACGTGTACAGTTAATATTTAATATCACTTGTTTTCTGATAATCTAAGGATATTCACAGTCTGGTTACACAAACGAATGGGACAAGAAGCGTGGAGAGAAGACACGTAGGCACAGCAGAGAGAAGAGAGAGTAGCGGAGAGGGGAGACCTGGATTCTGGCCCTGTGCCTATGACCAACTCACTGGTAACCCCGGAAGCCATTTAAAATCCCTGTTTCCATTTTCCTGTCTCTCTGTGAGAATAAAGATACTTGTCCAAAAGCCTTAGAAACAGCCCTGAGGTGGGTATTATTATTTTCCCCTTTTTACAGATGAAGAAACCGAGGCAAAGAAAGGTTGAGAACGTGCCCAAAGTCACACAGATGGTAAATGGTAGAGTTGGAGCTCAGATAGTCTGGTTTCAGAGCCCACTCTTTTAACCACTTGTCACAATGCCTACCTACCAGAATTGTTAATAGATTTGAGAGGCTGCCTTTGTCTCAGGTCATGATCCCAGAGTCCTGGATTGAGCCCCGAGCAGAGCATTGAGCATCAAGCGGGGAGCCTGCTTCCCTCTCTCCCTCTGCCTGCCTCTCTGCCTCCTTGTGATCTCTCTCTCTCTGTCAAATAAATAAATAAAATCTTAAAAAAAAAAAAAAAAGATTTGAGAGGGGGTTCAGAAGTAAGGTAATTCTAGGGATGCTTGGCTGGCTCAGTTAGAGCATGCGACTCTTGATCTCAGGGTTGTGAGTTCAAGCCCCACATTTGGTGTAGAGATTACTTAAAAAAACAAAATCTTAAAAAAAAAAAAAAAGAAATTAGGGAATTCTAAGTACTAAATATTATTAAATATAACACCAAATTCATTAACTCAATCAAGTTAGGATGCACAGAAAATTAGAAAATATAGTTGTGCACAAAATGATTAATTGCTTCCATTTATTGAGCCCCTTCTTTGTGTCAGATAGTATAAAAGCTGTTTTACTCATGTTATTTGATTAATATTCACAAAACCCTGTGAGGTTATAGACATTTTACAAATTAGAATCTGAGTTAGCTAAATTGAATCTGGAAATAGAGGTTTTTGTTTCTAATCTATCAATTAATGAGTGACATTATGGAAGTCACTTAACTAAGCAATTCCATAGATCCTTCATAACGAAGTGTGGGAGGCCAAAGTTAGAAACGATGTATGTGTCCATAAGTAAATTATAGAATACTCATATGATAGAATATTTTGTATTTAAAAAAACAATACTTTTTGAAAAAATCTTTTTAATGACATGATATAGTGGATTTCTGATGTTTTGAGCCACATGGCATCATTCCCTCTTCCTAATATTAATATTTGGAATATTAATATTCCAAAATTTTGGAATATTTGGATATTTGGAATCCAAATAATATTTGGAAAATATTCCAAATTAATATTAATATTAATATTCCAGATATTAATATTAAAGGCATCCTGATTTTTACCTCTTCCCACTGTGTACAATTTTGGTAGGATGGTAAACTGAGGCACCCACCCTCCACTACACTAGCTGAAGAGTCCTGGAAGGCTCCTTTTGAGAAATCCTTTCCCCACCTGTTACAGTCAGGGACTGGGCATAAAACCTTGTGCAGAGCTAATAGGGACTCTCGCATGACTCTAAAACTTGAGCAGAATGCTGTAGAGCAACCCAACATTCTCCAGTGGAGCATGTTGGTTCCTCCCCACTGATCCTGGGAACTCCCAAAGAGCCTGCCAATAAACTTTCTTTTTGTTAAATTACCCAGTCTGTTTCTCCAGCTTGCAATCAGAGAGCGCTAATTGATACACATGGGGGGAAATGCTCTATATTCAGAAACAAACATACCAAAACCCCAGGATATGAAACTCTATAATACCAGTTATATAAACAAAAAATTTACTTGTAAATGCTTACTTGCATATAAACACAGAGAAAACACAATGAGGAAGACACAATCAATTATGACAAACACCAATTCTGATAAAATTTAACCCAAACTTCTTTGCATAGTATGAGATTTCCCAATTACATAGGCTTCTACTCATCTCTCATCTTTTATACCAGCTTTGTCAGAACTAACTTGAAGTTCCCCACATGCTGATTTACATATGAGGACTTCTGGCCACGCTTTCTGTTGTGTCTAAAAGTCTATTACCCTCCTGTTTCATCCTGCCTAGCAAACTCCTACTGTAAACATAAATTATGCAATTAAAAAACAAAAAAGAATTCAAATTAACTATAGAGAGAAAAGAAGTCCCTTAGTTAATTATTAGCATTACAATTCCAAAGTCTGTTTCAGTGTCTAAACCCCACTTAGGCAATTCTAACCAATTTCACTTTTCAAATTGTAGATTAATAAAATTTCTTTTAATTACAAATGTACATTTCTACAAATAAAATCTACCTTTCAAAGTTAATCTAATGAGAACCCAAAATATAAAATTATAAACCTAATTAAACTAACAATTTTGAGAAATGTTTATGAATGAGGCCATTAATTCTATCATATAATAGTCACCCATTAGAGCTACAGTATTTTCCTGAAATAGTACAATTCTAATTTTCAAATACTCAAAGTTATCTGCAGTTACCCCAAGGTGTGCCTCAGAACACTCAAAATCACTATTTGTTTATTTTAATTTTTAAATGTGTGTGTATTTTCACTTGATGTGAAAATGTAGAACTTGGAAGGAAGCAAATAAGCAAACATGAAACAACAACTCAAAAAGGTTGTAAATCAACATCTTAAGCAATGATCCAACCATCCTTCGGGGAGAAGCAACAAGGATAGGCAGCCTTGTTTGGAGTTTATATGGAAATCACACAGCTATTGAGAGGCAAAGACAGGATTCTGACCCAGGCAGTCTGGCTCAAGTCAGGCACTCAGGCACTCACTCAAGTACTCTTACCACTATGCTAAGCCAACTCTCCTTGATTATCTCAAAGCTTTGGTTGAACACTAGCTCAGGACAATACTATACCATTAAAAGCAATGCCATTTTTCTTACAAACTGTAGTGACATTTTTGTGGTGAAGTTTTTTTTTCCTTTGGTAGTAACCAGAAGAAATGGCCTATGTTACATGGTTTAACTTTAACATAAAGGTTTGCAAAAAAAAGTTTGAGAACATTCTTCAGCATAACAGTTCAAAAAAAAAGATAACAAAACACAATGCAACTTCTCAGATATGTGCTAGGAACAGTACTGCCCTGAGGGGAAGCAAGAGGAAAAAAAATTCTTAAAAAGCCTATCTATTAGATAATCTAACACAGCTTATAGAAGAAAGAAAAATCATAGCAAATTCAGGGTGCATAATTTCAAACATAACTTTAACAAGAGAAAAATAGGCAACAAGGAGAGAAAAAATATAGAAATGTCTTTGTAGGTTACATGGAAATATATCACCTCTACCCGCAGTCTCTCTATAGTAAGGCTCAGAAAACTATGGCTCTAGAGCCAAATCCAATCCACTGTACAGTTTTGTAAACTGTTTTTTATTGGAATTCAGTTCCACTCATTCATTTACATATTGTCAATGGCTACTGTCACAGTATCATGGCAGTGCTCAGTAGCTGCACCAGAGACTGTACACAAAATCTAAAATATTTATCATCTACCTTCTTACAGAAAAAGTGTGCTAATGCTTTTATTTATAGAACTTAACACAATGTAAAATTTATTTTTTGTTTACTCAGTTATTATCTGACTCCCCCACTGGAATGCACTCTTCATGAATAAAAAAGACTTTGTTCTCCAATTAATTTCTAGCACCTAGAACATTACATGGCACATAGAAAGTACTCTGTACAGGTGCTGAATGAATGGCATTTATTGATAGAAGGAAAGGAAAACAAATACTTCCCACCTTCCCATTCTTCCTTAGATGCACTTCAACTCTTCACTCCACCATCTACCAAAATGTGTCTTGCCAATTAACCACTGGATTTACCACACTGAGAAACAAGTTAATAAATCCAATGGCTAATTCTGACTCTTTATCTTTTTTGACCCAGTTGACCTTTACCCTTCTCCATGTGACTTTCGGAATACCACATTCTCTTAGTTTTCCTCCTACACAACAGGCCCTTCCTTAGACTCCTTTGCAAGTGCTATCTCACTTCTGAAATCTCTTTTAATGTTGGCATACTCACTCAGTCTTTCAGACTTTTCTCTCAGTTCATTTATCTAGTGCCACGAATACTCTTAGGCATTTCAAACTGAATTAGTCCAAAACCAATCTTTTTCCCCAGACCTGCTCAGTTATAGTCTTCATTATCTGAGTAATGTAAATGTTTCCACTTGCTCCAGTCAAAAATTCTTGGGGAGTCAACCAACCCTCAATCTATTATATCCCATATCCAATCCACCATCAAACCCCAGTGACTCTATCTTATAAATATATTCCAGGTTAATGATCACTTCTAACCACCTCTACTGCTACTATCCTAGTCCAAGCCACCATCATCTCTGGCCTGAGATGAGATAAAAGCCCCCTGGCAATTTCCCTGCTTCCACTTTTACTCTCTTACAGTTTACTTTCATCAGAGCAGCCAGGGTGATCATGTTTAAAATGTAAATGAAGGGCGCCTGGGTGGCTTAGCGGGTTAAAGCCTCTGCCTTCGGTTCAGGTCATGATCTCAGGGGCCCTGCACCGGGCTCTCTGCTCAGCAGGGAACCTGCTTCTCCCTCTCTCTCTCTCTGCCTGCCTCTCTGCCTACTTGTGATCTCTCTCTGTCAAATAAATAATTAAAATCTTTTTAAAAATAAATAAAATGTAAATCAGGGGGCGCCTGGGTGGCTCAGTTGTTGGGCATCTGCCTTTGGCTCAGGTCCTGATCCCAGGGTCCTGGGATCCAGCTCCACATCGGGCTCCCTGCTCAGCAGGAGGCCCGCTTCTCCCTCTCCCCCTGCCTGTGTTCCCTCTCTCGCTCTCTGTCAGGTAAATTTAAAAAAATCTTAAAAAAATAAAATAAAATGTATATCAGCAAGTTGCTGTATGCTCAAAACCTCCAAAAGCTAGCTAGCTAGCTCTCATTACTACTCAGAGTTAAAGTCTCATATAGTGTGGTCCCGAAGCCTTTCTACCTCTTTATTCCCTCCACTGCAGACACATAGGCTTCCGTGACCATCCTAGAATAAGTCAAGCAAGCTTCCATTTCAGCACCTTTGTACTTGCTGAAAGGCTGTTCTGGTTTAATGAAATGAACCAAGACTCCTGAATCAGGCACTTCCAAGAAGTATGGTGTCAATTAACTCTTAAAAACAAGTCTGTGAAGTATGTTTTGACACCCCTGCTCTATAGATTAGGAAACTGAGGTTTACGGGTTACCTATCTAACAAATGATAGAGTTGGGGATCATCCCTGATTAGTGCGCACAGAAGAGCTCTCAGGGAAGTTCTGTGGGCTAAAAGGAGAGGACTCTGATACTCCTCTGAAGTCACAGTGATTCCAACTGCTAAAGGTGCATCTTGACAGCTAGAGAAGGATATGAGAAAAGGCAGTCAGAGAGTTAAGAGGACATCCAGAGGAGGAAGTTACCCAAGCCAAGAGTGTAAAGTGTCAAGGAAAAGGGAGAGGTGTCAAATGGAACTGAGACATCCACAAACCGGAGACTCACGCACATACTTCACAGTTAACCACACCTGTGGTAGACGGCAACTCTCATCTTGATTTAAAAAAACAAAACAAAACAAAACCTGTCTTCTGACGATATTGGCCAAAAATATCCTAAGTAGTGCCTCTCCTCTTCAGCAAGAGTATGAAAATGGGCTACAGGTAAGCGCGTGACTAAGAACACAGCTTCACACCTACGTTTTCCTCCAGCCCAGTGAAACAGTCTGTATGCGAGGTGGCCTTTAAGGGAGATGATCGGTCTTTACATTTGGGAAGGGAAACAGCAATTATTTTCTTCCAGGCTATATGAGGGATCATCGCTGTCTATATCCCAGGTATTTCCTAAGAGACCGAAACAGCCAGCGGCGAAGGGTGTGCGGGCCCTTAGCCCAAACTGTTCCAGCATCTTCTCGCCTATGTCTCATTCCTCTGTCCCACACGCACGACTGCAGCTACCAATCCACCCTCTCCCTCTCATCCCCCACCCCCCAGCCATATCCCAGGACTGGCCCCACAGAAGCCCCACACCCCGCACTGGCCCGGGCGTGAAGATCCCGCCTCACCACGGCTCCGGCCACAGCGTGGACCAGGCTTTCGTAGGACAGCACGGAGGCCATTGCTGCGGCTCCCCACAGACCTAGCAACACTTTTCCCTCAGGAGGTGCAGCTAGTGGAGAGGAAAGGAGCGCCAGAGACCGAGGCGTGAGCGTCACAGGCCCCACCTTCTCAGGCCCGCCTCTTCGAGAACAACCACTTCCGGGTCGTGAGGCGCCGGGTGTCCCACGCAGAGGCCGCAGGGACGGGAACAGGGAAAAGGCGGGCCTGGGCAAGTCTCTCGGCTCTGATTGGCTTTCGGGGCACGCGTGGGCGGGGCAGAGAAGCGCTAGACCAGTCACGTCCGACAACCTGACCGAAAGCCCGTAGCCACCCATGAGTCTGACCCTAGAGTTTGGGGGCCTGGGGTTGTGCTCCAGTATCGGGACTTAGAAAGGCCTAGATGGCCACCTTCCCTCCATAAGACAGGCTGATAACCGGCCTGTCTTAACAAGATAACAACCGGCAAGATGGGAACTCAGATCTTCCTATTTTTTTGCGAGTTAACTCTTACTTTTTCTTGTCTTTAAAGTCACATTTTGGGGCGCCTGGGTGGCTCAGTCATTAAGCGTCTGCGTTCAGCTTAGGTCATGATCTTAGGATCCTGGGATCCAGCCCCCCAGTCGGACTCCCTGCTGAGCGGGGAGCCTGCTTCTCTATCACTCTGCCCCTCCACTCTGTGCTCTCTCACTCTATCTCAAGTAAGTAAAATCTTAAAGTCACATTTTATCCCAAAGGAAATGTTGATTGGGCAAGGTTCTCCACCCTTGAAGCCCCAACCTCCACCCCCGTGTGGTAAGAAGAGAAAATGGGAGCTTGAGATCAAACTGATCAGATGCAGGTGGGATTATACTCGTTTGCAATTTAGAAACTCATTTAACCCCTCTGGTTTTTCCTTTTTTTTTTTTTTTTTTAAGGTTTGCTTATTTTTTTTTCCAGCCCAAGAGGGAGGTGCAGACAGAGACGGAAAATCTCAAGCAGCCTCTGTGCTGAGCGCAGAGCCCTATCAGGGCGGGGAGCTCTACCTCACCACTCTACACTAAGACTTGGTCGCCCAACCTACTGCGCCACCCAGGCGCCCAGGTTTTCTTTAAACGACAGTGTTAATACAACTCCACAGCTGCAAAGATTACAAAAGCTAACGTATGTAGACGTGTTTTACGTTAAAAAAATAAAACCTTCACATGTTCTAAAGCAAAGAATCAAACTACAAAGAACTGGAGAAACCACTTTCAACCTCTAACCTAGGTCATACTGTGAGACACGAGGTCTCAGGACTCCCAGCTTCACGCTATCGCAGTGCCATTGCCAAGTCTCCTCCAGTTTCAGTATCATCTGAGTTACCCCTTCTAATACCCATGGTGATAATTCCTGAGTGCTTAGTAGATGCCGGGCTCCATGCTTTATTATGCCTATTACCATATCTACCGCTCAGCAGAGGCCCTGACAATGCTTACACGGTCTTTTTTTTCCCCCACAAAATTTTCATAAAGTATTTTAATCGCCACTGGTTAAGATCTTTCCACTTAACTCCCCGTCATTTAGAGTGGTGCTACAGTAACCACAAGTGAAAGGTAAGTTGGGGACACAAGTGGATTTAGTGGTATCTATTTATATGTAGTTGTTATTGCTAGAACTCCCGTTGTAGAAATGGCTTCCAGGAAGACTCTCAACACTCCCCAGGATCATGACAGAAAAGTGCAAGTCCAAACATCAAATGAAAATAGCTGGCTGGCACTAAAACAGAGGTTATAAAATTTAAGCATAAGACTCCGTTTTGTTTTCGTTTTTCTTTTAAAGCGAGAGCGATCACAGAGGGAGAGGGAGAAGTAGACTTGGTGCTGAGCAAAGAGCCTGATTTGGGGCTTGATCCCAGGACCCTGATATCATGACCTGAGCCAAAGGCACACGTTTAACCAACTGAGCTACCCAGGTGCCCCCAGTTTTGTTTTTTTTTTCCCTGTAAGATTTTATCTGAGAGAGAATACGAGCAGGGGGAGGGGCAGAAGGACAAGCAGACTCCCCACTCAGCAGGGAGGCCCACGAAGGGCTCATCCCAGGACCCTATGATCATGACCTGAGTTGAAGTCACACGCTTATAGGACTGAGCCACCCAGGGTGCCCCAGAAGACTCAGTTCTCATTGACTCATCAAATTGGAAGCTCTCTGTCAAGAATATACTGGACTGGGGCACCTGGGTGGCTCAGTCCTTAAGCGTCTGCCTTCAGCCCAGATCATGATCCCAGAGTCCTGGGATCGAGCCCCGTATTGGGTTCCCTGTTTAGCAGGAAGCCTGCTTCTCCCACTACCATTCCCTCTGCTTGTGTTCCCTCTCTCGCTGTGTTTCTGTCAAATAAAAAATCTTAAAAAAAAAATATATATATATATATATGTATATATATATACTGGACTATGTAGCATACACATTTATATTTTATGACCTTTTAAAAAAAAAATACTTATTTGACAGAGATCACAAGTAGGCAGAGAGGCAGGCAGAGAGGTTGGGAAGCAGGCTCCCCGCTGAGCGGAGAGCCCAACTCAGGGCTTGATCCCAGCACCCTGAGATCATGACCTGAGCTAAAGGCAGAGGCTTTAACCCACTGAGCCACCCAGGCGCCCCACATTTTACGACCTTTTATGTTATTAATTGAACATAACAGAATTGATCAGAATTCCCACTTCTCAGGCACAAAACCAGAGCAGGTAACATATCTATGTATTCTCCTGCATCCTAGCAATCACAAGTATTTTGATCAAGATAGCATTTTCTACTGAAAACACTACAAAATGAGTACACGGCAAAAAATGTAGCAGAGGCATCTGGGTGGCTCAGTACATTAAGTGTCGGGCTTTTGGTTTTGGCTCAGTTCATGATCTCAGTCATGAGACTAAGCCCCACAACTGGCTCTGCACGGAGTATGGAGCCTGCTAAAGATTCTCTCCACTACCTCAGCTCCACAACTCCCACCTCTTGCATGTGTTTACACTCTTCAAAAAAAACCCAACTGTATACCACATATTAAAATTATCTCTATAGGGACGCCTGGGTGGCTCAGTCGGTTAAGCACCTGCCTTCTGCTCAGGTCATGATTCCAAGGTCCTGGGATTGAGTACCGCATCAGGCTCCTTGTTTGGCAGGGAGCCTGCTTCTCCCTCAGACTGCTGTACCCTCGCTTGTGCACTCAAACAAAAATAATTTAAAATTTTTTTTTCTTAAAGACTATCTGTCAGAAAGCAAGTGCACAAGCAGGGGGAGTGGCAGAGGCAGAAGCAGGCTCCCTGCTGAGCAAGGAGACTGATGAGGGACTTGATCCCAGGACCCTGGGGTCATGATCTGAGCCTAAGGCAGACGCTTAACCAACTGAGCCACCCAGGCCAGAACCTTTAAGAAAAAGCAAATAAAACTATCTCTATAGTTGTGATTGAGAGATTGCCCATTTTTTAAAAAATTGCAGTTTTTGCTTCCTCTGTTCTATTCACTTTTACATATTAGTATTCATAATTACGTATCTTCCTTAAAGAGGGCTCCCTGAGTTACAGAGGCATCAAGTCCCCCACTATACAAATAGTATATAAAAAAATTTCTTTCACACCCATGCCATCACACAGTGAACAAAAGGAATCTACCCAGAACTTGACACTTCATGCATGGTGCATCTACACTGGCAGATTTATGGTCAGGTTACTTGCACTGCAACCTGACAACATCCTAGTGATCTGGGGAGAGCGAACTACTTAAAGATCTCTTAATTATACACCAGATACCTAGATTTTCTGAGCCTCATTCATGTATTTTACATTAGCTCTACTTACCTCCTGCTACTCTGGCTTTTCCTAATACTTACAATTTAAGTTTAACATTAGGATTCCACCAAAGAAGAATGTTAAAATCCTTATAGACAACCTCATGGAAAATTACGAATTTATATTCCCCTCAGTACTACCCAAAAGGTCTCACTGAATTGCCAAGATATTTAAAATCACCAATTTGACATGCCGTAGTTTAAATTTACTTTATCAAAAGCTTAACAGTTATTTTAGTATTTGCTGCCTCTTGACTTCAGGGTATTTTCCTCCCCAAACTATGCTCTCTTAATAGGTATTTGATAGGTTATAAATACTGAACTTTAAAATTATTGCAGCATAATTTTTAAAACTAGTTCTTTGTCCCCGTTACTGGGCCTGTCACAAGTGTTCTAAGCACTTCGATTATACTACATCCCTATTAATAGAAATCTGTTGAGTGTGCAAGATCAGTACACCCAATGATGTGTGATATTCCTTAATCAATCCTCTTCAAATGTATTTTGTTTCCAATTTCTTGAAGTCATGAACAATTTTGCAAGAAGCAACCTTGTACAGAGAGGGCAGTGGAGCAAAAATGAGGAAGACCTTTGAGAAACAAGCCTAGTGGGAACACCAGCTCTACATATAATCAGGGGTGTTAACCTGGACAATTAAGTGCTTCAGTTTCCTCATCTATATAAAATGGTATTAAAAGCACTTACTGCTATGGTCATTATCAGAATGGAGTCAATGCTTTCAAACTGATTACAGAGTACTTGGCACAGGGTAAGTATTACTTACCTAAGTAGCTATTTGGGTGCATTAATGTTAGATATTAGTAAATCTGTTTCTCCCTTATCCCATTAAGCCAGTATTTCCTAAAATGGCAGCCTGCCAGTTGTTACCCTAGGTCTTTTCTCCCTTTCTTTTTTAATTTTTTATTGGGAACATGACCACACAGACGACTATTATTTTCTAGCTTTCCTTGCAGGTAAATATGGTCTTGAGTAAAAAACAAACAAAAAAAGAGAAATGGGATATGAGAAGTAATAAAATGTTCTATATGTATCAGCATCAGTATCTCAGTATGTGTTTCCCTGGTGCCCTCTCCTGTTTCCTCAGGCTTGAAGATGAACATGAGAGCAAGCGCTTTTGGACTCAGAAGTGGAAGTTACCTTCTGACTATGGCAGAATGGCTTACCTCAGGACTGCTACCTGAAAAGAAAAGCTCTGTTTAATGTCTAACTACTCTTAGAAGTCACTGTTAACAGTACTTTATAAACTGAAGCCTACTGTGTTTGGCAAATAACTTGAGTACTAAAGACCTAAAAGAAAAAGAACATATGCTGGGGGAAAAAAAAGTGTGTGGGGGGTCAATATCCAGTTTGAAACCATACTTTATTTTTAATGTAGCTAGAAATCCAATAACTATATATTTTTAAGCAGAAAAAAAACTCCTTTACTTTTCCTTCTTATATCGTTAGCACAAGAAAACACACTTCTGGTTTAGAAAGCTGAGTTTCTATGAAAATGAATGTACTTTGT
>CM053611.1:102727673-102756441 GCA_028646535.1 Procyon lotor
ATAGCCATATCAAGAATTGAGAATGAAATAGGTATTTTGACTAAAGCAAACTAGAAAATTTTGTCAGCCACAGACCTTCATCTAAAGGATTTTCTTCAGGTTGAAGGAAGCTGATCCCAGGAGGGCCATCTAAGATGTAAGGAGGAACGGTGAACATGCATGTAAATGTTAACAAACTCTGTCAGAAGGGTTCTGCTTTGGCCTGTTGCTGAGAGTTCCATATAGCCGTGGTTGGACACAGAAGCACAGGGCAGCCTTTCTGACTACATTTCTACCAGCTGCCCACTGAGTCCACACTAGAGCTCTCCCAGATGCCCCAGCGGTACCCTGCATTTCTGACAGTTTGTTGAGGATTTTGCCCACAGACTTCACCAGAAAAAGCCTCTGTAAACTTTCCGATAACCAAAGCAAGACTATGACCCAGAATTTCTCAGCTTATTTTCTCTCGGGCCAATTTATCTAATAATGGCAATACTCTTCTCTCCCTGTACGGCTACACTGGTGCTTATTCTCCATTCTCCAGTTTTTTAAGAGTGGACGGTATATTATTTAGGAATAGACACCCTGGTAGTAAAATTATGAAGAAAATCAACAAAAATGATTGAAACAAAAGTCAAGATGGTAGAAGACAGAAAGGGGGATGTGTTTGAGCTTGCCCAGGGGACTACTAATGTTCTTCTCATCCTAGGTGGTAGATACATGGCTATTCATTCGATTATTATTTTCAACAGTACATTACATTTATTGTTTTGAATATATGACACATTTAACAACTTTGGAAAACCTTGTGGAATATAATGAAAGTGAGAAATTTATCCTTAGACACTTACAGTAAAAAAAGAAGAAAGGATGAAAATTAGTGAGTTTGGCATCTAATTTTAGAAGCCAGAAAAAGAACAAGACAATAAACATGAAAAGTAGAAGGGTAAAAAAAAAAAAAAAGAAAAGTAGAAGGGTAAATTTAATAAAGACAAGGGCCTAGTGTAATGAAATAATAAACAAAGATAAAGTAGCATTAATGATGTGAAAAGGTTTTTTTTTAAGGTTTATTTCTTTATTTGACAGAGAAAGAGAGATCACAAGTAGGCAGAGAGGCAGGCAGAGAGAGAGGGGGAAGCAGGCTGTCCTAAGGCAGAAGCTTAACCCACTGAGCCACCCAGGCACCAATGAAAAGTTGGTTTTACAAGAATAATAAAACCCAGCAAACCTCTGGTGGTATTTCTTTTTTTAGCCAGAGTTTTTTTTTTTTTTTTTAAAGATTTTATTTATTTATATGACAGAGACACAGTGAGAGAGGGAACACAAGCAGGGGGAGTGGGAGAGGGAGAAGCAGGCTTCCCACTGAGCAGGGAGCCCGACGTGGGGCTTGATCCCAGGACCTTGGGATCATGACCTGAGCCAAAGGCAGAGGCTGAACCATCTGAGCCACCCCGGCGCCCGTAGCCAAAGTTTTTGAGATTTAATGTATGTACAGTAAACACACAGATCTTAAGCATATAGAGTTAAGTCAGTTTTGTCAAATGCCCTCACACCCCTTCCCAGTCAATATTCCCATGAGAAGCAACCACTGATCTGATTTCTATCAACATAGATTAGTTTTGCCCATTTTAGAACTTCATATAGATGGAATCATATAGTTGATAACTTTTTGTGTCTGGTTTATTCACTCAGCATAATGCTTTTGAGATCATTCATTGGTAATGCAGTGGTTTGTTCCATTTTATTTGAAGAATACACCACATGGCAATTTCCTTATCTAATATCCTGGTGATGGACACTTAGTCTACTAGTAGTGAACTTGCTATGAACATTCTTGTACAAGGCAACTTGTGGATCTGTGTTTTAATTTTTCTTGAAAAATACCTATAAATGGAATTGTTGGTGCACAAAATAAATGTATGCTTACTTTTTTTTAAAAAAAGAGAAAAGGCATTGGCTTTGGGCTGTCTTTTCCCCTGCAGCCTCTGCCCTGCAGAAGTACCCTGGCCGACCTCCAGACATGTGTGGAGGGGACAGCAGTGGGCTTTGTACAAAGGCAGCCCTAGGATGACTTGAAAGTAGGGCATCCTTGGCCCTCCTCAAGAGAGAAAATCGGTGGATGGTGAACAGTTTCTGTATGGCATCCTCAGATGCCTTTACCTGAGTGAGAAATCTGCCTCCATCAGGACCTCAGATGTCTGACAGCCCTATGTGACACTGTGAGAGGATATTCCTGTGGATCCACTGCAGGACATGTGGCACTCCACAACACTGACAACATTTACTGCATGTTGACGATGTGCCAGAATTGGTAAACTCATTCTACATATCTTAATCCTCTCAACAGGCCTACAAGGTACTGCTGTTATTTGCCCAAGGTCACACAGTGTGTCCAGGAACTACTGTGGTGTTCAATTAATCTAGCTCCAATGCTAGTGTTTGATTTGGAACTTTTAAGTATGGTGCCCCCAGGTCTTTCCAACTAATTCTAATAAATAATTGCTTGCCTTCTTCAATCAAAAAGAGAGAGAGAGAGAGAGAGAGCGTGCAAAAAGGCAAAAATATATCAAGAATGTAAAAAGGTACATAACTATAATTATAAAGGATTAAAAATAATTTTAAAAATTTAGACAAAATAGTAGAAAATATAACCTACCAAACTGTCTCAGGGAAAGTGAAGTATAGGTTGATATAATCACTTTGGAAATGTTTGATATTTTCTTTTTTTTTTTTTTTTTTTTAAAGATTTTATTTATTTGACAGAGAGAAACGCAGCGAGAGAGGGAACACAAGCAGAGGGAATGGTAGCGGGAGAAGCAGGCTTCCCGCAGAGCAGAGAGCCCGATGCGGGGCTCGATCCCAGGCCCCTGGGATCTGACCTGGGCCGAAGGCAGACGCTTAACGACTGAGCCACCCAGGCGCCCCTGTTTGATATTTTCTACTAAGTGCAAATATGCATACCCATGACCCATCAATTCCATTATTATGTGTCCGTTAGACAAGCTAGGTAACTTGTATACTAGGTATAACATACAAGAATGTTCACAGTACTTTGTTCATAATGGTAAAAACTTAGAAACTATATAAATGGCCACCTATGGATATTTATTACACTAATTAAAACTGATAAGTTTTAAAGTATTTGCTAATTATTTAAAAATAACAATAAACCAATTACATGTTAAGGTAAATAACATTTTTAACAAAAAGTAACTATTTTTTTAAAAGTCTTTTATCTATCTATCTATCTGGCAGAGAGAGAAGGAGAGAGAGGGAGAGCAAGTACAAGCTGGGAGAATGGCAGTCAGGGGAGACACATGCTTCCTGCTCCATAAGGAGCCCGATGGAGGGCTTGATCCCAGGACCTGGGATCATGACCTGAGCTGAAGGCAACTGCTTAACCAACTGAGCTACCTAGGCGCTCCGAAAAGTAACTATTTTTTCTAAATAAAAATATGTAGTTAGAAATGTTGCATTGTTGTATAGTTTTACAAATCTCTTTGTCTAGCATAACAGAAAACAGCTAAAATCTCCTATCTACTTCTCCCTCTTCAATTTGGTGTGGTACTCGAGGTCATAAAGCCACTGGGTTACTTCCTTGTACACTTGAGAGAATAAGAATGGAAAAGACAAATAATGTCTGGATATTCTTATAAAACTGTATTTAACCTCACAGACCACACTTTCATTGCTGTCCCATACTACAACAATTAAAATGAACAAACTGCGGTGGTATGTAACAACATACTGTTATATGAAAAAGACAGACATAATATTTCAAACATATAAAGCTCAAACATGAGCAAAGCCAAACTATGTTAAATTATATGGTTTATTAGTAGTAAAATAAAATGCAAAGCAAAGCAGTGATGACCATCAAAATCAGGAGAGCGGTTATCCCACCGGGGAGAGAAGTTATCATTGGGAAGAACCACATGGTGGAAAAGCTTCTTAGGAGTGGAGGGATAGTAATGTCCTGTTTCAGGCATTCATAATTTTTTTCTGTAAAGGGCTAGATAGTACGTATTTTTTACTTTGTGGACCATACTCTCTCTGGTGCAACTACTCAACTCTGCCATTATGGGAAGAAAGCAGGAACTGTATTCCAATAAAACTTTATTCACAAAACAAAGTGGCAGGCTGGATTTGGCACAGAGAGCTGGAGCTTGCCAATACTTGTTTCACTTGACATGGTAATGGTTACATGGGTATCCAGTTTATAATTACTCATTAAACCATTCCTTTATGTTTTAAGTATTTTACCAGTAGTTAAGATTTTATAGTAAGAAATGTCAAAAAGAAAAAAAAAAGAAACAGAAAGCTTTAGTGTATTAAAGAAATTGAATGAGTAGTTAAAAAAAGTTTACAAAGGAAAATATTAGGCCCAAATAGTTCTACAGGTATATTCCTCCCAATTTTCAAAATAACATTAACTCAAATCATTTTACAGTACTAAAAACAGAAACTACTCATTTTATGAGCTTAATTTGGATTTGATATAAAAATCAGAAAGAGATAGTATGAGAAAAATAAGCCAATCTCACTTGTGAAAACAAATCAGAATATCCTAAACAACACATTAGCAAGTTGAAACTAGTAGTGCTAAAGATAAAAAAAGATGCTTAATTTCACTGGTAATTAAGGTAACAGAAATTAAGACCACAATGAGATACTGTTTTATACCAATTAGAATGACAGAAATTAAGAAGTCTGATAACATCAGGGGATAGAGACTCTGAGGTCAACAGAATTACACACTACTGGTAGTAGTATAAACAGATACAAATACTTGGGAAAAAAAATTGTTATTATCTTCTCACATTATGAATTTAAAAAAGTTCCAAAAAACTATGTATAGCAGTATATAATTTTTATGTAGTTCACAAACAAACAGAACTAAATTTTTTTTTTTACAAACAGAACTAATTAATATTGTTTGGGGAATCATGTATATGTGATACAACTACTTAAAAAAAAATCAAGGGAAGACAAAAAATTTAGGATAACCAGTTAGTTACCTCTGGGAGAGAGGCAATAAGATAGCAAAGCACAAAGACACATAAGCAAAAAAAAAAAAAAAAGACACATAAGCAGATGCACAGAATTGGTAGTGTTCTACTCTTGTGCTGAATGATCAGTTCATGGACATTCAATTAAAAAATATGCTGTGTAGGGGCGCCTGGGTGGATCAGTGGGTTAAAGTCTCTGCCTTCAGCTCAGGTCATGATCGTGGGGTCCTGGGATCGAGCCCTGCATCGGGCTCTCTGCTTAGCAGGAGGCCTGCTTCCTCCTTTCTCTGACTGCCTCTCTGCCTACTTGTGATCTTTCTCTCTGTTGTCAAATAAATAAAGAAAATCTTTAAAAAAAATATGTTGTGTAATTTACATATTTGCTATATTTATTTTCCAGAAATTACTGAAAATTAAAACAGATAATTAAAAGTGAACTTCAGGTGCCTGGATGGCTCAGTTGGTTAAGCATCTGACTCTTGATGTCAGCTCAGATCTTGATCTCAGGGTCATGAGTTTAAGAGCTGCATTGGGCTCCAGGCTTAAAAACCCTTTTCTCCAGCTTTAAAAAAAAAAAAAAAAAAAAAAAAGTGGACTTAATAAAGGCATATACAACTCTTTACTTGTATAGTCACTTGGGGAGAAAACTAAAAAAGATAAGCTTCCTCACAGCTAATATGGTACTATTAAAATCTGTCTGCTCCCAGAATATGCATGGCCCACTGTTGCCCAGGTCCTTTGAGAAGGAGTGTTATTAAAAAAATTAGCAGAAAACAAAATGAGCAGAGGCTTTACAGTAGGCTTCTCAGCTCTGCCCTAATGAGTTGCCTAATTTAAGTTTATTTTCCTCATCTGTTGAACAGGCGTGTTAATAACTGCTCCTATCTCACAGTCCTAATGTGAGAATCAAATGAGATAATGTCTGTAAAATCATTTTATAAACAATAAAGTGCTTTAGAAGTGGCACCACAGGAAGTGGCACTGAAGGGTATTTTGTGTACCTTGATGAGCTGATTATTCTTCACATAGTGCAAAGTGTTTGACCGATTACCTCCAGCGACCACGGGCGGGTAGGCTAAGAGGTCTGCACCACGGGCCCGGCATTCAAATTCAAACTGAAAAACAAGAGCCAAGCATGACAGAAGTTAGGATTTCCTCAGCACTGTGCCAGCCGAGGCTCTCTCCATCCCTCCACTCAAATACTTCTTTTCCGTCATTACTGGAAAACGAGGTATCAAATCTCACCCAACTTCTCATACTGCAATTCCAGTTTATTTTTTATTCTCCCCCCAGTCTTGTTATTTGACCCTATTATTAAGTCTGTTCTGTTCCTCTGAGTGCTCCAAATTTCCTATTGTTTTCAAATTAAGTCCAGAAGAGAACACAGAAAACCTTCGATCAAGGCCAAGTACAGAGATACAGTCGAGTAAAGTTCCTGTTTTTTATTCTTATTTAGATAAACACTGGAATACAGCTTGCAGTTTTAACAATAGCTCTGCATTACTAATTTCAACTTTTCAAATAACTACCAACCTACATGTGCTGGAAAAGTGACAAAGGATACTAGGCAAATGGTAAATTCTACTAATTTCACTTTGTCCCAGGATGGAGCTGGACTGGTGAGCAGCTGCTGCTCTTTCCAGTAGTACTCCCATTCTTCTCCTTTACATTGACTTAAACGGTATTCTCCGCTCACACTGGACTAAGTCTTTGCTTCTTCATCTGTCCTGCTTTGCAATTTTCTTCATTTAATTGTAGCTCTGTGTATTTTAGATGCATCTGATAAATTATCAGTGACATTTAAGATCCTCCCCACTGATTCCTGGTCACTTACACGAAAGACAACTGGATGCCCTCTGCAAATCAATGAAATTACTTTACTTACTATTTTTGCCTCCAATAAAACCTTTCCAATCTTTTAAAGCTCACCTTGGCATAAAGAAAGCCTTCCTCCACAGGAGCTTTACTGGCAAACATGGTCTCTATGAAAGCCTGTGAACAGAATGGAGGATGAACAGTCTCATTTTAAATATGTTGCTTACTCAAACATTTAAAATAGTGGAACTCAAATGGAAAGCACCCTACTCTCCAATTTTGTTGACCTGAAGTTGTGACTCTGTGTGTATAATACAGATTTCTGAAGAGGAAACTATTGCTTTCAGGACTATTTGATAACAGATTTAGTGGAAGGGCGACTCAATAATCACACTCAGAATATACATTGGTATGCTAGAATAAGCTACATGGTAACACATTTGTTATTTATGTAACGAAGTAGCCCAGAAATGTATGAAATTATGGGTTGAATGGTCCAGTCTACAGGAGGTTTCCCAACCTTAGCACCATAGACATTTTGGACTAGATAACTATTTGTAGGGTGCCAGCAGCACTCCCCCACTGTGATAATCAGATACTGCCAGATATCCCCTAAAGGACAAAACTGCTCCATGTTCAGAATCAGTGACCTAGAGTATAAATACTTAATTTCTCTGTGATAGCCATTCCACATATATGTTTCCTTTTCGATGAATGTACATGTTTATAATTCACCACTGTACCCTATTCCAAAAAAGATTTTGATCAGATTTGATAGATACACAAAATAAAACAAGATAGCATAAATTCATGACAGAGTTAAAGAAAAGCAAGCCTTAAACAAAATGGAGTTCAAAAAACTAATAATGCGGATGCCTGGGTGGCTCAGTGGGTTAAAGCCTCTGCCTTCAGCTCAGGTCATGATCTCATGGTCCTGGGATTGAGCCCCACAACAAGCTCTCTGCTCAGCAGGGAGCCTGCTTCCCCCCCCCCCCCCCCCCCCCCCCCCCCCCCCCCCCCCCCCCCCGCCTGCCTCTCTGTCTACTTGTGATCTCTCCCTCGGTGTCAAATAAATAAATAAATAAATAAATAAATAAAATCCTTAAAAAAGAAAAAAAAAATAATGCAAACCATAATGACCTTCACGATTACTATGGCAACTACGGATGGGCCACAAATTTATCTGAAGTTTTCTAGTAGCCAGTGTGAAAAGGGAAACTGTCAGCTGTATTTTCCACGTCTGTGGGATAAAAACAAATCACCTGCACAGGGATAGGATTATACGATTCCACCACTTGATTCTCTCAAGTTGTTATGTTCCAAGACTGAAGGCAACCTGGGAAGGAATGTTTTTGGTAACACTTCTCCAAATACAAGGCAATGACACCACCATGAAGCCCAACAGAGGGAAGGCAAGTGGGCTGGCCATGGAAACAACTGCATAGCTTGCTCCTGTTCCCATTCTAATCCTTCTGCAAATGTTTCATCCTCAGAGATGCCTTCCTGACCACCCTACTTCACCCCTTCCACTGCTTCCTTTTTCTTCACAGCATTTAATTCCAGTTGACCATACAGCATATTTATTTACTGTCTCTCCTCAACTAGAATGTACAATGAGGACAGGGACACACGGCAAGTCTGTGCTGCTCACCACTGTCTCTAGAACCTAGAACAGTATCTGTCACTATAGTAAGTAATAAATATCTGCTGAATGAATTAGCAATTACAATGGAAGTTAAAGGATACTTAGTTACATATAAACACATACATATGAATATTGATAATTTGTTAGTGCTACGTTTTTAGCATGAAGCTAAAGGAAAAAAGAAAAAAGTGTGGTATCTCCACTGAGGCTCACTCACCTAAAAGAGGGATTTTTTTTCTTTTCTTAGCTGCACGCTTTGTCTTTTTATTAATTTCCTTTCCAAATTTTACTAAATAGCAGAGAAATTTTTTGTGTGCGCACACACACACACACACCTCTTGTATATGCATTCATCCACTGATGGATATATGGGTTGTTTGCATCTTTTGGCTATTGTGAACACTGCTTCTGTGAACAAATATTTGAGTACCTGCTTTTAATTCTTCTGGGTGTACACCTAGGAGCAGAGTTGTTAGGTCACATGATAAATCTATGTTTAAGTTTTTCAGAAACCTCCAAGCTATTTTCCACAGTGACTGAACCATTTTACAATCGCACTGGTAATGTAAAAAGGTTCCAACTTTCCCACTTCTCTACCAATACTTGCTATTTTCCGTTTTTGTGTATTTTAATTTTATTTTTATGTTTTTATTTTAATCACCCAGTGCTCATCACTAATGCACTCCTTAATCACCTATTTCACTCATCCCCCTACCCACCTGCCTTCTGGTAACCACCAGTTTGTTCTCTATAGTTGAGAGTCTGTTTCTTGGTTTGTCTTTTTTCCCCTTTGCTCATTTGCTTTGTTTCTTAAATTCCACATGAGTGAAATTGTATCTTACCTGTCTTTCTCTTATTTCACTTAGCATTATACCCTCTCCATCCATATGGCAAGATTTCACTTTTTAATGGCTAATATTCCACTCTATCTATCCATCCATCCATCCATCCATCCCACTCTTCTTTATCCATTCATTAATTGATGGGCACTTGGACTGCTTCCATATCTTGGCTATCGTAAATAATTTGGCTATAAACACAGAGGTGCACATATCCCTTTCAATTAGTGCTTTTGTATTCGTTGGGTAAATACCCAGTAGTGCAATTACTGGATCATAGGGCAGTTCTATTTTTAACTTTTTTTTTTTTAAAGATTTTATTTATTTGGCAGAAAGAGATACAATGAAGAGAGGGAACACAAGCAGGGGGAATGGGAGAGTGAGAAGCAGGATTCCTGCGGAGCAGGGAGCCTGATGTGGGGGTTCGATCCCAGGACCCTGGGATCATGACCTGAGCTGAAGGCAGACGCTTAATGACTGAGCCACCCAGGCGCCCCTATTTTTAACTTTTTAAGGAAACCCTCTACTGTTTTCCAGAATGCCTGCACCAGTTTGTATTCTTACCAGCAGAGCAAGAGGGTTCCTTTTTCTCTACATCCTTGCCAATATTTGTTGTTTCTTGATTTTTTATTTTAGCCATTGTGACAGGTATAAGGTGATATCTCACTGTACTTTGATTTGCATTTCCCTGATAAGTGATGATGAGCATCTTTTCATCTGTCTTTTGGCATCCATATGTCTTCTTTGTAGAAATGTCTTCTGCCCTTTTAAAAATCAGATTATTGGTTTTCTGGGTGTTGAGGTGTATAAGTTCTTTATATATTTTGGATCTATTTTGGATAGTTATGTCATTCTCCCATTCTGTAGGCTGCCTTTTAGTTTTGCTGATTGTTTCTTTCACCATGCAGAAACTTTTTATTTTGATATAGTCCCAATAGTTTATTTTTGCTTTTGTTTCCCTTGCCTCAGGGAACCTATTTTTTTTTTTAAGAGAGAGAGAGTGTGCGCACATGTGTATAAGTGGCACAGTGGTGGTGGTGGTGGGGGGAAATAGAGGGAAAGAGAGAATTTTAAGCAGGCTCCACACCCAGTGGGGACCCTGACATGGAGCTTGATCTCATGACCCTGAGATTATGACCCTAGCCGAAAAAGTGTTGAGTTGGATGCTTAGCTGAGTGAGCCACCCACACGCCCCACAGGGGACCTATTTAGAAAAAAGCTGCTACAACCAATATCAGAGAAATTACTGCCTGTGCTCTCTTCAAGGATTTTTATGTTTTCAGGCCTTGTATTTAGGTCTTTAATGTATTTTGAGTTTATTTTTGTGTATGGTATGAAAAATTGGTCCAGCTTCATTCTTTTGCATGTTGTTTAGTTTTCCCAGCAGGATTTTATTAAAGAGACTGTCTTTTCCCCATTCAATATTCTTTCTTGTTTTGTCAAGATTAATTGACCATATAAGCATGGGTTTATTTCTGGGCTCTCTATTCTATTCCATTGATTTATGAGTCTATTTTTGTGCCAGTACAATAGTGTTTTGATGACTACAGCTTTGACATAACCAGCAGTCCAGAATTGTGATACCTCTAGCTTTGTTTTTCAAGATTGCTTTGGTTATTTGGGGTCTTTTGTGGTTCCATACAAATTTTAGGATTGTTTATTCTAGTTCTATGAAAAATGCTGTTGGTATTCTGATAGGGGTTGTATTAAATGTGTAGATTGCTTTGGGCAGTATAGGTATTTGAAACTGTTCTTCCAACCCATTAGCAGGGAAAGTCTTTCCAGTTCTTTGTGTTGTCTTCGATTTCAATTTTACATGTAGTTTTCAGAGTACAGGTCTGCCACCTCTTTGGTTAGGTTTATTCCTAGCCATCTCATTGTTTTTGTTGCAATTGTAAATGGGATTGTCTTCTTAATCTTTTTCTGCTACTTCATTATTGGTGTATAGAAATGCAGCATATTTCTGTAGATTGATTTTGTATCCTGCAATTTCACTGAATTCACTTACCAGTTCTTGCAGTTTTTTAGTGGTTTTTCGGGCTTTCTTTATATATTATCATGTCATCCGCAATTAGTGAAGTTTACCAATTTGAATACCTTTTATTGCTTTTATTGTCCAACTGCTGTGGCTATTTCTTCCAGTACTATGTTGAATAAAGTGGTGAGTGGGGATATCCATGTTTTGTTCCTTACCTTAGGGGAAAGCCTCTTTCTTCTCATTGAAAATGATGCTGGCTGTGGGTTTTTCACATATAGCCTTTATTATGTTCAGTATGTTCCCTCTAAACTTACTTGGTTGAGGGTTTTATCATGGATCAATATTGTACTTAGTCAAATGCTTTTTCTGCATCTACTGAAATGATCATATGGTTCTTATCCTTTCTCTTACCTATGTGATATGTCACGTTGATTGATTTGCAAATATTAACCCACCCTTGCAAGCAAGGAAAAAATCTCACTTGATTGTGGTGAATGATTTTTTTTAATGTATTGCTTCATTCAGTTTGCTAGTGCTTTGTTGAGGATATTTCCATCTATGTTCATCAAAGATATTGGCCTGTAGTTCTCTTTTATTGTGGGATCTTTATGCGGTTTTGGTGTCAGGGTAATGCTGGCCTCATAGCATGAATTTGGAAGTTTTCCTTCCTTTTCTATTTTCTGGAATATTTTGGGAAGAACAGGCATTAATTCTTTTTTAAATGCTTGGTAGAATTCGCCTATGAAGCCATGTGGTCCTGAACTTTTGTTTCTTGGGAGTTTTTTGAGTACTGATTCAATTTCTTTGCTGGTACTGGGTCTGTTCAAAACTTTTTTTTTTTTAAGATTTTATTTATTTGACAGAGAGATCACAAATAGGCAGAGAGGCAGGCAGAGAGAGGAGGAAGCAGGCTCCCTGCTGAGCAGAGAGCCTGATGCAGGGCTCCATCCCAGGACCCTGAGATCATGATCCGAGCTGAAGGCAGAGGCTTTAACCCACTGAGCCACCCAGGTGCCCTCGGGTCTGTTCAAATTTTCTATTTCTTCCTATTTTAGTTTTGGTAGGTTATATATTTCTAGGAATTCATTCATTTCTTCTACCTTGTACGATTTGTTGGCATATAGTTTTTCATAATATTCTTACAATTTTTTGTATTTCTGTGTGTTTGTTATTTTTCCTCTTTCATTTGTTATTTCATTTATCTGGGTCCTTTGTTGTTTTTTCTTGAGGAGTCTGGCTAGAGGTTTATCAACTTTATTGTTTGTTTTTTTTCAAAGAACAGCTCTTGGTTTTGATCTGTTCTTTTGTTTTTTTTTTAAGATTCTATTTATTTCTCTCTAATCTTTACTATTTCCTTCCTTCTGCTGGTTTTAGGCTTTGTTCCTTCTGCTGGTTTTACTCCTAAACTTTCCTTTAGGAGTAAAGTTAGGTTGTTTGAGAATTTTTTGTTGCTTCTTGAGTTAGGCCTGTATTCCTATAAGCTTCTCTCTTAGAACTGCTTTGGCTGAATCTCAAAGGTTTTGAAATGTTGTGCTTTCATTTTCATTTGTTTCCATGTGCCTTTTTATTTCTTCTTTTATTTCTTGGTTGACCCATTCATTGTTCAGTAGAATGTTATTTAACCCTTATGTATTTGTGGTCTTTCCAGATTTTTTCCTTGGGGTTGACTTCTGGCTTCACAGTGTTGTGGTCAGAAAATATGCACGGTATAAGTTCGACCTTTTGGAATTTGTTGAGGTTTGTTCTGTGACTTTATATGTGATCTATTCTGGAGAATATTCCATGTGCACTTGAAAAGAATGTGTATTCTTCTGTCTTAGGATGGAATGTTCTGAATATACCTGTTAAATCCATCTGGTCCAGTATGTCATTCAAAGCCATTTTTTCCTTGTTGATTTTCTGTTTAGATAATCTTTCCATCGATATAAGTGGGGTGTTTAAGTTCCCCACTCTTATTGTATTATTATTAATTCTTTTATGTTTGTTATTAATTGCTTTATGTATTTGGGTACTCCCACGTTGGGTGCATAGTTATTTAAAATTGTATCTTCTTACAGGACTGTCCCCTTCATTATTATATAGTGTAATTTTTTGTATCTTGTTATAGTCTTTGTTTTAAAGTCTATTTGTCTGATATGTATTGCTACTCTGGCCTTTTTTTTTTTTTAAAGATTTTATTTATTTATCTGAGAGAGAGAGAGAGAAGCAGACTCCCCGCTGAGCAGGGAGCCCCATGCAGGGCTCGATCCCAGGACCATGGGATCATGACCTGAGCTGAAGGCAGATATTTAATGACTCAGCCACCCAGATGCCTCTACTCCAGCTTTCTTTTTACAACCATTTGCATGATAAATGTTTCTCTATCCCCTCACTTCCAGTATGCAGGTGTCTTTAGGTTTAAAATGAGTCTCTGTAGACTACAGATGGTCTCCTATAGACTGTAGATATACATGGGTCTTGAGTTTTACCCATTTTATCACGTCTTTTTTTAAAAAATTTTTATTTTTTTAATTTTTTTTTAAGATTTTATTTATTTATTTGACAGAGAGAGATCACAAGTAGGCAGAGAGGCAGGCAGAGAGAGGGGGGAAGCAGGTTCCCCTCTGAGCACAGAGCCCGACATGGGGCTCCATCCCAGGACCCCGAGATCATGACCTAAGCCGAAGGCAGAGAGGCTTAACCCACTGAGCCACCCAGGTGCCCCTTTTTTTAAAAAAAATTTTTATAAAAGATTTTATTTATTTGACAGAGAGATCACAAGTAGGCAGAGAGGCAGGCAGAGAGAGAGGGAAGCAGGCTCCCTGCTGAGCAGAGAGCCCAATGCAGGGCTCCATCCCAGGACCCTGAGATCATGACTTGAGCTGAAGGCAGAGGCTTTAACCCACTGAGCCACCCAGGGGCCCCGTCACCATATGTCTTTTGATTGGAGTGTTTAGTCCATTACATTCAAAGTAATTATTGGTAGATTAATTGCCATTTTATTACTTGCTTTGTGGTTGTTTCTGAAGATTTTCTCTGATCCTTTCTCATCTTTCTCTCTTTCATGTTTTGCTGGTTTTCCTTAATGATATATCTGGATTTCTTTCTCTTTATTTTCTGCATATTTATTAGTGGTTTCTAATTTGTAGTTACCATTAGGTTTGTATATAACATCTTCTGCATATAGCAGTCTATATTAAGTTGATGGTTGTTTAAGTTTGAACCCATTCTTTACTCCTCTCCTCCCAACATTATAGGTATATGGTACCATATTTGACATGTTTTTATTTTGTGAGTTCCTTGGCTGATTTTTAACAGAAATATTCATTTTTACCACTTTAGCGTTTCCTACCTTTATATCGTCAGTTTTGGTCTTTCCTTTCCACTCAAGAGTCCTCTTTAATATTTCTTGCAGGGCTGGTTTAGTGGTCACGAACTCCTTCAGTTTTTGTCTGGGAAACTCTTTATCTTTCCTTCTGAAGTTAGCTTTACTGGATAAGTGTATTCTTGGCTGCAGGTTTTCCCTATTTAGCACTTGGAATATATCATGCCACTACTTCTTGGCTTGGAAAGTTTCTGCTGAAAAATCTGATAGCTGTATGGAGTTTCCTTTACATGTAACTGTCTTCTTTTATCTTACTGCTTTTAGTATTTTTTTTCTTAAGATTTTATTTATTTGTCAGAGAGAGAGAGAGACACCATGAGTGCAGGGAGGGGCAGAGGGAGAAGCAGGCTCTGCACTGAGCGAGGAGCCCGACATGGGACTCGATCCCAGGACCCCGGGACAATGACCCGAGCCGAAGGCAGATGCTTAACAAACTGAACCACCCAGGTGTCCCTATTTTTTTCTTTATCATTGTATTTTGCCATTTATTCATTCACTTATTTCTTAAAGTTTACTTATCATTGTATTTTGCCATCTGTCTATCTATCTATCTATCTATCTATCTATCTATCTATCTATCTCTTAAAGTTTACTTATTTAAGCAATCTCTAAACCCAATGTTAGGCTCTAACTCATGACCCTGAGATCAAGAGCCGCAAGTTCTACCAACTGACCCAGTCAGGTGCCTCTGTATTTTGCCATTTTAATTATGTCTTGGTGTGGATCTGCTTTTGTTAGTTTTGTTGGGGTTTTTCTGTGCCTCCTGGATTTGGACAGGCTTCCTTTCCCAGATTAGGGAAGTTTTCAGCTATTATTTCTTCAAATAAATTCTGTCCCTTTTTCTCTCCTTTTTCTGGGACTTCTACAATATGAATGTTATTATGTTTGATGGAGTCACTGAGTTCCCTAAGTCTGTTCTCATTTTGCATAATTCTATTTTCTCCCTTTTGTTTATCTTACTTTCCATTACTCTATTTTCCAGGTCATTAATTTGTTTGTTTCTTCCAGCCTGCTGTTCACTCCATGAAGCAAGTTTCTCATTTTATTTATTGAGCCCTTCATCTCTGCTATATTATTCCTTATCTCTGGGTTAATAGTCTCACTGATATACTCCATTCTTTTCTCAAGTCCAGTGAGTAACCTTATGGTCATTGCTTTAAGTTCTCCATCAGGCATGTTACTTATATTTTGTTTGTAGCTCTCTGGGCATGGCCTTGTCCTGTTCTTTCATTTGGGGCAAATTCCTCTGTTATTTCATTTTGTCTAAGTCTCTGTACCTGTTTCTGTATGTTAGGAGTCAGGTACAGTCCTGTTCTTGAGGGTAATGGTTTTGTGAAGACCTGTACTGCCCTGCAATGTAATATCCCCTGTTCCCCAGGGCCTGGTGCTTCTGGGAGTAACTCCAATGTGTGGTGCTTGCACCCTGCTATTGTGTCCTGGCTGCTTTATCCTTCAGGCCAGTTGTCTTCAGGTGCTCTCTCTGCCTGTTACTGGCACGGGTTTGGGCCAGTCTTCTGGTGGCGGGGGCCCAACAAGCTGGGACTGAGGGAAGTGTGAGTGGGAAGGTCAGTTCCACCAGAGCACTAGCAGATGGGGCTTGGTGTAACCAAGTTAGATAGCAAGTATTGACGCTATGCTGAATTCTCTTTGGTTGCCCTGTGCTTATGCTTAAGGGTGAGGGAGAGAAATGGAGCCTGCCAGTTCCTTTATTCCCAGAGGGCTCTTTCCATGATTGCTGCCCCTCTGGAACATGCTCTGAGATGAGCAACAACCCCCCCTCCCCCACAGTGTGTGCCCCAGATGCTCTACAGATAGCTGTATGTCCACAGGCTGTTTGTCCTGCCTTTTCTCCAAGAAAAGCCCCAATGTCCTCTGAGCTCTCCCAGAGCCAAGAATGCTAACGTTTTGAACTACTAGGTAGGCTTTCAGCCCTTCTGGTTGCAAGAACTCATAAATTTGGGCCCTCTTGCTTTCCAAGCCAATTGTTATGGGGACTTGTTTTCCCTGTGTACTCCCCTGTGTGCTAGTTTGTCTCTTGCCCTTCACTGGGACTGTGGCTCCCTTGCCATCACAGCGGCCACAATCCGATTCTTTTCCATGTCTCTGCACTTCTTACCTACTTTGATGTGGCTTCTTCCCTACTTTTAGTTATCGAGTTTGGCCTGCCAGTCTTCAGATCAATTTCTGGGATACCTAGGATGATTTAATAGTTCTCTAGTTGTATTTGTGGGATGAAGTGAGCCTAGGGCTCTCCTATTCCACCGATATCTTCCCCTCCTGTGTGTTTTGTTGTATCTCATTTGGTTTTAGTTTTGCATTTTCCTAACAGTGAATGATATTAAGCGTCTCTTCATGTGCTTATTGGTCATCTGTATATCTTCTTTGGGGAAATGCCCATTTAAATCCTCTGCCCATTTTTTTAAAAAGATTTTTTATTTGAGAGAGAGAGAGAGCGCACGTGCAAGCACGACCAGTGGGGAGGGGCAGAGGGTGAGGGAGAAGCAGTCTCCCCGCTCAGCAAGGAGCCCGACTTGGGGCTTGATCGCAGGACTCCAAAATCATGACCTGAGCCAAAGGCAGATGCTTAACTGACAGCCACCCAGGCGCCCCCCTCCCCATTTTTAAAAAAGATTTTATTTATTTGACAGAGAGAGAGAGAGAGCGAGAGAGCGCACGCACAAGCAGGGGGAGTGGCAGAAGCAGGTTTCCTGTAGAGCAGGGGAAGGCCAATATGGGACTGGATCCCAGGACTCTGGGATCATGACCTGAGCTGAGACAGAAGCATAACCAACTAAGCCACCCAGGCGCCCACCTCTACCCATTTTTAAACTGGGTTGCCTTTTTGTTTTTGAGTTGCAGTTCTCTTTACATATTCTGGATACTAGACCTTTATCATATATATGGCTTGCAAATATTTTCTCCTATTCTGTAGGTTGTCTTTTTGCTTTTTTGATAGTGTTGTTTGATTGATGCACAGAAGTTTTTAATTTTGATGAAGCTGAATTTATGTTTTTCTTGTGTTGCTTATTTTGGTGTCATATCTAAGAATCCATTACTAAATTCAAGTTCATGAAGATTCACTCATACGTTTCTGCTAAGAATTTTATAGTTTTATTATCCTTAAGTTTAGGTCTTTGACCCATTTTGAGTGAGTTTTTATATATGGTGTGAGGTAGGAATCCAACATCATTCTTTTGCAGGTAGATATCCAGTTGTTCTAGAATATCTGAATTATTCTTTTTTTTTTTTTTTAAAGATTTTATTTATTTGACAGCGAGAAACACAGCGAGAGAGGGAACACATGCAGAGGGAATGGTAGCGGGAGAAGCAGGCTTCCCGCGGAGCAGGGAGCCCGATGCGGGGCTCGATCCCAGGACCCTGGGATCTGACCTGGGCCGAAGGCAGATGCTTAACGACTGAGCCACCCAGGCGCCCCTGAATTATTCTTAATTAAATACATACTTAAAGCATTATTTTGAAAGAAAAAGAATGATTCTGATAAAGAGGATGAAAATTCTACTATGAGCTTGGGTAACTGCCAAGCCATCCCTGACTTGAATTAGCACTGGCTTTGAAATCAGTGGAATTAGGAAATGATAAAACCTGAATTTTAGCAGTTAGCAAAATAAAAGGGAAAAGCAAAACAATGGCAGTTCTGTTAAAAACTAAGTGGTGTTTGCTGCTTTGCTGAAAGCAAGCTGACTCTCCAGAAGGGTTTCACCTTTGTGGCCGGCAGGTGGAGCTCCAACCAAAGGAACTCAGGCCACGTTATTTTTTTATTTTTTCATAATAAATCAGCTGTGAGACACACTACAACTAATTTGAGCAGGGCAAACTGATGATGGAGGACAAAATATCATGAAAAGGAATATTCAGTGAAGGGAACAAGCCATTTTACAGTTTTAGATACATCAACCTGATTAATTTGTTAAAAAAAAATGGCTCCTGAGAATTTTACATCAGGGATCAGTATCTCTGGCTTTAAACACTACTAAGGGTAGGGAAATTTTAGGGCTCACTGTGGTTCATAGGACAATCCTTAGTTTACTAGAATGGATTAAGGGAGGGGTCCAACATAAAAGGGCAATTGCCCTGCCTCTCCCTTGTTATATAAATGGTCACTGTCTCCTGAAGCTGCATCAATGCTGTGGATGTAGATACTACTGCACTGGCTATCTGATGAAGGAAACGAACACCCTTACGGGATACTCCTTACTCAGGTTATGACTGACACCGAAATAAAGGATTTCATATATGATTTTGTTGCTGGACCCCAGGAGGATGTAAAAACAGTTTCAGATCTTTAATCTCAACTTCCTCCTATGGATGATAAAAAGATAATAATGAGTTTAGGACTTCATAAGAGAAATAAAATCCAGTAAGAAAGAGGACATGCAAAAAAATAAAATTAGCCCTTGTCTTTTTGTTGTTGAGTTGTAAGAGGTCTTTATATATTCTGGATATTAGATTGTTATCAAATATAGATTTGCAAATGTTTCTCTTATTTATAAGTTATCTTTTTACTCCTCTGATGATGTCTTTTGATGCACAAAAGTTTTTAATTTTGATGAAGTCCAATTTATCTATTTTTGTTGTTACTACTGCTTTGAGTGCCATATCTAAGAATCCACTGCCAAATACAAAGTCATGGAGATTTACCCATATGTTTCTGCTAAGAAACACATACAAAAATTAACTACGAAAATGGATCAAAGACCAAAATATAAGAGCTAAAACTATAAAACTCTTAGAGGAAAACATATGGGAAAAGCTTCATGACCTGTGTTTGGCAATAATTTTTTCTGATATGACATCAAAAGCCTAGGCAACACAAGAAAAAACTGATAAATGTTGTATGATTCTACTAGGCAAGTTCATAGTAGGCTTGAGGTTATCAGGGGCTAGAGGAAGGGGAAATGGGAGTTATTGTCTAATGGTTACAGAGTTTCTATGTGGGACAATGAAAAAGTTCTGGAAATAGATAATGGTTCCGGTTGCACAACAATGTGAATGAACTTAATGGCACTGAATTGTACACTTAAAAATGATTAAAATAGTAAGTTTTATGATATATAGATTTTAGAACAAAAAAATAGCAAATGCAGGGGCGCCTGGGTGGCTCAGTCGTTAAGCATCTGCCTTCAGCTCAGGTCATGATCCCAGGGTCCTAGGATCGAGCCCCGCATCGGGCTCTCTGCTCAGCAGGGAGCCTGCTTCTCCCGCTACCATTCCCTCTGCTTGTGTTCCCTCTCTCACCGTGTTTCTCTCTGTCAAATAAATAAAATCTTTAAAAAAAAAAAGGCGGGGGGCAACAATTCAGATCCTAAAACAATTCAGTTTTTTATGTTTAATTAAAAATGAAATAAAAAGGCAGAAACTGAAGAGTGCCAAGCTTTGATAATTTTATAGTAAGGCAGAGAATAGGCAACTGCCTCAAACTTCTCAGTGTATAAAAATCCCAAAGCAGATATACTCAAATTTATCTGAGTTTAGAGGAATTTTAGAAAGAAAAACATTCCAGTGAGCTCCTATCATCAGATGTCAAAATACCGGCTTTTAATATAAAGATAATAATGAAAAAAGAAGATTGCTATGCTTCATAGCATACCAGGTCATCTCTGGCAGGGAACTCAAGACATTTTAACAAATGTGTGACTGAATGGCTGGAAGTGGAGGAGAAACTCTTTCGTCTCTACTGAATACAGAACACAGTGTACAGCACTGCCTGGGGCTGCAAATGAACCCCTCAGGGATGACAGAATTGATTCAAGGGAATGTGGGGATGCTACTGTGAAAAGAATAAAAATTAAAGTCTGTTTAGAAGCTGGAATGTACGATAAAAAAAGAGGATCCCGTGATGTCTCCCTAACCCGACTATATAATTGATATGAATATAATGTTTGAATAGAAATTCTTCCCCCTACTGGGTAGTAAAAAAAAAGGAATAACTTGGATCCTCCCTTCATCCGCACTCATCAGACATGCAACATGGGAGCCTTTAAAATTAACCTAAGCCAATTCAACTAGTAAATCTGAAACATTATTGGATAGTTGGAAGGCAATAGGAAATTACTATCTTGAAGAAATGTCAGATACAAATATATTAGTGTCCATAAACTAACTGAAATAGGCCGGTGTGGCCAATGGAAAGACTGATGAGTCAGGTCACCAACAGTAGATTATAGGAGACTCAATAAAACCATACCCTGAAGAGCCTCAGCTATCTCCAGTACAGTCCAGACTATTCAACTCATATAAGCTAAAGGTGACTGGTATTCTCTATTGATCTGGCTAATGCAGTTTTCTCGTTAACAATCACCAGTGAGGGTCGCCTGGGTGGCTAGTGGGTTAGGTTAAGCCTCTGCCTTCAGATCAGGTCATGGTCTCAGGGTCCTAGGATAGAGCCCCGCATGAGGCTCTCTGCTCAGTGGGGAGCCTGCTTCCCTCTCTCTCTCTGCCTGCCTCTCTGCCTACTTGTGATCTCTCTCTCTCTCTGTAGAATAAATAAAATCTTAAAACAACAACAAAAAACAATCACCAGTGAGGGCCAACAACAATTTGCATTCATGTGGATTGGTTTACAATATGTAGTATTACCTCAAAAATATTAACTCTTCTGAATATTGTCACAATCTGATGAGGCAGAATTGAGATCTAATATAGCTGGACAATACAATATATTGATAGTATTATTTTTTAAGATTTTATTTATTTATTTGACAGAGAGGGACACAGTGAGAAAAGGAACACAAGCAGGGGAAGCGGGAGAGGGAGAAGCAGGCTTTCCGCTGAGCAGGGAGCCTGACTCGGGGCTCCATCCCAGGACCCTGGGATCATGACCGGAGCTGAAGGCAGAGGCTAAACGACTCAGCCACAAGGCACCCCTATTGATGGTATTATTAATTTCTTTTTATTTTCCATTTTATTTTATTTTATTTTTTAAAAGAGCCTCCATGCCAAATGTGGAGCTCGGTATCGGGGTTGAATTCACGCCCAGGAGATCAAGACCTGGGCTGAGATCAAGAGTCAGATGCTTACCTGATTGAGTCACCCAGGCACCCACTCCACTATTATTATTTTCATCTGAAATTCCAGATCAAGTTAAAAGTGACTTTCCTAAGGTCATAACGGCTATGTTCTCAAGATGTTTTAAATCCTAAAAAAACAGAGACATGACCTCTGATCTCTATTCCTACGAGAAATAATATATTGTACATAAGAAAAGATAGATTGTAAGGATGCCTAGCTGGCTCCGTTAGTGGAGCATGAGGCTATTGGTCTCTGGGTTGTGAGTTCAAGTCCCTTGTTGGGTGTAGATATTACTTAACCCAGAAAAAAAGTAGACTGTGTTGGGGAGGACAAAATATTTACGCCATGATGGGACGCCTGGGTGGCTCAGTAAGGTGAGCATCTGACTTTGGATCAGGTCATGATCTTGGGATCCTGGGATTGAGCCCAGCATGTGGCTCCACTCAGCGGAGGTCTGTTTTTCCCTCTCGCTCTGCCCACCCCCACCCCTGCTCATGCTCTCTAATAAATAAAATCTTAAAAAGAATGATTTAATTCTTAAAAAATTACATCATTCTTTTTTGAGAGTGTGTGTGCGCATGCACACAAGAGTGGGAGAGAAGGGGTAGAGGAGAGAAAACCGTAAGCAGATCTCAATCTCATGACCCTGAGATCATAATCTGAGTGGAAACACAAGAGTTACATGCTGAATTGACTAAGCCACCCAAGCACCCCTACACTATGATTTTCTGATTTAAACTGTAACTACAATTGTACTGCTCTATGGTATAACATGGAGGCATAAGTAAAATTAATATTGTACATATTAATAAACAGGATAATACTGATATTAATGATCAAATATAGTGGGAGACTGAATTAAAGCTATCTGAGGACATTATCCCTATGGAGGAGAATTGGTCTGAGAAATATTTAGAGTTGATTAATGATAGATTAATAATTCAACAGATGTATACCATAAGGAGCAGACACTTAGAGATCCAAGAAGCAAATGAATTGTATAGTTATAAAAACATGGGAAAGTATAAATGGATGGCTCAGCTATCTGTTTAAATTCATACCAACCCCACATTGGATATTGTAAATGTTTGGACTGTGCATGTACATTTTGATTATCCATCTGATTTTGAGATAGTGTAAGGCAAATAAATGATATCACACTAAGGATTACTGTTTCATCAGAAATAAGACTTGACAATGGGTTATGGGGATGGACTGCTCTGTGTGGGTTAATTCCTAAAATTAGCTTTATTTGTTTTGCTAAATTCCTGCATGGCACTGACTTTGGTAAAGGCATAGCATGAAACATATTCATTAAAAGTGTTACGAGGGCAATAAACACATGAAAAGATGCTCAACATCATTAACTATTAGGAAAATGTAAATCAAACCCACAGTCAGATACTCTTTCATACACTAGAATGGCTATTATCAAAAAAATAGAAAACAAGTGTTGGCATGAATATGAAAAATTGGAACCCTGTCCATTGCCAGTGGGAATGTAAAATGGTACAGGTACTAGGAAAACCAGTATGGTGGCTCTGCACAATATTGAATATCTACTAGATCTACTTCTGGGTATATATCCAAAAGAAATGAAAGTAGGGGCTTGAAAAGCAGAATGTGCATAGCAGAATTATTCATTAATACCTAAAGACAGAAAAAACCCAAATGTCCAACAACACATGAACAGATAAATAAAACGTTGCATATACATAAAATGGCATATTACTCAGTTTTAAAAAGAGGGGAAATTCAGGGGCGACTGGGTGGCTCAGTTGTTAAGCATCAGCCTTCAGCTTGGGTCATGATCCCAGGGTCCTGGGATCAAGCCCTGCTTCAGGCTCCCTGCTCAGTGGGGAGCCTGCTTCTCCCTCTCCCACTTCCCCTGCTTGTGTTCCTTCTCTCGTTGTGTCTCTCTCTGTCAAATAAATAAACAAAATCTTAAAAAAAAAAAAAAAAAGGAATTTCTGATATATACCACAGCATGGTTAAATCCTGGAGATATTTTGCTTGATGAAATAAATCAGAAATAAAATAACAAATATTGTATGACTCCATTTATATAACATGTCTAAAGTAGTCAAATGATAGACTCAGAAAATAGAATAGTGGTCACTAGAGGCTAGAGGGAAGGAGAAATGGGAAGTTATTGTCTAATGTGTAGAGGGTTTCAACAAGGGATCATAAAAAAGTTCTGGAGATATATATAGTAGGGGTGGTTGCACAACAATGATGCAACTGAACTGTACACTTAAAAATGGCTAAAGTGGCAAATTTTATGATATATATATTTCACCACAGTTAATGAAAAGTGTTACAAGGAATCTGGGGGCAGTTTGTACCAGCTTCTGAATACTGATAACAGTGAGATTAATGGTTTGTCCTTGGTCTCTCTTTGAGCTCTCTGAAGGGCTTTGTATTGTACAGCAGGAATAGGCCAATATGACCAAAACCACAAAAATCCCTAGTTGAGATTCCATTTTGGGTTCCCTGGTTCCAAGGTGTTCTGTGTGTACATCTGTGGTTCCTTATCCAGAGGATAATGCATTCTGCCCGGCCCTTACTGAGGACCTGCACGACAACAAGAGCCCACACCTGGCTTCTCTGGACCCTTCTGTGAGACAGCCATTGACTGTGATAGGTGTTTTTACTTTAATGCTGTTGCTGTACCAAACCCCTTTCCTATAATAAATTACAGCTTTGTAAGCTCTGTCATTGTGGGTGCCAGGTCTTTCTTAGCAATCAAACTGTGTTTAACTGCCACTACTATTGTAGTTATAAGGAAAGGAAATACAATGAATTAATTTATGTTATTCTAAGGAGAAACAACTAAGATCATGAGTGAAAGATACAAGAGGCAGATTTATCTTGCCCTGTGAGGTACTAAGCAAGTCTCTAGACATGTTCACTGAACATTAAAGAAGGTAGATGCTCATCCACTGTAAGATTACTGAATTAGGCACCTCAAGGTGCCCACGAAACTCTAAGAACTTATATTTTTTAATTTGAAAAACTTTTTCAATAGGAACCATACCTGTGATGTTAGTTTCCCAGCAATCTGCATTCGCTCAATTTCTGCAGGAGATTTGATCAGTCGGAGGCGCTGTACCAGCTGTTGGACAGCCCGAACCTTATTCTTGCTCCTGGCTTTGACCTCAGTCAGATGCTGCATGTAGTCAGAGTGAAGCTGTGCGTGAGAGGGCTTCATCCAGTCATACCAGACCATATTTGTCTCATCTTAAAATCAGCAGCAAAGAAACAAATTTAAAATAAACTAACAGCAACAAGAAATACCAACTGTCATAATGATGTGAACAAGAGTGAAAACTATTAAAAAAAAAAAAGTGAAAACTATTAAAACCTGTGACATATAACTTTGAAGCGTTTAGCAAAAACTCTCTCAGGACTGAAGCAACTGAAGGGCGATTATGTATCATCGGAAAGGCTAATTCCCTGCAAATGGCAAGTTATTCTGACACCAAATATACAGCTTTTCTGCCCCCAAACTTCAGAGTTCCTTATAAAGATGGGAGATGGGACTAAAGCTTTTCTCCAGCTTTGATTTCATTCATTATTTGTTAAACATTAAAGAACTCTACACCACAACTGAGCTAGAGGCTCTGGTGAATAACTGAACATAAGAGGACAGGAAAAAAATACTCAGATCTTGACCTCCTGGTTAAAAGTATTCTTCTCTTCCTCTCCAATCTCAGTGTTAGTGAAACGAGGTTCTTATCTCATTTAGGAGCAATTCTTCATGGCTATGCAAACACTCTAGTGGACAATGTGGGCTAACCCACACTTAACCGGAAAACCTTTCCTTTCCCATCTGCCATATATTCCATTACACAACCACATTCTCCTTGTAATTCTAGAGACCCAAGGAACTGGTCTATATGTGCCTGAGATATAAGATGTGAAGACTCATGATGAAAATCACTTACACCAGGTCTCTACTCGTCCTTTTCTTTTTTCCTGACATAGCCCAACAGAAGCATTCCCAACAACTGAAGTCTGAAGGGCTGTATGTTTTATATAAAGTATTTAGGACAGAAGAGGGGGAAAATCCTAAAAATTCTGATTGGTTATATACTAATGATACAACCTCCTGAATATTTTCATTTAAATATAAAAATGGTTTTAAGTGTGTATCACATGTCAAATGTTAATCTTATTAATAGAAATCTAACTGTATTTTTAAAACCGTAAAACCACCTCTACTACCTGTTCTTATGTTCTTAGTGTATGAAATCACAGCCCAACTTTTTTGGGTTTTTAAACTTTTAAATAAATATAATTTCATGAATCTCTTCCTTTGCCTACTTTTATCTAGTAAACTACTACCATTAAGAATGGTGAATGAGAAGTACTTTTGAGAAATACATTTGGTGTAAGGTTTTATTTAGCAATACTGAGTTGGTGAAATTCACACTGTCAAATAGGACAGCTAGTAACTAATTAAAAAAATAAAGCTAAAAAGAATGATTCTGTGTCCTACATTTATGAGGACTTTGAATATGTAAAAAGTTCCACTAATTTAGCTGAGTAATTATCTCTGTAAAATAGAGAATACTTGCATAAGACAATGAAAGCAATTCAAACATTAGAACTTGCATGTCCAAATGAGTATTTTCTTTCAAAGGAGTCTGTGCAGGAAACAAGTCCAATTAATTCCATGATCATTGGAAACAATTTTGGAATTCTCTTTTAGAAACAGACTTCAGAAATTGTTTATAACCCATACAAGAAAATCAGACTATAATTTTACAACCATACATATTTTGCCTAAAATTAGTACTTTCCAACTTGATCAGCTATCTTATTTACCAAATTTGGCTCTAAGTGACTTTGGACACTTCAAAAAAGAAAATGCTTCTGGGAGCTGTAGATTTACAAGAATCACTAAAGATAGCTTATCATGTAGTGTAGGTTCTGAAAGTTCCTGAAAAGGAATCCTAAAACATGAGTGATTATAATTTTACCAGAATAAACTAGAGAAAATGACTATTTTGAGGAGCATGGACTCAACTGTGTACTAAAAGAATCACCTGAGAATCCTATTTAAAGTCAAATTCTGATCTAGTAGGTATGGAGTAGGGGCCAAAGATTTTACATTTCCAATTATCTATTTGTAATTCTAATACATGTCACCAGGTAATTCTGATGCTGGTGATGCACTGATCATTCTTTGAGAATACTACTTCTTTTTGAAGAGCTGGCATAAGTAATAAGCAGTGGTCAGAGGTCAATGGACTGGTCAGTAATCTTGAAGAGTGACCGATGCTCATTCTTCAATTTAAGTCTTATGGGAAAGATGTATGATCCTTTCCTGGTGCTCAAGGAAATGCTTCTATGATAATAATTTTAGAAAATTAAGAACTTTGTCTAAATAGACAAGGAAGGTCTTAATCCCAAATCTGGCCTGTGATTTGACTTCTGTTCCCATTTGTTACCTTTCAATTTTGGTACTAGATGTTGAAATTCTTCCAGCGTATAGGCTTCATCCACTCCCGTTAAGGCTATTGCTCCATCGGTGCCAGATCGTGGGCCATCCCAAAGTTCTCGACTAGGGTCTCTCCGAGGCACAAAAAGCATAGCCTTATGTGCTGGTAACTGCTTGCCAGGGAGGCTTTGAAGTACAAGAATGCTATCGGGCTCTTGGAATCCACACAGGTACAGGAAATTGTTGTCTTGGTGGAAAGTATAGGGGATATCATTGCTCATGTAGTATGTAGGGTTGGACAGCAGAACCACTGTCTGGTCTGTCCCACTCTGCCCTCGTGTTTCCTTGTGGATCAGAGACATTAGTTTGTGCCTGCGAAGTGCATATTCCACTTGAGATAGTCCTGGCGTCACCTCTCCTAGAAATGACAAATAACAGTAATGCTTTGCATTGATACAGTGCCAAAGTACTTTTAAGGTAGCTCAATATTAAATGGAGACACCGAAGTTCATTTCTTCAGTTTATGTCAAATCTCCTCATAGCACATGGGGAATTAAGGAGATGACCCAGGTTTCAACTTCTTTATTCCACTGCAAAAGGCTGGAAGAAATGATAGTTAAATGTGGTCCTGCTGGAAAACTGGGATCATGACCCCTTAAGAACTCTTTCATTCTTTTACTCAAATATAATATAAATATATATATATAATTTATTTATTGAAAAGATTTTATTTATTTATTTGACAGAGAGTGAGAGAGCACAAGCACAAGCAGGGGGAACAGTAGAGTAGAGGGAGAGGGAGAAGCAGGCTCCCCACTGAGTCAAGAGCCTGATGCGGGGCTTGATCCCAGGACCCCGGGATCATGACCTGAGGCGAAGGCAGACGCTTAACGACTGAGCCACCCAGGCGCCCCTAAACTTGACTCTTGATTTTGGCTCAGGTCGTGATCTCAGCTGAGGTCATGAGATGGTGCCCTGGGTAGGGCCCCATGCTCAGCAGGTAGTCTGCTTCTCTCCCTCTCCCTCTGCCCTGTTCCTTGCTCAAATAATCTTTAAAAATAAATAAATAAAAGCTATAGATTCATTGTTCACTGAACTGCACATAGGCACACACGAACTTGGACATAAAATTTCAAGAATCTCTGATTCACTTAAGCCCACTCACAAAACTCATACTGGGAACCTGTGTTATGAACACATTAGTTACATATTAGTTTTCAATATTAGTACCCAGCAGACTGGTTGCTAGCTCAGTGGTAACTGGGTGGTGTTTCCTTTCTGTAATGGCAATTATGTGTGCTTTCACTTTAGGTTGCAAAGCAAAAGAACTACGAAAACACACACTCATGAAAGCTGTATCCCTCAGCCTACACTTGGCAATATTAATAGTAAAATGCCACCTAATGCTTACTGAATGCTTCTTATGTGTCTGGTACAATTCTAATTACTTATAGGTATCAACTCATTTAATCTTTACATTGACTTTGTGATGTGGATTACTATTATTACTTCCTGTAGTAGCTGGTTTCCATATCCAAGTATGGAAAGATAGCCGTGAAATACTGCTATATGAAAAAGTTACAAGATGGGTAATATGATCTCAATTATTAAACAAACAAAAACAAAATAAAAAGAGAGAGAAAAAAAAGAATTAGGGGAAAAAA
>CM053611.1:102756941-102809894 GCA_028646535.1 Procyon lotor
GTCTCCCTGCTTAGTGGGGAGTCTGCTTCTCCCTTTCCCACTCCCCCTGCTTGTATTCCCTCTTTAGCTGTCTCTCTCTGTCAAATAGATAAAGTCTTTAAAAAAAAAAAAGAAGGAAAAAAACTTTTACTTTATTAAAAAAATAGGGGCACCTGGGTGGCTCAGTCAGTTAAGCCTCTGACTCTTGGTTCTGGCTTAGGTCATGATCTCATGGGTTGTGGGATCGAGCCCCCACCCCCACCCAGCTTCCCTGCTCAATGGGGAGTCTGCTTGAAGATTCTCTCCCTCTGTCCCTCCCCCATCCCCATCCCTGCTCACACAGGTGCACTCACTCAAATAAATAAAAAAAAATTTTAAAAGATTTTATTTATTTATTTGACACAGAGAGATCATAAGTAGACAGAGAGGCAGGCAGAGAGAGAGGAGGAAGCAGGCTCCTTGCTGAGCAGAGAGCCCAAGGCAGGGCTTGATCCCAGGACCCTGAGATAATGTCCAGAGCCAAAGGCAGAGGCTTAACTAACTCACTGAGTCACCCAGTAGACCCTGAACTTAAATTTAAAATCTCTTGAGCACAATTTTTTTTTTAAAGATTTTATTTATTTGACAGAGAGAGAGACAGAGAGAGATGAAGAGACAAGTTGGGGGAGCAGCAGGCAGAGGGAGAAGCAGACTCCCTGAGGATGCAGGGCTTCATCCCAGGACCCTGGGATCATGACCTGAGCTGAAGGCAGAGGCTTAACCAAATGAGCTACCCAGGCATCCCAAAATGTTTTGTTTTTGTTTTTAAGATTTTTATTTATTTGAGAGAGAAAAAGAGCAAATGAGCAAGAGCAGGGGTACGGGTAGAGGCAGAGGGAGAAGCAGACTTCCCACCAAGCAGGGAGCCGACATAGGGCTGAATGTGGGACACTGGGATCATGACCTGAGCTGATGGCAGACGCTTAACTGACTGAGCCACCTAGGCGCCCCTCTAGAATACAAAACATTTTTATACTACTATTGTGCTCATTAGGTATAACCTATAAAAGGTGTCTTGAAAAGGCTACATAAATGTAAAGTCATCATCCAATAAATATGTGATGGTGGTGATGACAAAGCTATGAGTGAATTTAAGAACTGGATATTTGGGGATGAGTATGTAAGAGAGGCATGGGGAAGGCACACTCTGCTTCAAAACGTGGGCTGTGGCCAAAGATCTGGTTTTAGGTATCTCATGCACCCACCTGAATGAGTACCCATTAGGCAAGAGGTGGGCATCAGAAACACTCAGGGAGCTCTTCAAAACATATGGCCTAGGGGCATCTGGGTGGCTCAGTCTTTAAGCAAGCGTCTGCCTTCAGCTCTGCCCTCAGCTCAGGTCATGATCCCAGGGTTCTGGAATCAAGCCCCTGCATCGGGCTCCCTGCTTGGCAGGAATCCTTTTTCTCCCTCTCCCACTCCTCAGCCCATGTTCCCTCTCTCACTGTATCTCTCTCCGTCAAATAAATTAATAAAATCTTAAAAAAAAAAAAAAAAAAAGGCCTAAGCCCTTCCCTTGAGATTCTGATTCAGTATGTCTATAGGATCATGGCATGTATGTATGTTTTGCAAAACCTCACCCAGTGGTCTAGGCAGATTTAAACTACCTAGAATTTGTCATTTCTTAGACATATATTTTAATCTTTTAAATAGTGTAAAAATCTTACAGCGCCAAAATAAATCTTGATCTTTTAGATATTGAAGTCAACCATTTTAACAAAACTTAAAAAAAATATACCCCTTGTTCAAGGCATAACTACAACTAAACTATGACTGAAAGATGGAGAACCAATTGCTTTTGACACTTCTAAGGAAAGAAGATTCAGGAAGTATTATCGAGCACCCACTCTAGAACCAACCTTTCCATCATTTTAAATATTATACTTGACAGTAACTATATAGCCTCAGCCATTATATTTGATAAGGGACAAACAGGTAAATGGTAAAAGCATTCCCTCAAATTGTGGGCCACATAGCTATATCCTAAATACTTCCCAACGAATCTGTTCACTATTGTAGTTGAAAACCAAGTGGTTCTGGGTATGTTGGACAAGTCATTCTGACAAGCCCAACTCTCTGAATAGCCCTTTCTTAAAGCGATACAAACTGTATCACATATTCCAAGATTAACTGTGCCCAGGAATGTAACAATGTTAGAAATATAGGTTCTTGGAAATAATGCTTCATTAGGCAGTAATTCTTCCTATTCTCTGGTAAGTTACAGTGTTTATGTGAGTTGAACACCTTGCTGTTCTGCTAATTACCATTACTCCTGTGGCAATGTTTGAGAACTATGTAACTATCTGCACAGATATTATAAAAAGTAGATTCACAGTTTATAATACCATGTAGCTCAGAATGCCACTTGCCTTCCTGCATGGAATTATGTTTTTCCCTGCTTGTGTGGTTAAGTGGCGGGCATATTAGTGATCAAGGAGGATGAAATGACATTTTCTGTCTCTACAGACACAGTCCTTAGTGCCGGGATGGCAACGTAAAAAAGAAGACACTGAGGCACTGAGGTGCCTGGCTGGCTCAGGCAGTAGAGCATGAGACTCTTGATCCTGGAGTCACGAGTTCAAATCCCATGTTGGGCCTAGTACTTAAAAATAAAGAAGTAAATACATACATACTTTAAAGAAGTAAGTTTTAGAAAGCACTAGGAGACCTTGGGGAAGTCAGTCTGATTTTTTATTTCCATCTGAAGCAGTAGTAGCACACCTAGAACAGAATTCCTTTATCTCTGAGCCATTCTGCTATTTTCCAGGTTACTTTTTATTTTTTATTATTTACTTGACAGAGAAAGATCACAGGTAGGCAGAAAGGCAGGCAGAAAGAGAGGGTGGGACAGGCTCCCTGCTGAGCAGAGAGCCCGTTTTGAGGCTCTATCCCAGGACCCTGAGATCATGATTTGAGCCGAAGGCCGAGGCTTTAACCCACTGAGCCACCCAGGTGCCCCTTCCAGGTTACTTTTGCTTCAAGAAACTTGGGTGGATATGGCCAGGAGAAGTCCAGAGGAAACAGCTCTCCAAAATTCAGAAAGCTGACCCAGTTATTTCATTTCTAAGGATTTATTTTTAGGAAATAATTGATTAGTATACAAAGTGTACACATGTGTATACACACACACAGACACACATACTTCTATATAAAAAATAAGTCTAGAAAGATACATATACCAAAACCTCAATAGTGGTTTTCTTTGAGTGGTGGAATTATGAGTAATTAAAAAAATACATTTTTATCTGTATTCTCTAATATTTCTAAAATATATATGATCCCTGTGTAATAATTAGAGAAAGGATTGAGATATTTCTCAAAAGTTTTAAGTACTTACAAGTACTGGGAAAATAGGTTAAACATGAAACTTTTTGAAGTAAAGCAAGTAACAGATAATATATTTTTATACTCCAAACTAACAGACTGTCTCTGTGAAAGAAATTTTAAAAAAATATTATATGCCTTTTATTTTTTCTCAATAATTTACTTTCTCCACGCTATAATCATTTTTTAAAATTTTTTAAAAGATTTTATTTATTTGACAAAAGAGAGAGAGACAGAGAGAGAGTGAACATAAGCAGGGGGAGTGGGAGAGGGAGAAACAGATTCCCTACAGAACAGGGAGACCAATGTGAGGCTCGATCCCAGGACCCTGAGATCATGACCTGAGCTGATACTTAACAGCTGAGCCACCCAGATGCCCTGTCATAATCATTTTAACACTTCCATGTCTACATGGAGAAAGACAAGTAATTAATACTTTGGATACTTACATAGTTTTTACCTCCAAAAACTATATACCTTGTTTCTTTAACATTGATGATTCTGTTTTAAAATTCCATCTACTTCTATTCCCTCTTACCCCAAGTCTAAAACCCTAGGTCCAGAAGAGTAAAAATTACGATAGACATCTCTTTCCCTCCCAGAGCTGATATGAACATAATATGTTTATGAATATATATGTGTGTATATTTATTTACAATCATTTTGTACAGTTATCATGCACATAACATACACAGAAACAGTTTAGGTACAGAGGACATTATGTTGACAATATGTTTACTAGTTTCAAGGCCTAGAAAACACAGCTCACCATGTAAAAATATCTCACCACGAGAAATCAATAATTTTCAAAGCTGGTAAAACTCAATGTCAATTCTTTTTTTTTTTTTTTTAAATAAGGCTATAGGTGGTTGATAGGTTAGAAAAATACTTAAATTAACACTAACTGGAATGCTAGTAAGCTTACCTTACAGCTTTGAAAACTCTGATTTCTTGTGTATTTCAGTGGTGAGCTGCATTTCCTGAGTCTCAGCCGATTTCCCAGCAGAAATTCCAGTCTGAGGAAGAATCAGCAAAAGGAAGCCCTCACTGAAGGACACACTGGTATCATTCACTGAGTAGAGATAGTGAAAGAGTAACATTTCTAAAGGCAATTTAGATTGTCAGTCTATATATTTACATAGTAAATACAGATTTAATTTCCAATGGGAGAAGCAACAATTAATTTCCCTTGAAAATCTGACTGCTTTTTCTACAAAGCATTTGGTTTTACCCTACCCATCTCTTTGGGATGGTATTCATTCACCATAGTTCACCCTTTAACTGCCTTTTTATCATTGTTATCACCTCTCAAAGCTGTGAAAATCAAATGTGGAAATCTAGTGTAATCTACTTAGTAATATTTTTGTTAAATAAAATGACCACTTAGTACTCTCAAAAAAAAAAAAAAAAAAAACACGTTTTCTTTTTTTTTTTTTTAAGTGGGCTCCATGCCCAACATGGGGCTCGAATCATAGCCCTGAGATCAAGAGTCTAATGCTCCACTGACTGAGCCAGCTGGGTGCCCCAAGAAAAATATGTTTTCTAAAATGTCTTTAACATAGCAATTCACAGGGAATCAATCGTTTGCAACTATGTCTTAGAAAGTAATGTAACTTTTCTTTTAAAATATCCTGAAGTACATACTTTTCATTGATAATTCTGAATTGTAAGGCTTATTGTATTTATTGCACTATCAACATTATAAGCATGCAATAACCACTTGTGGCTGGTGGCTACTGTATTGGGCGGCACAGATCTAGAACATTTACATCACTGCAAAAAATTCTATTGGATAGCATAGTTCTAAGTAAAGCATCTAAAAAGAGAGACAGTTATTATAGTTAAAAGGGCTTACCTGGTCTGAGGAGGTGTGGGTGTGTAAAGGGGCTGGGCTGGCCTAAGTATCGGTTTGGAATTCTCCTCTCCGGGATGGGCTGGAGGGAGTACCTTCGCTGAGAACATGACATGCATCCTGAAGGAAAAATAAAGTGAAATGGAACAATAATCTAGAAAGTCCTCACTGTATGTATACACTTCTCTCTCTCCAGCAGTTGGATGCTCTGGAAAAATGCAAATTAGTATCTCCTTCAACAATTTATATGGCCCTTCCTCTGTGCCAGTCAGGGACTATGTTGGGCCCTAGGAATATAAAAATGAGATAATTTTTACCCTTAGCAACTTTAGTCTACTGCAGTTTAACAGAGGTACATACACATAGAGTATGACTATGGTATGAATAAAGAGCTATGGGAACAGAATGAAGGCAACAAACAAAAACAAGGAACGGGTAAGGGTATTTCACAGAGGTAGTATGAAGATGTGTCCTAAAATTCTGAAAAAGAGAATTAACATTTTTACTTAGAATATGTGAAGTATGAGAAAATATACACATGCTCTCTCATTTAACCTTGGAAATGTTAGAGCTAGAGTAAATCATGTATGAAAAATGCTTAATCCTGATATATGACAAACATTGGCATTTATCCAACAAGATTTAAGCATGTGACTAGAACACATGGAAAAAACCTAAGAATGAGGACTGTGGTCTTTAAAGAATATACAGTCTAGTGGAGGTGAGACAAAACGACATTATAACACTACATGATGAACACCATGGTGGATTCATTCACAAGGGTTTTTGAGAGCACAGAGACTAATTCAATGTTGTGGGATGCGTACAAAGACAAAAATAGGTACACAGTGCTCTGGGGAACACAGAGAAGCACAAAAAAGATGTTGGTATGGGACTGCAGAAGGAGGGGATGCCTTACACTGAATAAGAATTGGTCAAATAAAGGGCACACTGGCTGGCTCAGTTGGTAGAGGATACGACTTCATCTCCAGGTTGTAAGAGCCCCATGTTGGGTGCAGAGATGACTTAAAGATAAAATCTTAAAAAAAAAAGCAAAAAAAGCCAGTTGAAAGAGAACCAGATCTGGAAGGTGTTATGAATGAGATTACAAAAGAGAAGGCACAGAAGGCACTGCACATGTGTGTGTGTGGGTGTGTCTGTCTAGGGGGAAAAGGGAGTTTCAGGTCAGTGTTGCTGGAGAAAGATGAAAAGATCAGAAAGGTAAGGATCAGACCATTAAAGGCTTTGTATGTATACCAAATTACGGAATTTAAGATTTTAATTGCCATCATCATTGCTTCTTAACAAACAAGGAATTGGACTCAAAGAAGTAATTTGTGCTATGTTACACATTACTGGGGAAGCTGAAATTCAAACCTAGGGTTTTCTTGTTTAGATATTATTTATTTGAGAGAGAAAGAGAAAGCAGGAGGGCCAGCGCACCAGCAGGGGGAAGGGCAGAGGGAGAAGTACACTCCCCATGGAGCAGGGAGCCTTATGCGGGGCTTGATGCCAGGATCCAGGAGCATGACCTGGGCCGAAGGCAGACACTTAACTGACTGAGCCACCCACGCGACCCCAAACCTAGGTTTATTAAACTCCAAAATCTTTGCTCTTATCCCTCCACCCTGTTGCTCAGTAGGTGTACTCTGTTGATCCCAACAACACAATCAGTATTATACAATCTCCTCCTGAACATGTTACAACAGGAGGATGTCATGTTTGGATCAAGTTAAAGGTTTTTGTAGGGACTATGTAGTATGAAGGAGGAGTACACATTTAGTGAGTTAGCAGTCTTAAATGTTAACTCTGAATTAAATTTACAAAGGATTATTGAAAAAAATGATAGCTTCTTAGATGATTAAAAAGATAAAATGGTAAAGGTTTTTAGGCAGTGTGAAAATACAGTTAAAAATTGTGAAAAATGAAAAAAAGGAAAAACAAGTATTTCCTGGAATCTAGCTTTAGAAAATGTACAGAATACATATTAGGGAATATGCACAGTCTATATATATTGAAAGCTTAACAAAGATGAGGCACACAATTTACGGAAATACAGAGGGTGGAGGAACTTGCTAGAGGACAATATAGGGATGCAATCAACCAAGCGCTGACGTGGGAAACACTACAGGACAAACAATTCTGTTTCTTCCACATAAACTTTATGGCAGGTAACAGACAGAAAGAGGAATCTGTAGATTAAAAAAACCGTAAAAAAATTATCCATCAATTGTAATATATAAACCTTATATGAATCCTGATTCAAGCAACAAATCGTAAAACAAGTATCCACTCATACTGTTTATTACATCTATGAAAAAATTGGAAATTTGGGTAATAATTGCATATTTGATGGTATTATGAAAGTAATGTTTACTTCTTTAAGGTGTGATAATAGTGTGGTTATGTTATTTTAAAATTTTATTTATTTGAGAGAGAGGGAGTGTGTGCACAAGCAGGGGGAACAGCAGACAGAGAGGGAGAAACAGGCTCCCTGCTAAGCAGAGAGCCCCATGTGGGGCTCAATCCCAGGACCCTGGGATCATGACCTGAGCCAAAGGCAGATGCTTAACCAACTAAGCCACCCAGGCGCCCCTGTGGTTATGTTAAAAAGGAAGAAACTTACCTTTTAGAGATATAAACTGAAATATTTACTGATGAAGTGATACAATCTGGGATTTGTCTCAAAATAACATGGAAGTAGGGTGGATTGGGGAGAGGATGAAAGGGGATTTGGATGAAAGAAGACTGGCCATGAGTTGGTAACTGCTGAGGCTGGGTGATGGGTACATGGGAGTCCATCATATACTACTCTATCTACTGGTATATTTGAAATTTTCATAATACGGAGTAAAAAAAGAAAAAGATGAGTTAAATATAGAGACAAATAAAGGAAATAAGTATGCATTCTGAAAGGCAATCTAAGACAAAGAGTTAAAGGTGGCATGGTATAGTAAAGTGCCAATTCTATGACCTATGTGATCTTGACATGTTACAGAATTCCTTTGCATTATTTCCTTATCTGTGAAATAATGCAGTTATAGCAGATAGTGGATTTCAACCTTTTAAAACCAAGATCCACAGTAAGAAATATATTTTACATGGTAACCTAGTATAGACAGACATATAAATATGCTATATATAAATTTCACTAGGCGTGCCTGGGTGGCTTAGTCAGCTGAATGTGTGACTCTTGATTTCGGCTCAGGTTGGGATCTTGGGGTCATGGGATGGAGCCCTGCATCAGGCTCCATGCTCGGTGTGGAGTCTGCTTGTCCCCTCTCTTTGCTTCTCCCCCCACTCACTCCAATAAATATATAAAATCTTTAAGAAAAATTTCACTAAATACTATTCTATAATTGATATTTGCCTGCCCTATTTCATTAAAAAGTTTCTCAGTACACTACAATGATTTTATTACTGCAATTTCTGGAATGGTTTTGACCCCCAAATATATGTTCACATCTTAATCCCCAGAACCTTTAATTTACTTGGAAACAGTGTATTTGCCGATGTAATTAAGGATCTTGAAATGAGGAGGTCATCCTTTATCCCCTGGGTAGGTTCTCAATTCAGTGACAAGTGCTCTTATAAAAGAAACACAGAGATTTCAGACAGACAAGAAAACAGAAGAGGAAGTAACGGGACCATGGAGGCAGAGATTGGAGTGATGTGGCCATAAGCCAAAGAACACCTAGAGCCAACAGAAGCTGAAGAGGTAAAGAAAAGATTCTTTCCTAGAGCTTTTGGAAGGCATTCAGCCCTGCTGACACTTGATTTCAGACCTCTGGCCTCCAGAACTATGAGAGAATTCTGTTATTTTAAGCCACTATGTTTGTGGTGATTTGTTATGGCAGCCTCAGGAAACTAATACCATGACCTACTAAGATTACAACTGGCCATTGGAAGACACTGCACTAAAATACTGTATCTCTGTACTGAGGGAAGCTCTAGTTCAGGAGGGAGAGGGATGTCAGGATGCTCAATAATTTTTAAGAGCATAAAGAGATCCTGAGACCAACTCTTGCCCCAACTAAACATCAGATTCCCTACAGTGTGACTTGCAAACACCTGTAGAAATGACCTTCCTCAACACATAGGAGCATTTGAGCCACTTTGGTTTTTAGTTATTTGATCCCTGACGTTTGTGTTTCTTGAAAGGAGAAAAGGCAGAAGGAGGAGATGATAATGGGTTGGGTTGTCCACGTACAAGCCTGTGCCGGTGGAGTGACTGGGATGGAGTGTTATGAAGAAAAGGAATACAATTAGGAGTTTAGTAGAACTACCAAGCTTTCTTCACCTGTAAGTGAACTGGTTTTTTTTTTTTTTTTAAGATTTTATTTATGAGTGAGAGAGAGAGAGGGAGAGGGAGAGAGGGGGGAGGGAGAGAGAGAGAGAGAGAGAGAGAAAGCGCACGCGCACACACACATGCACCAGCAGGGGGAGGGGCAAAGGGGGAGGAAGAAGGAGACTTCCCTGCCAAGGAGGGAGCCCCATGGGGCAGGTCTTCATCTCATGCCCCTGGGATCATGAACCTGAGCCAAAGGCAGACGCTTAACAGACTGAGCCACCCAGGCACCCCAGCGAACTCTTGTCCTAATCAAAGCTCACAGAATACAGGATGTAGCTCCATTTTTCCTTATTACAACAAATAGTAGAGGCACAGTGTATTTAATACTTCCAAATCCCAGCATCATTGATAATAACGATCATGATGACAGCTAACATTTACTGTTTATTATATTGCAAAAGGTATTCGAAGTATTCTACATGTATTAATTAATCGTTATAACTGTGTGAAATAAGTACAATTCTAAATTTTTAACTAATTTTTGAACTGGTAACATGTTCATACAGATCAAAGTTCAAAAGATATAGAAAAGATTTACATGGAAAAGCCTTTCTCCCACAAGTTACCCTGGACCCTTTCCTTGAGACAGCCAACATTAATCACTTTTTTGTTGAAACCATATCTATATATTGGTATCCCCTTCTTTAAACAAATAACAGCATGTACATTTGAGGTAGATGTTATTACAATACTGCCCATTTAAAGATGAGGAAAAAAAGTTACACAGGAAGGTTAAGAAACTTGCCCAAGATGAAGAATTACTGAGACAAAACTAGAATTTGAACAATCTATTTATAGAGCCCATAACCACTAGACTACATTGTCTATAGTACTATTTTGGCAGTAAAATAATCGAATGTAAAAAGTTAATGAATTCTTTTTTTAAGTTAAAAGGAAATAATACTAGAATACCCAATCCTTCTATTTTGGACCACTTCCTAGCATAGTAAGCTTAAGTCTAACAGATGTAAATAAACAATACTTTTACCTACATTTAAGTAAACAGGCTTTTTGCCCAAACGTTACATAATTAGTACATAATTGTCAATGGTAAAACTGGTATATTGAATCCCATTTCTAAAATCCAATTCCATTCAAAGTAGGGTCATTTCCTTAGTATAGACTCTCTTTAATTCATCTGGACTACTATGTCACCTAATTGGTCTTTCTTTCTCGGATCCTTTCTTCAATTCTTCCTCTATACCTATACTATTTCCAAAGTGATCCCTCTAGTCCTTTGCCTCAGTGTCCTCAAAGGTATTGTCAACCAACTCAGGTTTAAATTCAGGATCTGTCCTTAACTTTCCAGCTTCTCACATGAACACTATACATCTAGAATTTTCTTTCAGAATGTACTTCAAACCCTAGCTTAGCACCCCCTTCATGGTCTGGCTCCTGTCCATTCCTCCGGCCTAATAATCCTCAAAAAAAATTATTGCAGCCATACTTGAAGAGCCCCAGCTAATTAGTCTGTATTGTAACAGTATTTACCTTTGAAAACACAATTTTCTTGTCTAAAATGATTTTTGCCTGCTTCCAGGAGCTCAAATATCACTTACTCTAGGAAGCCTTCTAATTCTCCAACCTTGGTGATGCTGATGCAAATGCCCCTCCTCAATGCTCCCATGCTTAATTCTGTTTTAATATCTGTGACACTGCGCGTAATTCCTAATTAGTTTGCCAGTCTATTATACACTTTTGGAAGGCAGGGATTATTTGTTATTTGACTTTATTTCCCAGTGATTAGATTAGGATATATTTTGAAGGTCAAAAGTCAACTAGTCTGCCTTTTGACTAGATGCGGTCTAATCAAATTAAGATTTAAGAAATTAAGATGTTTCTCAGGTTTTTTGGCTTGAACAACAGGATGGAAGATTGCACCATTAAATGAAATGGCAAAGACTGAAATACTTATTGGATATTCCAAAAGAGTAAAAATAGGCAATCTGAAGTTCAGGGGATAAAATAACAGGCTAGATATATAAATTTTCATAAGCATGTTGGTGGTATCTAAAGCCTTGGGACTGGATATTACCTACCAAGACTGTGTAGATCAAGTTTAGTTACTATTTTAGCGTAAGAAGGGAAAGCACAAGAGAAAGGCAGAACTAGAGGATTGTGGTATTTAGGAAGTTAAGTGTTGCTTTCTTTTTTTTTTTTTAAAGATTATTTATTTATTTATTTATTTTAAGAGAGTGAGAGATCACAAGTAGGCAGAGAGAGCGGGGAAGCAGGTTCCCTGCTGAGCAGAGAGCCTGATGCAGGGCTTGATCCCAGGACCCTGAGATCATGACCCGGGCGTAAGGCAGAGGCTTAACCCACTGAAGCACCCAGGTGCCCCTGGAAGTTAAGTGTTTTAATAAAGGGAAGTGCTCAGCTGTGTCAAGTGCTGCTAAATACAAGGAGGCCAAAGGACAACTACTGGATTTGGCAACACAGAAGTCACTGGAGACCCGGACAAGAACAGTTTTAGCAGAATGTAAAAGCTAGAAGCCAAAATGGGTAAAGGTGGCCAAAAGGTACAAACTTCAAGTTATAATAAGTTGTGGAGGATATCATGTACAACATAGTGACCACAGTTAACGATTCTTCATTGCATATTTGAAAATTGCTAAAAACAAAGATCTTAAAAGTTCTTAATACAGGAAAAACAGGGTGCCTGGCTGGCTCAATCAGTAGAGCATGAGACTCTTGATCTCAGAGTTATGAGTTCAAGCCCCATGCTGGGCAGAGAGTTTACTTGGAAAAAAAAAAAAAAGGGTTCTTATCACAATTAAAAAACTGTAACTACATGAAGTAATGGATGATAACTAAACTTCTTTTCGTAAGAAAAGCATATATCAAATCATTATATTGTACACTTTAAACATAGGTCAATTATATCTCAGTTAAGACTGGGAGAAAAAAAGTAGAAGCCAGACTAGAGTGTGCCAACAAAATAGGAGGAAAGAAGGCAGAAACATCAAGCAGAGACAATAATTTTGAGAAGTTTTATTGTAAAGAGATTAGAGAAAATGGCACAGCAGCTAGAAGGGATGAGAGAACAAGGGAGGGGGAATAATTAGAAGCAAACCCTTATGTTATAGCCTCACACTCTATTGAAATTAGTTTTTCAGTGTTTCTTCCAATTATATAAATTCCTCGAAAGCAGAATTTTCTCTTTTCTAACTCCTATCTATAGCACAGGTTCTTTTTTTTTTTTTTTTAAAGACTTTATTTATTTATTTGAGAGACAGAGAGAGCACAAGCAGGGGAAGCAGCAGGCAGAGGGAGAGGGAGAAGCAGGCTCCCCGCTGAGCAAGGAGCCCGATGGGGGACTCGATCCCAGGACTCTGGGATCATGACCTGAGCCGAAGGCAGCTGCTTAACCAACTGAGCCACCCAGGTGTCCCTATCACAGGTTCTTAATACATATTTGGAGAATGTCTAGAACCTGAACTCTTAAATCCTGGTCCAAGAAATGCAACAGAGTAGAAAGAGTAGAATCTATAATCAGATAGATTCAAGTTCAACTATCAGATTCTTCACTAATAAGCTACATAGCCTTAGACAAATTTATCTTTAAGAACCTCAGGTTTGGGTGCCTGGGTGGCTCAGTGGTTAAGCGTCTGCCTTCGGCTCAGGTCATGATCCCAGGGTCCCGGGATCAAGCCCCGCTTCAGGCTCCCCACTCTGCAGGAAGTCTGCTTCTCCCTCACCCACTCCCCCTGCTTGTGTTCCCTCTCTCGTTGTGTCTCTCTCAGTCAAATAAATAAAATCTTAAAAAAAAAAAAAAAGAAAAGAAAAAAAGAACCTCAGGCTTCTTATGGGCACAAAATATTTATTTTGCTGGAATGCTATTAATAATTACATAAGAAACTGTGTAAGGCACTTGGTATAGTGTTTGACCTAAAGATGGTGCTCAGATAATGTTCAATATTATTATTTTCAACAGTAAGCAAATATAATCATGTGTATGCCATTCATACATACATGTAGACAGGTATACTGTAGAGAATTGAATACCAATCTGATGTAGCTCTTTTCCTCAATCATGCTACTGTTCTTTGTTTTTTTCTTTGAGGGGAGCACATTCACATTATCTCACATTCTTTTTTCTTTTTTATTATTTATATTCCACTATAATGTAAACCATGAAAATCATAAATTCTTAATACTATTAACATCAATGGTTAAAATTGTGTCTCATACAAAGTAGGCATTCAATAATTACATACTGAATATATAAGTGTACACTTTTCAAAATCTTTAACTACATGTTTTAAAGTAGTAAACTTGAGGTGGATGGACACTGCCATCTCAAATCATTCAATACTGGCATTCAGAAAGCTTGTATATTATGCTACCTCAGGAAGCCTTCCTTCAAACAGCCGGAGTCTGGGCTAGGTCTTTCAGGATTGCTTAGCATCCAGTGTTTCCCCCAACAGTCCTAATTATACTATAATTGAGTTGTCTGTATTTCCTATTGAATTGCCTCTTGTTTGAAATAAACAAAAATGTCATCTACTTGGATACTTTTCCACATAGTTCACGATTTTTTCATTTTTCAAAACCAAAACATAAAACTGGGAAATAAGTTATTAAGGCTCAGTAGCCTAAAGGTCATATACACAAGGGGCACGCTGTGGTCATCAACAACAGGTCCCACTAGTTTATGAGGCACTGTCTGAGGCTTCCAGGAGAATATAGGAGAAATAGTCCAGTGGGTCAGGATGGTCTGGTATGACTATGGACTAGCTCTATTTGGAAGGTCTTGTCCCTACCCCATACCCAGAATGACACCATAATGCAAACTTCTCTGACATAAGCTTGTAACTCTGCTTGCCACATAATCAGTGTCCTAATGTCTCCTAGCAGTGTCCATGGTAGTAACACTGTCTTCAATGTAAAAATGTGCCTATTTGCAGTCACTACCTCTACCACCACCGCCAGGAGAGCTTGAGCTGAGAGGAAACTACAGTTCTCATTACTCAGACCCAGGACACCCCCCTCCCTACAATCTGCTAAAACATGGTGGATTACTATGAAGTTCTAGGAGTGCAGAGATATGCTTCACCTGAGGACATTAAAAAGGCTTATCGTAAAGTGGCACTCAAATGGCACCCTGATAAAAATCCAGAAAACAAAGAAGAAGCTGAGAGAAAATTCAAAGAAGTAGCTGAGGCATATGAGGTATTATCAGATAATGAAAAACGGGACATTTATGATAAATATGGCCAAGAAGGATTAAATGGTAAAGACAGAAGTTATTCTGACGATTCTTTTGAGTATGGCTTCACATTCTGTAAGCCAGATGATGTCTTTAGAGAAATTTTTGGTGAAAGGGACCCATTTTCATTTCATTTCTTTGAAGACTCACTTGAGGACCTTTTAAATAGTCCAAGAAGCTCCTGTGGAAGCAGAGGTACAAGATCCTTTCTCGCCACCTCCAGTAAATATCCAGTTTTTGAGAGATTTTCTTCATATAACACAGGATATACACCATATGGCTCTCTGGGCCACGAGGGCCTTAATTCATTCTCCTCCCTGGCATTTGATGATAGTGGGATAAGCAACTACGTATCTGTTACAGCTTCAGGTAAGATTGGTAATAGCAGAAATACACACACACAGAGAATTATTGAGAATGATCAAGAAAGAGAAGAATTTGATGGTGATGGAGAGTTGAAGTCCTTCCTTATAAATGGTGTGGATGATGAAGAGGGCTTTGCAGAAGAATGCAGTTGGAGAAGAAAGTCATTTTACAATTATTCACCAAAGTCCTATAGCCCCAAACATGTAACTCAATATACTTTTGTGGATAATGATGAGCAAGATATATCTTGGGTCACCAGCAACTGGAATCCCTCTATGTTCTCAGCAGGATTCAAAGACGGTGGTAAGAGGAAAAAAAAAAAGCATAAAGAGGTGCAGAAGAAGAAGTCAACTAAAAGGAATCGTTAAATTGACTCCTCAGACACATTATGCTCATACAACAATTGAACACGACTCTGTGTGTGTTTCGGTTAATCAGTTTTGTACATAACATTTAATACTATATTAAGATTATGTTTTTAACATGTTTAGCGGCATTGTGGACATTTGATCAAAGGTTGTTTGGATTAGGTATGTTAGAAAAAGATGAGTTTGTGGTGACAGTGATATAAAGAATTTGGAAAACAGCAAATACCATTTTACTTTTTTTCAAGCTAAACATTTACAAATCATAGTTTTTTTCAGCAGTTTATAGGCCCATTCCTTTTATCTATTTGAAACTACTATGCAAACTTCTGAAATATGTATAGCATTTGGAGCTAAAAATTTATTAAGATACATAGATTCAGACTATTAAGTTATTCATGAATTTTCTCCAACACAGAGCATGACGCATAAATACATTATAAATAAAAATTAAAGTATAAAATATTTTAAGTTAAAAATAGCCAGAATTATATTTGCACCCCCATATTTACAGAACTTATTCACAATAGCCAAGAGGTGGAAGCAACCCAAATACCAATCAATGATGAATAAACATATATATATGGTGAAATACTACTCAGCCTTAAAAAGGAAATCCTGTCACATGCTACATGGGTTACATGTTACATGGATAAAATTTGAAGCATTATGGTAAGTGAAATAAGCCAGTCATAAAGACAAATCCTTATGATTCTACTTACATGTGGTAAGAAAATCAAAAAACAAAGTAGAATTGTGGTTACCAGGACAAGGGAGGGAGAGATGTTGTTAATGGTTCTAGTTTCAGAACTTCAAGATGAAAAAGTTCTAGAAATCTGTTTCACAATGTATATTTTAAAATGACTAACATGGCAAATTTTATGTTACGTTATGCTATTAAAAAAGAATACTAGACTTATCCTGGATTTCTCAAAGCAATGAGGCTATTTCATGTACGGCAGACCTACAGTGAATCATCCCAGACAGGAAACTTTCTATTTTTTTTACTATATACTATGTACACAGGATCTACAAAGACATTACTCTATAACACCAACTTTCAACTTTAGCCACTATAACTTCGGGTTATGATGGAAGGAAAATTAGTTACAGATACTCAGATAATCAGACATTGAGCAAGTGGTGGTCTTAGCTAAATGTTTGCAGACATTTGCTTATTTTAAATGAACTTAGTTTAATTTCAACACAGTTACTTCTTAACTTCCTCTAATTATTCGATTTTCAAAATATATTACTTTTCAGCTTATGGTTTTTATTCATTCTTTCATTCATTCAATGGTGTTTTTTGAGTACCTACTATTTGTCAGTACTTGGGATACAGTAATGAATGAAACACCAAAAATCTTAGCTGTCACAGAGCTTACAAACTTGACAAAGACAATAAACAAATATTAAGTAAAATATGATGTTAGTCATGGGTGCTAAAGAAAACAAAAGGTTACAGAAGTTTTGGAATACAGGGGTTGAAACTATAGTTACGGTAGCCAGAGAAAAATGATGGTTAACATCTGACTAAGATGTAAAGAAAGTAAAGGAGTTAACCATGGGGATATGAGGTGAAATGGGTCTATTTATTTTAGTGGGTGGAGGGGGTGAAAGGGGAGGGAGACTCTCAAGCTGACTCCCTACTGAGTGCAGAGTCAGACACAGGGCTCATGACCTGAGCCAAGATCAAGAATCGGACACTCAACCCACTGAGCCACCCAGGCACCCCTGGCTGCTGTCATTAAGAAAAGACTCAAAGTAAGCAGATGTAGAAGCAGGGAAATCAGGCTACTGCTAGAATCCAGACAAGACACTGTAATAGCTTGGTCAATGGTAGTGGAGGTAGGGGTGGTGGTGATCAAATTCTGGATATAGTCTAAAGGTAGGGCCAAGCAGAATTTACTGATAGGCTGCATGATGGGCATGACAGGAGTCAAAGTTTTTGGCTTTAGTAACTGAGAGAAGAGATTTGCCATTATCTGAGATAGAACTGCAGGTATTAAGTTTTGGACGTGCTACGTTTGAGATTCCTGAATTTATTAACCGAAAAGAATTTCTTGGATTGACTTGCATCCTGCATATTCTTCACCATTGAATTTTTTTTAGTGATCTCTTGATCATATTTTTTTAATCTTTCATCTCTTAGAAATGTAATGACTGGAAATTTTATTTTTTTAAAAAGATTTTATTCATTTATTTGACAGAGAGAAAGAGATCACAAGTAGGCAGAGAGGCAGGCAGAGAGAGGGGGAAGAAGGCTCCCTGCTGAGCAGAGAGCCCGATGTGGGGCTCAATCCCAGGACTCTGAGATCATGACCTGAGCTAAAGGCAGAGGCTTAACCCAGGCACCCCTGACTGGAAATTTTAAAGTGACTAAAAGATGGGAGCAAATAATCTAGCAAAACTAAAACCCAATCACCTTTGGCAAAATACAGTTCAGTGGCATATAGCAATGTTAACAAATCTAGAAACCCCAAATTTATAACATCTACTCTTTAAATGACTGCTACAGTAAAACGTGTGCTTTCACTTAATTTTGTTTGATTTTTTAGTTGGTAGGTGAAGAGGAAATTCTATAGGAGGGACTGGGAAAGATTTGCATTACCTTATATTGAGGGGGCACCTGAGTGGCTCCGTCGGTTTAGCATCTACCTTCGACTCAGGTCATGATCCCAGGGTCCTGGGATGAAGCCCCACGTAGGGCTCCCTGCTCAGCAGGCATTCTCCTTCTTCCTCTCCCTTTGCCTCTCCCCCTTTCTCTCTCAAATAAATTAAAATCTTAAAAAATAAAAAAAAGTGAACAAGATTTATTTTTAGAAAACAAAGTCATAAAAGCTCAAAGTATTTTAAATGCTACTTTTATAAAATGTATATTTAGTAAAGTTTATCTATCATGTATTTGGGACTTTTGGGAGTTGGGAAAAAACCAATTTTCCAACAATGAAACCAAAAACAAGTATCTCTGAAAATTTAAAAATGCAACGAACTACATGCTCTCCAATCCATTTTTCCACTCTTCTTTTTTTTTTAAGATTTTATTTATTTGACAGAGAGAAACACAGCGAGAGAGGGAACACAAGCAGAGGGAGTGGTAGTGGGAGAAGCAGGCCTCCTGCCGAGCAGGGAGCCCGATGCGGGGCTCGATCCCAGGACTCTGGGATCATGACCTGAGCTGAAGGCAGACGCTTAACGACTGAGCCACCCAGGCGCCCCCATTTTTCCACTCTTAACAGATAACTAAAAATTCGGATTTAATCTTACTCAATAGCTTAAAATTATCCAAGTTTCCCACTGCCTAGAGGAATGGGAATATACACCTTTCAGAGCCAGCCACAGCTTTTCTTCCTAACTTGGCTTTTTAATCACTTCTTCCTACGCCTTATGCTCGAGCCTAAAATTTTCTAAAAGGTGTTACAAGGGTTACCAGTTCAAAACTCACCCCAGAAAAAGGACCCCATGGTCAAATACGGTTTGCAAATTACTGCCAAATACCTTTCTTCCTTGGAGACTTATTAGTCTATTATAGGCATGAGGAAATGCAGCACTCCCCAAACTTATTTAACCACAGAATGGATTTTGGTGTAACACCTACTACCCGCCTAGGAACACATTTCAAAAAAAACGCCTCCAGGCTTACTGATGATTGAAAAGCTTTATTCCATGTCTTTGCATATGCTCTCTCTGGCAGGATGGTTCTGTTACTCTAGTCTGCTTGATAAAAGCCTTTTTCAAGTCTCAAGGTCTCCTAATGTTTAAGGGCATGTGCACATTTCCTGTTGGCCCCTCCCTGATGCAGAAAACATCTAGCACTTTTTCTTTCTCCTCACTATTGTCACTAAATTTAGTATGTTATATTACAATTACTTGCTTTTTTGTCTCCCATGATGGTAGAAACTACGCTCCATGCTTACATGTGGTGTCCAATGTTTGTTGAATGAATTAACTGCAAAAAGGCTTTAAAAATTATTCTTTAATAAATGTTTTCACTTTAGGATTGCATGACTTTCACAAGTGAGAAAGTTTCCTATTGTACTCAATACTTTGTACTACAGACCCTTTCTAAAGAACAGCAACCAAGAGCACCACAGGCATGCAAAGTTCTATTTATGAGCATCTCAAGACAGTAGAATTTTCAAATTCTGAAACTTAGTAAAATCCCCAAATGACATTTTTTATGACCCATTACTGCCTTTCTTGAGCCCCCATGCCACTTGAGTCAAGACTCTATTAGAATCTATTGCTATACTGTCATTTATCTATTGCTTGTCTATCAGCCTGACAAGACAACAACTCCAGGCAAGTGAAGATTCATCCAAAATGACTACTAAAAAGTTATTAGTGAAGAGAATATTCTTTTTGGCTCAATAAAAAATTACAAAAGGACCCTACTAAGCAAGAGTTAAGACCTAGTGGTGGTATAACAGAAAAAGAACTAGACAGCAATTATACAACTAAAATTGCTGACTTGCAACTTGTGATCCTATGTTGGTTTCAGTTCAGTAAAAAGAGGATAACTGTCCAAACTTATTGGACTTGCGAAGGTCCAAAGAAATCATCCATTCAAAACACCAACATATATATCATGGTGTTAATGTTAGGAAGTGGTTAAACTTATTTATTGCTTTAAAGCAAAATGAACCATAATGAATATATCTTTTTCAAAGACCTTGGCACATACAATCCAGTATCTACTGTTAAACTTTCATGGGGTGCCTGGGTAGCTCAGGTCATGATCCCAGGGTCCTGGGATTGAGCGCCATATCTGGCTCCATGCTCAGCGGGGAGCCTGCTCCCCCTTCTTGTGCTCTCTCTCGAGCACATTCTCTCAAATAAAATCTTAAAAAAAAAATCCTTTCATTAATAAGGTTTTACACAAAACCTCAATTAAAAAAAGTCACAAGCAAAAGATGGTTCCAGCTCTAAACCATAGGTTGTGGCTTCTACGATTAAGACTAACTGCGGCACTGGGTGTAGTGCATGAACAATGAATCTCGGAACACTGAAAAAATACAATAAAAAATTTTTAAAAACCATAAAAAAAAAAAAACCTACGTATCTATTCATGTAATCCTATGGAAAAGGGCAGCTTTCTGCCACTTAACGATTAGAACCAAAGAGCAAATTCTATGCACTGGACAGTGGTTGGTTACTCTTTATTTTTTACAGGAAAGAAAACTTTTAATTACCATCCCACTTTCATTAAAGTAGATCAATGTAGAAATACACGCCAAGACATAGATTTGATGTCAAATACCATATGCTCTGCTTCACACATTGGTCGCCTTTTGACCAAAACCCCTGAAATATGATCCAATGGCAGATCTGCCCGCAAAGTAGTTGATTCAGCTTTCACTGATTGAGGTTTATGTTCACCAGATTAATAGTTCGCCAGAGCACACCCTAAAAGAATGGTCCCCATTATTCCTGGACTCCTTCATCTTGCCTTTACGAACAGGGCTTTCAGACATTAAAAAGCCCCGAGAGTATTTCCAAGCATTATCTCTCCTGAGAGGAAATGCTCAAAGGATCTGTGTTACTAAACATGTTTCTTGTACATGCTGGTGCCAGCTCTCAAGTCAACTCTTTGAAAACATGAAAACAGTATTTCAAGGTAACCTAACAGAAACAAGAGCTACTTCATGTGAGACACTTTATCTAGGCAAGTGAAAACTGACACAACTTCTAGGAGTCCGAGTAACTCTGAAGACAGCCCCTCTTGGGGATGGCACACACTTTTCTTTCTGCAGTCATTCCGGCTTCCCAGAATACCTCAACGGTAGGGAGAACACAAGGCCCACCCTTTTCCAGAAGCAGCAGGTAAAGAAGAAATCCAAGGAGCGCACAAAGGGTTTGGGAGTGGAGGCCCCAGCAGGAGAAGGGTCCGCCGAAACAGGCATCGCCTGAGACCAACTTGGATCCCTCTGGGGCGCCTCAGGTTTCTCAGAGAGCAAGCCCCGGAGGGGACACTGTGGGAGATGAGTCTAACCTGAAAGGCAGCGGGCGCTTGTAACGGCGGGAACCAGCTTAGTTGCTGAGAGTAACCAAAGCATGACGTCCTCGCTCACACGGCAGGAAGGAAAAGAGAAAAACAGCCGGAAAAGCGGCCGTCCGCAGAATTGCGTCGCCAAGAAACCAAGCCAAGCGCCCCTCCCCTTCCGGCCAGCGCCGCTCGCCGGGCTTTCCTTCCAAGCGGCGCTGAATGCTGACGTCACGCACAGAGTGAGAGACGCTCCTGCCGGAGGGCGTGTTGGTGTGCTGTCGTCGTGCTCCACTTAATGCCCACACGCACAGAATGTCCGATTCCAAATGGTTCCCTGCAGAGGCTGATATTTCCCGTCTCCTTGAAAGCACCATGTGGGGGGATTGATTCAGAGAACTCGCTCAGATTTAGAATGTAAGAATGCATGCGTTAAGAGGCAGGCAGCAGCGGGGACAGCCACATTTCCAGAAGGTTCTAGGAAGTGCGCAGGGGCAGAGGCGGAGGGAGTGGGAATGAACGGGTGAAGGACCCAGGGTCACGAGACCGTTGGGTAGGAGGAGCCAGCGCCGGGGAGGTTCTAGTCTGTTCTGCCTCGCGGCAGCCGCCCCCTTCCACACGGTCACGCTGAGCTAGTACCCGCGCCTGGAATCGGGTCGCAACCTCAGCCGCGCTTGCCGCCTGCCACCGCCTCGGGACCATGGACCCCCGCAAAGTGAGCGAGCTTCGGGCCTTCGTGAAAATGTGTAAGCAGGATCCGAGCGTTCTGCACACCGAGGAAATGCGTTTCCTGCGGGAGTGGGTGGAGAGGTGAGACCCGGGCCGAGGACCGTTGGGTGGGGGGAAGGGACGGCCGGAGGGGGAGCTGGGCGGGAGCCGGCGTGGGGCGGACGGGCGGGGAGCGCCGACGCGAGGGCCCGCCGAGTCGCCGCCTGCTTGTGGCTCTCCACGGCCGGGAACCGGAGGCGACTTCGGGGGCTAATGGAGGATCGGAAAGCTTAGATAGTACAGAGGTGGGGAAGGAGAAGGCACAGCTGGGTTCCCTCACCCTGAGGTCGTCAGGGGTGTGTCGGGCGAAATATAAATGCAGACTATTGCTCGGACGTTGTAGACGTGGTGGGGGTGGGGAGCTGCAAGATTTCGTTTTCGCGTGGAGTTTTCTTGAAATCTCGTGTCCTGCTTAGGTCGCAGTGACACACAGCGCTTTTACGCACTACGTCGTTAAATAGTGTTTTACTAATAATTTGTTAATGTGGTTATAATAAGCTGGTAATTATTATATTAACTTTAAATTTAGAGCGATTCTAACTGCGTAGAATTATTTTGGGAATCATTTATTGGCACCTCGATAGTTGCGGTGCCATAACATTAAACACTCGAAAAATGATTTTTCAAGGACCAGCATGTTACCATGATCTGTTCTTGTCCTTAAATCTAGAGTAGAGTACTTCGCTACGTGCACGGAATTAATTGGAATAGGCATTGTGCCAGAAGCTGGGAAACCGTATAAATAGTGCAATTTATTTAGTGATACAAATGAATAAATAAACTTGTTTTGATATTTACTGTATAGTAGAGATTAATATTCTTCGTATTGGAGGAAAACTTAAGGGGGAAAGGGAAATCTTCCCCGAGACCGTTTTTTTTTTTTTTAAATCACTACTAGTGAGGAATTTAAATGACACATAAATCGCACCTCATGGTGATAATAGCGACAGTGCAAAGCAGTGTGACTTTTTAGAGGTACAACCCTAAACGTTGATCTTTTTATTTTAGTGATATTTCTATAGGGGAAGGTGAACCTATGATGACCATATAATTTAAAGAATATTCCTTTCAACAAACCCTTCTAAGGAAGAAACTTAAGTTAAAATCTGTCAACGTTGTATGTGGTGGTATAATTTTTTTCCTCTAAGAAGTTTCTCAGTTTTTTTCCTCCACTAGTTTTCTAACTATGGTAAGATTTTGTATGTGTTATAAATGTAAAATTCTGAGAACGCTTACAATTACTGCAGTAGCTTAAAAACTATTCCTGGTAATAGTTAACAAGAATACTGTTTTGTAATGGAAAAACCTACAAGGTGCTAATTTCAGGGCTAGGAGTTTAGGCCTGGATTTTAGTCGGTTTTTTTTCTCTTGAATAACTTGATAATCCAAATGCTTCACTTTAGATATTTGTATGTTTTTAACTTTTTATATCTATCATAGGAAAGAGCCTACAATTAAGTTGTTTATAAAATTCGAGGTAAAGCTGATGTGTATACCACAGGAAGAAATGGTTGATGCCAAGACTGACCATTATTCTGAATACATAAAATGTTTTGTTCCACTGCTGGAGAGGAAAAAGGGAGCTGTGGAAAAAAAAAAGGCTGAAACAAATCTAAGAACAGTGTAACTTGTGCTGGAGTGATTATGGCTACGTAGAGAATTCCAGTATAAGGCCTAGAAAATATTGTCAAACATTATTTCCAGAAAATACTTATGGTTTTGGGGGTTTTTTTGTTGTTTTTTGGGGGGGTTGACATTTCACACGGATGGGGTGCCTGGGTGGCTCAGTGGTTAAATGTCTGCTTTCCATGAGCCCAGGGTCCTGGGATCAGCGCCCAGCTCCCTGCTCAGCGGGAAGCCTGCTTCTCCCACTCCCCCTGCCTGCCTGTGTTCCCTCTCTCACTGTGTCTTTCTCTGTCAAATAAATAAGTAAAATCTTAAAAAACAAAAACATTTCACATAGGTAATTCCTTTTTTTTTTAAAAGTCCATCTATGTTTTTCCTGTGGCATCCTAAATTTTGGGTTTAAATATAGGATGAAGTATCTTGGGATCCATAGGGGCCCTATTCTGAAGCTTTCGTTTTCTCTTTAAACTAAAATTTGTGTAGTCTTTGAGGCTTTTGCTTGAAGTGCATCAGTTTCTCCCTGCCTTCATGTCAGCCTTCTTAAGTGCAGGGTTATAGGAGATTGGACTGAATGTGGTGACTTCTGGGTCCAGGAATATTCTGAGGCTTAATCCTACTGTAAGGGCTCCTGAAGTTGAAACCATATCAGAATTATTCTCTGTTCATACTAGATTAGTTGTAGGTACCCAGGTTTAGACATTGAAGAACAGTTTATTTAGTCTATTGGTGTATTTGCCAGAATTTTTACCATTGTTTATAGTTTAAAATTTTATCTGATGTTAATTTATTTAACAAAAGAGGAAAAATAGTAAATTGGAACAAAATTTATTTAACAACCTTTTAAATTGGACAAAGAGAAATAATTTTTTTTGGATCTGAGGATCCAGGGAGATAATGATCTTTTCAACAAATACCTTGAAAAGGGATTATTTTTGCTTTGTAATCTCCAGCACAACATGGCATATGGCTTTTCGGTAAATATTTTAAAGGAAAGGGACAGGATGCATTTACGTTTTCAATGAATTGGGAACATAGCACCCAATTTTTTGTACAGGCGAATAATAACTATGGCTCAAAGCAGTTTGAATGTATCAAATTAAGAATTATGAATGAGGTCTTGTGTGATTCCATATGAGAAAGGTCTCTGCACTAGCGCTACTTGGTGGCATAAAAGCCTATACTGGTAAAGTCCAGTTTCCATTGATGGGCAGGGAATTAGCGTGTTTTAAATCTTGGAAGCATTAAATGAAATTTTTGTACTATAAATTGTTTTTTACCTTCTGGTAGTTAACTAGAATTTGGAATGTGAGAAACTCTAAATGTAGCTTATGAATAACCTTCTTGTGTTCTTTCTCTTCCTATTTGAAATTTTTTTTTAAAGTTGAAATTTGCAGGAAAATTGCAATACAGTACAAACATTTTTCCTGAAACGGTTTCTGGTATTGTGCTCTCAGTACCATTGTGTATTTCCTACAATACAAGGATGGTCTCTCCAGTACAACCACCCAACTCAGGAAACTAAGAATGATGCATTAATGCTAATTCTCAGAATTCCATGTTGCACTTAATTGTTGTGATTCCTAATCTATTCTGAAAGAATTCTTCAATCTTTCATTGGCTTTCATGACCTTAGCAGTTTTGCATATTATAGGCCAGTTATTTTGGATAATTTCCCTCAATTTGGGTTTGTCTTCAGTTTCTTAAGGATTATATTTAGCTTAATGCATTTTAAAAAAAGATTTACTTGTTTTAGAGGGAGGGAGAGAGAGAGAGAGAGAGAGCATGAACTCATGTGAGCAAGCGGGGAGAGGGGCAGAAGGAGAGGGAAAGAGAATCTCAAGCAGACCCCAAGCTCAGCCCTGGGGTTTGATCCCACAACCCTGAGATCACAACCTGAGCTGAAATACCAGATGCTTAACAGACTAAGCCACCCAAGCACCTAGCATAATACAGTTTTAGGTAAGAGTGTCACTTGCCAAAGTTATAACATAAGCTAGATTGTTACGGCTATGTTTGAATGTCTCCCTAAATACTGAATGTTGCATTTTGAAACTTAGGAAAAACACAGCTTAAGAAGCCCTGTGTTTTCCTTAAAATATAACTGCAAAAGGGACGCCTGGGTGGTTCAGTCAGTTAAGCGTCTGCCTTGAGGTCAGGTCCCTGGGATCAAGATTCCCCACAGCAGGCTCTGCGACCACCAGGGAGTCTGCTTGTCCTTCTCCCTTGCACTCTGCCCCTCCCTCCTTGTGATTTCTCTCTCCTGAGCTCTCAAATAAAAAAAAAATCTTTGAAAAAAATTAACTGCAAAGAACTATTGTTTGATTACTGTGCTTTTTTGTAGTTTTTCTGTAGATCAGAATTTTAAAGAATTTTGTTTATATGCTTTTTTTTTAAGATTTTATTTATTTATTTGAGAGAGCATGAGAGTGGAGAAGGTCAGAGGGAGAAGCAGATTCCATGTGGACCTGGGAGCCCGATGCGGGACTTGATCCTGGGACTCCAGGGTCATGACCTGAGCCAAAGGCAGTTGCTTAACCAAATGAGCCACCCAGGGGCCCTATATGCCTGTTTCTTATTAAATCATTTTATTTTGCTGAATTACAAACTTAGAACGAAAAGTTTTTGTGGTTTTTTTTTTTTTTTTTTGTAATTGTCACATTAAACTGAATGGGGAAAGTGTGCGCATTTTTCTTGATTGGTGCTTAACAATAAATTCTAAACTTCGTCTATTACATTCACTGTTTTAGATTTGTGGTTTAACTTCATGTTGGCTTCATTTTCTAAGTGAAAAGGCAAGCCATGGGGTGGGAGAAGATACTTGCAGCACATAAAGCTGACAGAGGGCTTGTACGCATAGTTTACAAAGAATACCTACAGATAAATAACAGAAAATCTAATAGCTGGATGAGAGTTGGACTTTTCACAATAGGCTATTCAGGTGGCTGATAAATAAGTGAAAAGGGACTCAACTACACGGAGATATTACTATACACCTATTGAAATGGCTAAAAATGTAAAAGATGGATGATAAGTAATCTTGGCCGAGGTGTGGAACAACTGGATTTTTAAAAAAATAATTACTGGAATTTTTATGCACTGCTAATACAAGCGTAAATTGGTAGAAGATCTTTCGAGAACCAAATCCATTTCCCATTTGGAAACCAGTATCCATTTAAATCCAACATACACGTAAGTCGTGTCCAGAAATTCCACCCACCTGAAATGAACATTAACATGGATATAACTTTAGTTATAAAGAATTAATACCTAAGGGTGTTTTGAAGTAGATTCCTTTCTGTTTTCCAAGTGAATATATCTCTCTTTTTTACATAAAAGTTAATGGCTTTTTTTTTCCTTTTTTTTTTTTATTCAAGGCAAATTTTAGTTAAGTTCTTGTGACCTCCGGTTCACTGTCGTGGAGGAGTGCCCTTAATACATTGAACATTTTAGTCACTGGACTGCTGCATGGGGCCCGTTTACTTCAGAGTCTGGCCCAAGTGGAGCATATAGTACTACTTCTTCAGTCTTTTTTCCTCCTTGTTTTTAAGTTATTTGTGTATAGTTCATGGTGTTGCCATGGAGTATTTGGGAAAGGACTTACAAGGCCAACGGGTGTTAATGAGTGGATTGTAGAAGGGATAAGGAGAAAATCTATTCTGTGAGGGGCATATGAAATACAAACAGAACCTTTATAGGACCCAGTCAGAGGAAACAAACATTTTGAATTATTATACTATGACTTCATAATTATTTCATAAATTGGTTATTTGAATTTAAGTGAACTCTTACCAAAGTTGAAGTTTGGATTCAGTAAACCTGAATTCTGAACAACTTGTACATATGATTTTTGTCATTGAATGTTTTTCTGCCTCTTCGTCTGGGAATGGGCATAGGGAAGCTATATAATTATGTTTATTAGGCTTACTGAGACAAGGAAAGGGTTAGATTTTCATTAACCAGTATGCTAAAAAAAAAATGAATAAAATTTTAAGCTGAAAAAACAATACTGAAGCATTCAAATTGAGTTTACTTTTAAAGGTTTGAGAAAGTAACCATCTGAATATCTGTCCTTTTTTCCCCAGTGTAAATAAATGTTGCTTTGCTCAGTGAATTTTAATTTTCTAAATAAATATCTTTTTTCTCATCTTCCTCAAGCATGGGGGGTAAAATACCACCTGCGACTCATAAAACTAAATCAGAAGACAATATCAAGGTAAGTTATGAATTTCATCTGTATGTTTAGTGATAAAGTACTATAAGGTTTTTAAAGTGCTACTCTCAAATTACCACTCCTGATTTCCTCAGGATTGCTTAGAAATAAGATCTTTGTAAAATTTCTTTTGGACATAGAGTATCTGGAATCTGATTTAACACTGAGAATTTGGGATTGAATGTTCACGGTGTTTGAGACTAAAAGCTTATGTGTGACCATAATGCATGACCTGTGGGTGGTGAGCTCTGTGACTGTGCATTATGTAGTCATCATCATTGCATCTTAAGCACCTAGCACAGGGTTTTATGCATTGTGGGTACTTGATTAAAATTTGCGAAATAAATGAAAAATAGTCCAAATGAGTAATTCTTAAGTTTTTCTCTCTTACCACCTGAGGGTTATTTCTGAATATGAGTCAGCGCATTTGCCCCAAAAAAGGTGCATAATAGATTAGGAGGAGCTTACCGGTAGCTGAAGTTTAGATACGGAGGTGGGTGTACCCTTAAGAATTCTTCTCTCTTCAAGAGAAGAGCAAGGCCGAAGGAACAAAAAAGACTTCGGGTGGTACATGAGAAAGAAAGCAGAAAAGAGCCCACTACACTCCTTTATTTTTTTTTTTAAAGATTTTATTTATTTGACAGAGAGCGAGAGAGGGAACATGAGCAGGGGAAGTGGGAGAGGGAGAAGCGGGCATCCCGCAGAGCGGGGAGCCTGATGTGGGACTTAATCCTAGGACCCTGGGATCATGACCTGAGCCGAAGGCAGATGCTTAACAACTGAGCCACCCAAGTGCCCCATTACACTCCTTTAAAGTGGGCAGAAAACCAGCCCTAACAGTGGACAGAGGAGGGGGTTAATGCCAAGCCAAGCTTCCTAGCTCTCCAAGCACTCATTTTAATTTCCTTTTTATTTTATTTTTATTTCCAATCCTGCTCCAAAAACCTTTCCCATTCTTTTTTTCTTTCCTTTCTTTTTTTTTTTGTTTTTCCTTTCCTTCTTTTTTTCCTCCCTTCCTTTCCCCCTCCCTTCCTTTAGAATTCTTATTTTGTGTTTTCATGTCTAAATATTTTCCCCCAAGTTCCCTCCCTCCCCCCCTCCTTTCCTTCCTTCCTTCCTTCCTTCCTTCCTTCCTTCCTTCCTTCCTTCCTTCAGAGAGAGAGAGAGAGAGAACACAAGGGGTGGAGGGAACAGAAAGAGAATCTTAAGCAGACTCAGTTGAGCATGGAGCCCAACACTAGGCTGACTCACAAACCTGCAATCATGACCTGAGCCGAAATCTAGAGTCAGACTGAGCCAACCAGGTGCCTCTCCCTAAGTTTTCTGATTAGTGGTCTTGTATTGATAAGAAAAATTACTTTTTTATTTTGTTTACAACCCTAAACAAGGTTTATTTATCTGGATGTGAAATCAGAAGTTCTGTCTTTGAACAAGTGAAGTAAGAGAAGTTAAAAGCCCCAAAAGTAGTTATTCTTATTTTAGAGGAGTCATTTGTCAGAGTTTGCTAGTTCCTTATAGGGTGCTTTTGATAGTATACCTAGATAGGATATTTTGCCATGTTGTAAACATATATGAAGACAAAATTTAATCTGTGTCTCTGCTAAAGTATCTTGTAAGAAAACATTCTGATTTGGAATTATATGCTAAAGCATCTGACACCTTGTACATAGTAGGGTCTCAACATGTATTTTGTAATGACATAGGGTTTTGATTCTAATTTTTTTTTTTTTTAAAGATTTTATTTATTTGACAGAGAAACACAGCGAGAGAGGGAACACAAGCAGAGGGAATGGTAGCTGGAGAAACAGGCTTCCTACAGAGCAGAGAGCCCGATGCAGGGCTCGATCCCAGCACCCTGGGATCTGACCTGGGCCGAAGGCAGACGCTCAACCACTGAGCCACCCAGGCGCCCCTTGATTGTAATTTTTAACAATTAAAAAAAGTAGCAACCTAAATAACTGGTTACAAATTTATATTAATTCAGTTAAATGAATAGATGGGGGTGTGCTGATTGTGATATATTCTTTATGAAACACAGCATTATTAAATGGGAAGGTCAAAGTGCAGAGTTGTCTTGTAGCTCTGCATTGAGAATATCTAATGGGATACACCAGAAACCACACTGGTTACTTATAGGATGGAAAGGAAATTTGGTTTTCATCATGCATACCTTGAAATTCTTTGAATTCTCATCATTTGTGTATTACAGTTCCATTGTTCCGTATTTGAAATTCCAAACTCAAAACCGTTGAAAATGTAAAGATTTTTAGTGTATTTGTTTGGCAATGAAGGATAATCTGAACAGATGTGAGGCTGTTTATAGTTTGTATCCCATTTGGGAATGCTTCGACTTTATTTTGCAGAAATAGTAATGTGTTGATTAGGGAGAGTTGTGGAGCACAGTGCCTGTTGAAAGTGCAACATAAGTATGGGTTATGTGTTTGTGTTAGCTTCCTACAATCCAGCATTTTTTAAATTCTAAAACTTGTTTAAAAGGTTTGGAGGAGGGGTTGGACCTATTCTTAATTTAAAAGAGAGAAATGAAAATAAAACTAAAACAGTGTTTACCAGGTTTACCAAAACAGTGTAAGAAAGGATATATTAAAAGCTGAAATATAATGTATGTGAACAGTTTATGTATGTTTTTATAAATTAGTATATATATTGGGTGTGTTATTAAATACTGAAAGCATTATTTGCCTTCCCTTTGCTAGGAAGAAAAAACAGATAGTAAGAAGGCGGAGGAAAACATAAAGACAGACGAACCATCAAGTGAGGAAAGTGATCTAGGTGAGAAGATGGTGTAGTTAGTTTGTATTTGATAATCTCATGCTAAGATCTTGTGCCGATTTTTACTAAATTGACTAAATCAGGGTTAATAGAAATGTAACATATCTGAACTATATACGAAACTTAAAATTTTCTAGTAGCCACATTTAAAAAATTTAAACTGAAATCAACTCAAAATATCTGAACTAACATATCTAAAATATTAAGATTTCAACATGTAATCAGTATGGAAAAATTATTAGTGAAAACTTTTCCTTTTTTTCATACTAAGTCTTCAAAATCCAGAGTATATTTTATTTATTTATGTATTTTTAAAAAAAGATTTTATTTATTTATTTGACAGAGAGCGAGAGATCACAAATAGGTAGAGATGCAGGCAGAGAGAGAGGGGGAAGCAGGCTCCCCACTGAGCAGAGAGCCCCATGTGGGGCTCGATCCCAGGACCCTGAGATCATGACCTGAGCCAAAGGCAGAGGCTTTAACCCACTGAGCCACCCAGGTGCCCCCAGAGTATATTTTATACTTTCAGCACATTTCAATGCAGTTGTTAGATGTTATATTTTTGTGGAAATATTTGATGTATATTCAGACTTAATGAAATTTGTAGTTGGGTTACATACCCAAGTTCTAAATAGATGTAAAAGTTGTCTAGTAACTTTATCAAGTACCAGAAAATTACTTTACTATTACTACTTGCATCCACATTGATAAAACTTGTTCATTTTAGAGGAAATGATATGCCGTGAGTTTGGTTATTTTTTTGTTTGGGAGTTTTTTTAGGCTGCAGACTGACAAAAATCTTTTTCTAAATTTGAAGTCTTTTGAGACTATAAATACATATCCCAGTTACTAAATGGGCAATCTCTTAATTCATAGACTGTTTAAAAGCTAAAGAAATGTAATTTTAAAAATTTTGATCAATTGATCTTTGATGCTGTTAGAAAGGACTTCTTGTTTGCGGGCTTAATTGACGAACTTTCACTTTTTGTAAAATATCTATCTTTTTCAGTCTTAAAATTTTCGAACAGTTTTAACTGTTTAGCTTTTTTATAGTTAAAGTTACAAGTTTGGTTCCTGTTAAAAGTTGAGTAAAATTTTTCTGTTCGATAATAATTCAAACTTCAGGTAGCTGATAACAATTTCATGCTTTTTTTTTTTTTTTTTAAGTTTATTTATTTAATCTGTATACCCAACGTGGGTCTTGAACTCAGAACCCTGAGATCAAGAGTCACATGCTTTTCTGACTGAACCAGCCAAGTGTCCCTCAGTTACATTCTTTTTTGACTGTCAGCAGGAAACATTCAAGTCACTGTTACTTGCTAAAAATGTCTCTTAATATTGTCTGTTATTTTGAAAAGTTTTTTTTATTGAATAGTTGTTTTCCTTTACTGTAGCAAATTACAGTTGTCTGTCATGAAATTTATGACATCTCTTTTCTATATATATATTTTTAAAGATTTTATTTATTTGACACAGAGAGATCACAAGTAGGCAGAGAGGCAGGCAGAGAGAGGGGGGAAGCAGGCTCCCCGCTGAGCAGAGAGCCAGATGCAGGGCTCAATCCCAGGACCCTGAGATCATGACCAGGACCAAAGGCAGAGGCTCAAACCACTGAGCCACCCAGGCGCCCTCTTTTCTATATTCTTTGCTGTTTTGGTTATAGTGCTAGCTTTTGAGTTTAAGTCTGCATCAGCATTGTGCCTTTATCTTAATTTATTTGTTAAAAAATACTTATTAAGATTTAATCATCGCTATAACTTGTGCTATTTCCATAAAATATTTTTTAATATATTACATTGATGTGCAGAATAAAATATTTGAACTGAATCATTTCATTGATACTGACTAAATCAGTCTGTCTATGTGTAATACCAGAAACTAGGCACTTGCCAACATTTCCCACTAAAAGTGAAAAATACCCTAGATGATGCAACAATTGAAAAGGTAATCTTAAAACAATAAAGTAGTATTTAATGGGTAGTACGTATTTTACAGTGCATCAGTTTAAATAAATTAACATAAAGTAAAATACTTAGATTATAGTTCATTAGTTTTTAAGAGTTCTATGCAACCAGTTTGGACAGCACAGGTCTTATTGTCGTTGTCTTAATTTTGGCAGAAATTGACAATGAAGGTGTGATTGAACCAGATACTGATGCCCCTCAAGAAATGGGAGATGAAAATGTAGAGGTAAATACAGTGGCTTATTTTCTGCTTGTTGTAAAGAAAGTGAAGGTCCCACCTATTGCAATGATTTTACAACATAATTCTGCCAGGAAAAGAACATACTGAATTGTTCTCTGACTTAAGGTATTTAGGAAAACATTTTATTTTACTACTTAAAATGTTTGTGAAAGTTCCCATTATTTTTAATCATAACTCTTAACAATCTCTGAAATCTTTGTTATTTTCTGTTTACCTGCTTTTTCAATTTGCATCTGTTTGACTGTTAGGCAACAGTTCACCTAACATTTATATTTAGAAATGAGATTGCTTATTAATGGGGTACCTAATATCCCATTGTTTTCCAAAATGGTTTTGTCACAATGGGTGCAATTTTATCGTCCAGGTAGTGAGAATTGGTTCTTGGGAGGGCGCTTGCAAAAAATCTTAGATATTCCAGTGGTTAGTGATCTTTCAGAGGGTCATAACCTATGTGCAATGTATCTGTATGGTATTAAGATGGAATGTGGGAGTATTAAAAAGTGTCTTACACGACTCCTTGGGGATTGATGATGAACCAAAAAGCTCGAGAAACACTGAAATAGTGTTATGATGGTTTAGAAGCTTGGTCCATGTCCTCACCAGCACTTGATGCTATCAGATTTCATTTTCATCAGGTTTATTGTGTGAAATGGTATGCCCTTGCAGCTGTTAATTTGCGTTTTTCCAATTTCTAATGAAGTTGAGCGTATTCTAATGTTTATTGGTCATTCGCAGGTATTTGTAAAGTCCTGTTGTGACTCTTCCCGTTTTTCTTCTGGTTGTCTTTTTTTCTTCCTGATTTATAGTTCATTTTTATGTTCTAGAGACTAACAATTTGTCATCTATATGTGCTCCATATATTTTCTGCTAGTTTGTGGCTTGTCTTTATGTTGTCTTAATACACAGAACCTTTTAGTACAGTTAGATTATTCTTTTATATATTATGCTTTCTTACCTAAAGGTTATAATTGTTGTAATAAATCATTTTTTCCTTCTGAAAATTTTATGTGTTAACCTTTTCACCTTTAATCTACTTGGCAGCGCTATTAAAGAATTTCTTTCCTCACCAATGCCAAAATATGGTTTTCATACATGTGTAGGTCAATTCTGGTGTTGTGTCCTCCTTGTCTAATTTTTTTCCATGTACTAATGACACATTGTCTTACTTGGCTTGTTATCTGGTAGAGGGACCCCTAACAATTTAGGAGTATTTTAGTTGTTTTGTTGGCCTTTCTTTTTCCATATAAATTATAGAATATTCTTAATCCCCCTACCCCCAGGTAGATGTGCATTAAATCTAAAATCAAGTTAGGGAGAAGATACAGCTCAGTGTTTTGATTACCCATGGATGTGTATCTTCCTAATTTTTAGGTGTTTTCTGTTGTTGTTAGATAATTTATTAGCATTTTCCCCATAAAGATGATGTGCATCTTTAAGAAATATAGGTACTTTTTGTCACTGTGTATTATGAAAGGAATTTTTAAAAGGTATGTGTTGATATATCACTTGACATGTCTAGGTTTATAACTTGTATTTGTGCTACTTGGGATATATTGGGCATTTTAAATTCTAGGGTTAACTTTCTTTAGCTCTGGAACATTTTCATCTAGTATCTTTCAAATATTGCCTCTTCCCCATTTTCTCCACTGTCATTCTGGAGTCCTAGGTAGATGTATGTTGGATTTTTTTCTCACCTTTAGATACTATTTCTTTATCACTGCCAAATTATGTATGCCTTCAGTCATTTGGCTGTTGTTTGGATTTGAGGGCCTAATTTTTTCATCTTTATGTCTTGCTTTAATTCATTTTAAAGTATACTTGGTTATTTATAAGTCTCTTTTTTCCTTACTCATTTTCAGAACTTGGGTTTACACATTACAAACTTTGTTAAACTCTTCCCGGTTTTATTCTTTTATTTTTCCTGACTCTTGCTCATTGAGGAGATACCTTATTTACTTGTGGATGGTGTGTGTATACAAGTGTGTATGTGTATTTTATTTTTTTTTAAAAATGCAGAATAATTTTTTTAGATTTTTCTGCATTTTTATATGCAGAATATAATATATTTTATATTCATTTTATATTTGAATAATCAAAAAATCTTTTTTTTAAAGATTTTATTTATTTGACAGAGATAGCGAGAAAAGGAACACGAGCAGGGGGAGTGGGAGGGAGAATCAGGCTTACCATTGAGCAGGGAGCCTGATGTGGGGCTTGATCCCAGGACTCTGGGATGATGACCTCAGCCGAAGGCAGGCACTTAACGACTGAGCCACCCAGGCACCCCGTGTATGTGTATTCTGACTGCGTGTGTGCGCATGTGTATGTGTGTGTTGGAATTTTGACTGTGAGTTCTTTGACATTTCACCTGAAAAAGTTTTTGAGGCCTGGGTAGAAGGTGAATTCCTCCAAAGAGGAAAGTGTTTACTTCCATCAAACTCTGAGTTGGAGCCACCAAGTCAAGGACCACTTTAAATTCTCAGCATGGTTTGTTGTTGCTGTTGTTGTTGTTGTTGTTGTTTGTGTAACTATACAAGTAATGGGAATTCCACTGGAAAGCCTGTCTTATCATTATGAGTTTACAGGGGAAATTTTTTTTTTCTTCTTGCTACTTGACTATACCTTTCTTTGGGACAGGTTTATTTTTGGTTTGCTATAATGCTTGCAGGTATAGGCATTGGGGAGTCCAGATTTATTGGAGGGTGTTGATTAGACAACATGCCTTCTCTTCACTGATCTTCTTTCATGTGTCCTGCACATTTGAAAACAATTGTAAGGTCCCCAGGTTTGACACCTGCTGAAAGGGTGAAAACAGGTGGAGCATTTGGCTCCTATACTGGATTTCAGGTCTTCATTTAATCTTGTTCTTTGAGGATTTCTACATTATTAGGTCAAAGATGGCTCTTACGGTTACTCAGGGCATCATATGTAATATACTGCCACAAATTGAAGTTGTCTCCCCCCCCCACCTCCCCACTTTGACTTTGTTATGATGTCTTACTAGCTGATAAAGTGTGTCTTTGTTGTTTTTTTCTTTTTCTTTTAAAAATATTTTTAAACTTGTAGAAATTTTTGTTGGACTTAGTTCAAATTTATTGAGTAACTTGAGGTTAGGTTGAAGTATTCAAAAAATCTTTCCATGAGTATAGTATACATCTTGTATTCTTTAGTAGAGTTTTACTTTTTTCCCCTTTTGAAAGTCTTATGTGTTCTTAGAATGGTATCTTATTCTGTCCTATTTTGTAACTGATTTTTGCTGATGTGGAGGAACTCTTGTTTTTTTATATTTTTTCTGTGTTTCTGAGGACTTTATTGTTTTAGTAGCTCTAATAACCCATCATGTCTTGGGTTTACTAGATAAACTTGAAGACAGCTTGGTGTTTCCTTTAAGTTCTTAAACCTGTCAAATCATTTTCTTAATGAATTAGCCGGCACCAGTAATATTTTACACAGTGGTTGGTCATAGAGTAGATCTTTTGCTTTTTGTTAAAGAAACTGCTTCTTAACTTTCCGTTTAGGTGGGATGGGATGTTTCCTGTAAGTTTTTGTTACTAATGATCTTTGTACTGTCAGCATCTTGTACAGTGTTCTGTACAGTATAGATACTCAGATGTTTTGGAACAAAAGAATGAGACATTTTACTTAAAATTTAAGTCTAACAGGCACTAGTTTTAGTTATATCTTGACAAGAAGATTGAGTTTTAGTATTTGAAAAACTAGAAAGGAGTTGGTGAGACAAGGGAAGGAACATTCTGCTTAGATTGGTCGGGATGGAGGGTAGCAAAAGTCATGGTTACAGTAAAGGGTAGGGAGTGAAATTTATTGTTTGTATGAAAGATTAAAGTTCATCCTGTGTAATTTCCTATTAATCACTTACCATAGTTATCCTCTTGCTCTTTGGAGACTAGAGAAGAAAGAATGAAAATGGGGGTTTTGTCTACCCCCTCCCTAAGAAAGCCCAAGCTGCTTCCTTCTCTTTGCTTTCTCTGTTACTTCTAAGTTGACCTACAATTTCCCCCTAGATAACCGAGGAAATGATGGATCAGGCAAATGATAAAAAAGTGGCTGCCATTGATGCCCTAAATGATGGTGAGTGATTTTTTTATTTTCCTCTTTGCTGTATTTCTATGGTAGTCTGAATATTCTTTTTTTTCCCTGTAGCAACTGTTAAATAGTGGGAAGGTGGAAGGGAATATAAATTTTATTGAGTATCTTATACTGGAGAAGAAATTGTCCTATTCTCTCCCCACCCATTCCCCCCCTTAATAAAGAGGCCAAAGTCATTCAGGTATCAATTACCTTGCCTTAGGGCACAGACACATCGTGATGTGAATGAGACTCCTTTCCTGACTAATCCTGGTGTTTGTCCACTGAGGAGAGGCTTTAAGATAAAGGTGAACATTTTTCAAAGAAAGTAGTAGTAGTAGAACAGTGGCTCTTAACTTTTTATAGAGCAACACCCTTGACAGGTGATTTCCATTAGCATAATATTCTCATTCTAATCTTTACGTGTTAAATCCTCTTCAAAAAATCATTTTAGAGTGGGAGAATGCTGGTAATATAGTAAGCATAATATTTAATCAGTTACAATTTGTAAGAACAAATCATTTCTCAGCTTGGGTAGTATGCAGACCCCTTCATAGTTTATGGTAGTGTGTCACAATGCCATTGTGGGAGAGCTGCTGCTAATGCTGATGTGCATTTGAACTTCATCTGTAGACTTAGAAAAGGACAATAAAGTTTTAGAAAGTTCAGTATTGATTGCTGTTTCAAGTTGGCAAATGATACTTGCTTTCTTTTTTGGTAATCTTATCACTTTCTTAGATTAGGTCACGATCCCATGTTTTTGCCATTGTATTAGCCTTAATAGTTTGTCTACCTGAAATATCTATTTCCTTTATTGCTTTCTATTCACTGTCTCTAGATTATTCTTTCTTAGAACCGTTTTTTATTTTCACACATTCCCTTGCTTGTAACCTTTCACTAGCTTTTTGCATACTTTTTGAAGATCTTTTATCACAGCATTAGACCTGCTAGAGTCAATCTCATGTATTGCTTTCCCAGCCTTGTTCTCTTCTTTTTGAATTTTAACCTTCCATTACAGCCAGACCTCGCTGTCCTAGAATTTTCTATAACTTGTGCTCTGCTGCTTCTTTCTAAAGCTCTTCTTCACCTATTTCAGCTTTTAATTCATACCCATCAATTGATCCCAGCTACTTCTCTTCGTGGCCATTCCTTCCCACACTAATCTTTTAATTTTACTACCACCAAGATTTCTCCTTATCCAACATTTATTTTGTGCCTTCTACCTACCTGACAGTTTTGTTATGTTTTAATGTTCATTATTCCATTAAAACCTCATACTACTCCCTTTTCACAGATTAATGAGTAATTTGAGCGATGAGAGGGTTTTGACTTGTGCAGGATCTTACTGTGCCTTAATATCAAATAATTTTTTTTATCACTTATTTTGGCATATTGTCTTAATGTTTTTTAAATTTGTTCTATTTATTGCCTAGCCATTTTTAATGAAAATGAAGCTGTTGCTGCCATCTAAAAAGTCATGTTCTTGTTTTTCCACATTTCTTTCTAAGCTGTCTTCATGTCTAAATTTAACCCTGTTCTATTTTTATTTTTTTTTTAAAGATTAATTAACTTATTTGAGGGAGAGACAGCATGAGCAGGAGGGGTAGGAGAGGGAGAGAGAATCTCAAGTGGACTCTATGCTGGCGTGGAGCCTGACTCTGGCCTTGATCGTAGGACCCCGAGATCATGAGCTGAGCCAAAACCAAGAGTTGGCTGAGCCACGCAGGCACCCCAACCTAGTTCTAATTTTAGAATAAGGGCAATTTTATAGTGCATCCTAAAGGAATAAAACATTAGTATTCTAAGCCAAGGATTGTAGATTCAGGCCTTAGCTTGGGTTGGAGGGGCAGAAATATAATTAATTAAATTCTGAACTTAGGAAGCCAAAGTGCCTGGGTTTGAATCCCAGGTCTGGAACTTGCCAGCCAGGTAAACTTAAAGAAGTTATTCTGTGTCTCTCTTTCCTCCTCCTTTTTTTTCTTTTTTAAACAATTTTTTAAAAAGATTTTTAAATTATTTATTTGAGAGTGTGTGCACAAGCAGGGTAGGGGCAGAGGGAGAGGGAGAGAGGAGAATCTCAAGCAGACTCCATGCTGAATGTGGAGCTTGATCTCATGACCCTGAGATTGTGAGCTGAGCCAAAACCAAGAGTTGGGACGGTTACCAGGCGCCTCTTTCCTCCTTTGTAAGATAAGGATAATGGTACCTACCTACTGTATTGAGTCATGAGGGATAAATGAATAAATATGTGTAATGTGCCTAAGAATAGTATCTGGCAACATTGTTATTATTAAAGTCCTGGTATTACTAAAGTGTCAGTAGTCATAATTTAAGACCTTAATAAGTCTAGCAGTCACATTATTAGTAACATTGTTATGCTTTTTCACTTTAGTATGTTTATTTAAAACTTAGATGTACTAGGCAGTGTTTTAGATGGATGTACTGGATGTACAGTGAGAAAAACAAAGCAAAGTTCTTTACCTCATGGACCTCATATATTACTGGGGAACAAAACCACGTTTATAACTTAATATTAGGTGGTGATAAGTGCAACGAAGAAAAAGAGCTGAGTAAAAGAATAGTCAGTGATGGAAGCTGTATTTTGCAAAGAGTGATCAGAGAAAAGCTTATGAAGTGAGCAAGCCATGTGAAGAAGAGCGTTTGAGACAGAGGGAAGAACGAGCACAGAGGCTGACTGGGGGAGATGTGAGATGAGTAATATTCAGGGTATAGCAGAAAGGCCTTGAAGCTGGAATGTGATGAGTGAAGGGGTAAAAATGGTAGAATTGGAGAATTGAGGTCAAAGAAGCACTTTGGGAGACATACGTGGGAGATAGGTGGTGAGGAGGATAGATCACTAAAGATCTGTAGTATGTCTGCAAGATTACTTGTAGACCATCCTAAGGACTTAGTTTTATCCTTAAGGATGATGGGAAGCCACTGAGGTGTTGTGAGGTGTTTTTAATTTTTTTTTTCTGTTTTTGTATAGGACAGTTTCGTCATGAGGTGCATTTACTTTTAAAAGGGCGTTATTTTTGCTATTTTCTGTAGCTCAGATTCTAAGGGCAAATAAGGGTATGTTCATTACAGAAGAAGCCAAAATGAGTTATACTTAAGAAAATGCCAGAGAGGAAAAATGGGGGAGTGAGGAGAGCCAGAGGTGTCTGGAAGTCATTTAGACAGTCATGTAGGTTTTTACCCCTGTATCGGAGAAGTCTTCAACTAATGGTATGTTTCTAAAAAGTCATGAAAAGCCACAGTTGCCCACTAGAGGATTTAACAGTCTTCCAATCAAAGGGGTGCCTGGGTGGCTCAGTGGGTTAAGCCTCTGCTTGGGCTCAGGTCATGATCTCAGGGTCCTGAGATTGAGCCCCACATTGGGCTCTCTGCTCAGCAGGGAGCCTGCTCCTGGAACCTCTCTCTGCCTGCCTCTCTGCTTACTTGTGATCTCTGTCAAATAAATAAATAAAAATCTTTAAAAAAAAAAAAAGTCTCGCAATGATGGACCAGTCTTGGTATCCTTGCTGTATTTAGTCATTAGCTGGGAACAGCTTATGAAGTATAGCCTTGAGCACAGAATATGGGGTTCTTAGTCAGTTAGCTGTTTTCCCCCAGTAGAGCTAGAGTGCATTTTGATGGTCCATAGAAGGAATGCAGGAAATTGAGTCCAGGTGGCTAATAATGATGGCCCGGATTATGGCAAAGGTTCCCAGGTTTTCTCTGTTTATAGTGCTTTTATTGTCTTGATTTTTTTTTAACAGAGCTTTTAAGCCAAAAGGCATAAGGGTTTCATTGATAATGTAGTTAGGTCTAAACAATTTAATAAGGATGTTGTACGAAGTTAGTGATTGGAAAATAATATACACAAATTGAAAGAATATATTTAATTTTATTCTTAAATAACCATATTTATTTTCTAGTAAGGTGTATATATATGTTGGGCACTAAACTTCTCAAAGTCTTGGTGTTATATTGGACACTGCTGCCCTCATTTCCTGTTCCACATCTATTTTTCTGCAGTTCTTAACTTTTTTTTTTGTTTTGTTTTGGTAACAACCAGTAAAAACAGGTTTTCAAAGATACCATCAAAAGGAATGTAGTGATGCAGTGTTGAAGCTGTGAACTATATCAAGTGACTAGTTCATGCAGCGCTAACACACTGTCCTGTGGCCCTTTGGTTGTGGTGTGGAAACTTCAGGGCTAGGGTGAGGAGTGGTTAGATTTTACTTCTTCTTCTTTTTTTTTTTTTTTAATACATTTATTTTAGAGGGGGGCAGGAGAGGAAGAGGGAGAGAGAATTTCAAGCAGACTTCCCGCTGTATTGGGCCTGGAGCCCAACCATGGGTCTCGACCTCGGGATCTTGAGATCATGAGCTTACCTGAAATCAAGAGTCTCGGACGCTTAACCAACTGAGCCACCCAGATGCCCCAGGAGTGGTTAGATTCTAGGTATATTTTGAAAGTAGAGCTAAAAGATTTAGGTTTTAGTTTGGGGAGTTGAGAGTGAATCCCAAGATTTGGGTGTTAAGGTAGGTCAGGAGTTTGCAAAATTACAGCCCCCTGTTTTTGTAAAAACGTAATGGAACATGGCTACACTCATTTGTTTATGTGTTGTCTATGGCTGTTTCCCCACTACAGTAGTAGAATTGAATGGTTATAATTGTTATGGTTTGCAAAGCGTGAAATAATTCTTAGGTGGCCCTTTCCAGATTTACTAACCTCTAAAATAGATTGAATGGAAGAGCCATATATTTAGTTGGTAATACAAGGATGAGAAATAGATTTTAGAGATGGGGTTGCAATTAAGAGTTCAGATTTTAACATGGTAGATGTGAACCGCTTGTTAGACAGTCAAGTGTAATAATTTGTAACAGACATCTGTAGTAGTACTTGTCAAGACTCAGCATTCTTCTGCATTGTTTTGTGAGTGCTGTTAAGGTCCTTTATAGATTTACTAGCTGGGTAAATGTATTTTGCAAAGTGAACTGTGACACTTAATTTAAAATTCTGTGTTTGTCTTCCTCTTCTCCGATGTTTTCTGTGTCCAGGAATAAGACTTCATGCAAAGACCTATTCTAATTATATAGTATATTTTTTCAGTGACTTCACTGAAGGCACTAATACACAAAGAAGCTGTGAGAATAGGATATAATAAATGAATTTAAAATAGGGGTTACAGGCTTCTCATGAATTCTAGTTTTCTTGAATTTTATACCATTCTTATGAATTTAAATAGGAATTTTTTAAATCAACTATGAATTTAATATAAGTATTCATTTATAAGTTTTATCTTTTTAACTTTTGGATAAAAGAATTAATGGAATAAAGTCGATTTATCTTTTATCCTTTTATTTTTTTCTTAACTCTAGAAAAATCACGAGTCCTACTAAGAATGTTGTATTTGGGAATTATGTATCCAAAAATTGTCTCTGTCTTGAGTGATTTACCGTATTAGGTGTGGTAAGGCTTGCTTTGAAGAGTCATTTTTTTGTTGTTTTTGTTTTTTCCTTTTAAGATTTTATTTATTTAGAGAGAGAGTGGGGGAAGCGGCTGAGGGAGAGAGAGAATCCCAAATAGCATCGGAGCTGAGTGTGGGGCCATATGGAGGGCTCAATCTCACAACCCTGAGATCATGACCTGAGCCAAAATCAAAAGTCAAACTTAAGCAACTGAGCCACCCGCGCATCCCTGAAGAGCCGTTTTTATATATTAATTTAGAAATTAGTTTTTTTTTTTTAAATTGGACTAAAAGAAGAATGTGGAGACTAAGAGGATAAGGGTTCAACAATTTTTGTTAATATTTTTTATTCTTTATTTCTCAACTCGTTTTACTCTAGGTGAACTACAGAAAGCCATTGACTTGTTCACAGATGCCATCAAGCTGAATCCTCGCTTGGCCATTCTGTATGCCAAGAGAGCCAGGTGAGAGCTATAAACAAAAAGAATCTCCTAGTGAAGAATTTCTGCTCTTTCATTTAATTAGAATTGCTTCTGTGGTGATCCCAAAGGTGTTATTGTTTGAAATGAATACTTTTTAATATCACACTTATTTTTTTAGTGTCTTCATCAAATTACAGAAGCCAAATGCTGCGATTCGAGACTGTGATAGAGCTATTGAAATCAATCCTGATTCAGCTCAGCCTTATAAGTGGCGGGGGAAAGCACACAGGTAAACAGCGGAATTTCATTATTTTCAGAACTTTAAATTTTAAATCTGATCTTTTAATATGCTTTGAAAAACATGAAATTGCTTAAGGATTTAATTTCAAAGTAATATTTGCTTAATATGAAGAATTGAGAGACTATAAGGAACAAATAAGAAAATAAAAATTCTTGGGACGCCTGGGTGGCTCAGTTGGTTAAGTTACTGCCTTGGACTCGGGTCACGATCCCAGGGTCCTGGGATCGAGTCCTGTGTCGGGCTCCTTGCTCAGCGGGGAGCCTGTTTCTCCCTCTGCCTGCTCTGTCTGCCGCTCACCCTGCTTGTACGCGTGCGCTCTCGCGCTCTCTCTCTGACAAATAAATAAAATAAAATCTTTAAAAAAAATTTTTTTTTTCCTACAAAGAAAACCACTATTTAGCAGTTTTTAACCACAGATAGCCAAATTTAAGGTAAGGATCAAAATCGTTTCTAAAAAAGAGCATAGCCTTAAGTTTTCTCTTAGTTTTTGATTTTCTTTGTGTAACCTATTATTAAATAACCGACATGTCACAGAAGAGGGAATTCCTTATTTTCATACTACTTTTATTGCTGCTAGGTCACCAGAAATTTCAGGAAAAGGGGACAGTAAAGAGGTGAATTTATCTTAAGTTAGTCATCATTCCTGGAAATGAAACTTTATGTTAAACAAGTGGGTATTGGTGACTTGAGGGTGAGATGTCCAATGGCACTTACATGTTACATGGATTGGAAAGGTGCTGTACGCCAGTATGGATGGAAGTGAAGATGGATATGCTTGAGACAACTGTATTAGGTTACTCAGAAGGAGCTCTAGTGATTATGAAGACACGTGTCAAAGATAGAGGTGAAAAATTAGAATGAGATGTATTACTGCTCTGGGGGTCAGAAAGCTCATGCATTGCTGTGTCACCCCAGTAATCTTTGAGCGTTTCTTTGCCACTTTTTTTTAAATTAATTTATTTGCTTTCTGGTACAAGATAGCATGAGCTCATCTTGTATTTTGATTGTCCCAGACTCAGAATTAACCATTTCTCAAAGAAAGCAGGGTTCATTTTTGAGAGCATTATATTTACAGAAACTAAAGTTTAGCCACTAGGTGTGTGTGTTGCATGTGGTATATCAATATTTCTGTCATTTCAATGAACAGAGTTAGAAAATAGATTTTTAAATTTTTTTTTTAAAAAGATTTTATTAGAGTGAGCATGATGGGGGGATGGGGCAGAGGGAAAGGGAGAAGCAGACTCCCTGCTGAGCAGGGAGCCTGATGTAGGGCTCCATTCTAGGATCCAGGATCATGACCTGAACTGAATGCAGACGCTTAACTGACTGAGCATCCCAGGTGCCCCAGACAAAACATTTCTTAAATAATGATTTTAAGGGACCTTATGGAATCTTGAGTTTATACTGATTTATTCAATTAAAATTCAATATTAATATTTTTCCCTTTTGTTTTGCATTTTTTAACATTATTCTCTTCGACTCAAAATCTGTTTGTTTTTTTGCTAACATATAATGTATTATTTGCCCCAGGGTACATGTCTGAATCATCAGGTTTACACATTTCACAGCACTTACCATAGCACCAACCCTCCCCAATGTCCATCACCCAGCCACCCTATCACTACCCCCCCACCCCCAAGCCACCCTCAGTTTGTTTCGTGAATTTAGCAGTCTCTTATGGTTTTAGACTCAAAATCTTTATCCATAATAAGTTTACTTGTGTTATTCTAAGATAACATAAAATTGTTTTTACAATCCTATCAAAATAATATTCTAAGAAAGTTGAATGTTTTTATGTTTGTTGCCACTTTTATCTTTAGAATATATCCCACTTAAGATACACAGTCAAAATAAAAGTTATGTGACTTTTGGAGTGCCTGGGTTGCTCAGTTAGTTAAGCATCCTGAATCTTGTTTTTTTTTTTTTTTTTAAGATTTTATTTATTTGTCAGTGAGAGAGAACAAGCTAGGGAAAATGGCAGGCAGAGGGAGAATCAGACTCACCACTGAGCTGTTAGCCCCTTGCAGGGCTCAAATCATGACCCCAGCCGAACGCAGACGCTAAACCAACTGAGCCAGCTAGGCATTCCACATGTCCCAAGATTTGATTCCAGCTGTGATTTCAGGGTCATGGGATCCAGCCCCGTGGAGTCAGCTTTGGATTCTTTCTCTCCCTCTTCCTCTGCCCTTCCCCCTGCTCACCCATGTGCACTCCCTCTTTCTCAGTAAATGCATAGATAAGTGTATGTATATGCTGCATGCTCAATGTGGTAAACAGCTTTTAATTTCTTTCCTTTTCCTTCCTGTTGTATTCAGGTCTAGGGGTTGATTTATTTTTGTCTTTTCTGGTTTACTTTTCTTCTTTATATATGTAAAACATTTGCATATTTAAAGAGTCAAACTGAGTTGACAAGTGTACCCAGAGAAGTCTCATTTCCATTGCTATCCCCTCTACTCCATTCTTACCGTCTTCCGCGGACGTTTAGTTCCTGATTTATTTTTCTCTTCTTTCAATAAAATGTGCACACATGTATTGTTTTCTCTTCCACCTTAGAGCATGCTAAGTGTATGTTGTATTAATCCTGTTTTTAAGGAGTTGAAATTGTTGAATGAGCTTGAAAATTGTAGCTCTACATAATTTTTTAAGATTCTCTATTTTGAATTAAGAAAGTAATTTTTTAAAGTTTTTAAATGTTTTTTAGAAAACAGCTTTATAGTTGCCAAGGAGGAAATTAAACTCCCAAGTTTATATAGAGTAGAACATAATAATTCAATTGGCTCGTGAAAATTTATAGTTCAAATATTTAACTTTAGGCCTCTTCTGTAACAGTTCCTTTTTTTAATAAGAAAGACACCATCACGTTAGCAGATATATGTAAAAGGCCCCTAAAATGAATTTAATCTGTTTCAGACTTCTGGGCCATTGGGAAGAAGCGGCACATGATCTTGCCCTTGCTTGTAAACTGGATTATGATGAAGATGCTAGTGCAATGCTGAAAGAAGTTCAACCGAGGGTATGTTCAAGTAGGGAGAGGGAATGTCATTACTGTGGTGCTCTGTGGCTCTAGTACTTAGCTCCTGGCAGTAATTTACCTGCAAAACAGATACAAAGAAAGAAATGATTGGACATTTCCATCTGTAATTACTGACATTTGTGCTCAACTCAGGAAATGTCAATAGGTTGTCATGCCTGTTTCTCATGCTACATTACAGCAAGCTCTGTTACTTTGTTGTTTGCGAACCTATAGTAGAATTATAACTAGAAAATTAGAAATGGAAAAGTGGGCATCAGTCAAGTTTACAGCAGGGAACGAAATAGAAAACATATAAAACATGACCCAAGGTTGTGTCTGGTCTGTCCTTGTCTATCATAGGTGTATACAGCCACTATGTAAAGCATGAGGGTCTTGTGGAAGTTAACAAGTTTCATCCTTTTAAAAATGATAATATTGACTTAAAAGCTAGAATACTCTTTTTAAGGTAATTATTAAAATAATTGTAATGCATTTACATGGTAAATTCTTCAGCTTTGTGGGACATTACACTACTAAGAATTTATTACTAAAAGTTATAAGGTAGTGGAAACCTTATTGAATTTAACATATCTACAGTCAAGAGACTTTTTTATTTCTTTTTCCTCTCATAACAGGGCTAATTCCAGCAAGGCTATGATAAGAGATAGTTTAGAATACGAGATTCTTAAAAATAATAAACAAGCTGAAGTGACAATTGAATATGACTGTTTTACATTTACTTTATTTTCTGAATAATAGATTCCAGATATTTGGCCCAGGCTATGTGCTAGTTCCTGGTACATATATTATCTCTTAATCCTTATAGTGTTCTATAAGAGCTAAGTGTTTCTTTTCCCTGGCCCCCCTCATTTTATGTATGAGAAAATTTCAGTGTAGTTAGACTGGCCAATAAATGGTGTGTGCATTCCCAGTCTCTGTCTTCCCTTGGCCAATGTCAGGCAAGAATTGTGCAATTTGAAAACTTGTCTTCCTTGCAGTACTTTTTTTGAAATTTATAACACTTCTAATATCACATCTCAGCCTCTTTCCTCTATTTCACAGTGGACTTGTTAAAGTGTGAGTTATGTGAGGTCTTTTTCTATAAGATAAACCTGTCATTATTCAGAACTGTTTGTTGAATTTAACACTTCTCCACAAAGAAACAATTCTTCAACCAAACTGGTAATTTGGGTTGCCCTTATTCAGCTTTTAAAGAAAACATTTTTTCTGTGGCTTTTTTCCCCTAGGCCCAGAAAATTGCTGAACATCGGAGAAAGTATGAGCGAAAACGTGAAGAGCGAGAGATCAAAGAAAGAATAGAAAGGGTTAAGAAGGCTCGGGAAGAACATGAGAGAGCCCAGAGGGTAAAGTTTCTATAGCTAAACCATTAAAGGGGAATAAAGTAGATTAGAGTTTGAGGATATCATTCTAATTCCTGGCTCTTGTTTAATGCTGGCTTCAGTTCTATAGGGTCATACTACTTAAAGAGTATTCCTTTCCTTCATTATCTCCAATTTGTAAGGATGTTTTTGTTTTTAAATTCCTAAGCGAGCTTATATATCACCATTTTATATTATATTCTTGTTTGTGCCCTCCTAAAATTGGGAAATTTTTTTGGTCAGGTAATTAAAACTTGTCAGTATTACTTGTTTTCTTGTGGATGTTTGCCCTAATTTGTTGAGTTTTAGATCCCTCCTCCAATAGTGGATTCATAGCTATTTAAAATAGAGTGTAGCTATTATTTATTTTTAGTCACAAAGTCTTAAAATTTAGAAAAAAAGTTCATAATTCATCCACAATATTGTTGCTGTTCTTAAAGGTGTTTCTCCTTGGTTTTTTTCTATATTAGCTTTTTGCATTTTGATGCTATCAGTTTTCATCTAGTTATTTCCAATATTCAATAAAAGGATATAAAACTATATTTATATAGCTTTACTTCCTAATTTTTTGTCAGTTAATATTAAATATTAGTATTTAACAAAATTAATAAAACTAACTTATAATTATATAGAGTGAATTTAGTAAGATTTAATAAAGTTAATGTTAAATGCTTTTAAAGCATGCTTAGTTTTTAGAGTTATAGTTACTGTATTCAAAAGTAATTTTTACATTTATATATCCTTGATGACTTCGTAACTAGTTATGAGGGAAATTTATATATATTTTCTTTTACTTTGTTTGCTGACCATAACAAATTTGTAAACCCTGGTTGTGTTTGTCAAGTTATGTAGAGAAAGTATGGAAAAGAGGAACTTGGGAAACAAAAGTCATTGGCAGTCTTTGTAATCTAACCATGTGCTTTCATTTTGGAGTTTTAACAACATTAAGAATTTATACTTTGCATAAGCATAGACAGACATCAGTACTGTGAATTGCTTTCCGGGTGTTTTTTTCCTGCTCCAAGTAGAAGTAAAACACTACTTGATATCATTACCAAAAGTAGTGCTTATTGACAGCCTAGCTGGAAAATTTTGAAAGGAGGTTTGGGGTATGTGTCCTTTGGTTCAGTATTGCCATTTGAAACTTGTCATTTTCTAAAGTCTTTTGACTAGCTGAAATTTTTAATAATTTTTTCATGATTTTGCATGGGTAGGATACAGGTGAACAGTAGACTCCCACCAGCACCACCACTGTATGATATCTTTATTTCTTTGTATTAAAGGAGGAAGAAGCCAGACGACAATCAGGAGCTCAGTATGGCTCTTTCCCAGGTATTTTTAAAGAAAATTTAAAACTATTAGGATTGTAAATAATGGGAGAGTATTCTGATTTGAGGACTTGAATATGTCTATTATATTCAGTGCTATTAGACCCTAGAATACTGAAAAGCCTTTAGAATGTTAGCCTCTAGAAAGTTTGAGTCTCCTTTAAAAGTCATATGTTAGAAATACAGTGTATTATTTTTCTCACGCTTTGAGCAATATACGTTTTTGTAATAGTTAACAGTGAGGTCTGAGCATTGTCTTCTCTAAGAGATTATGAATTGATTATTATGTATTTTAAGTTTCTAAATTGTCACAATGGGATTTTATTGTTACACATTGAATTCATGATAAACTAGGTAAAACCACTATATGGAATTATTAAGCATAAAAAGTGTTTTGAGTCTAGTTTAAAAATAAATACAAAGTGGGGGGGCAAAGCCTTCAGTGATAGCAGAGGCCTGGCTATATGATACAAGTAGAAGAGCAGTTAAAAAGGCACTCCAAGGGGTGCCTGAATGGCTCAGTTGTTAAGCGTCTGCCTTCAGCCCTGGTGATCCCAGGGTCCTGCGATCGATGGATCGAGCCGAGCCCCGCATAGGGCTCCCTGCTCAGCAGGAAGCCCGCTTCTCCCTCTCCCTCTGTCCCTGCATGTGTTCCCTCTCTTGCTGTGTCTCTCTCTGTCAAGTGAATAAATAAAATCTTTCTTTTTTAAATAAAATCTTTTTTAAAAGGTGGGGGGACGACGACTCCAAGAACACTTTTTGAATACTTCCTAAATGAGACGGTGTGAAATTTAAAGACCAGGAAGAGATTTTTGTTAAGTTTGTAATTCTAATGGGGAATCAACTGCCTTCAGCTGTTTTAATAGTAACCAGCTTTCTCTGAAGGAAGGTTTACAGAGACATTTACACACTCCTTGATGGTTATATGCCACTAGCTACAACATAAGTTTACATGGCCAGAGGCTAGAAAAGATAGCCTTTATTTTAAAAAGGTCATGTGTCAAGCAACTTTAAAAAGAAAGTATATATTGGGAATGACTTGCTGTTTGAAGAAAAACCAAGAAAATAAATTGCAGTTCATAGTTTACATTCTGCTTAAAATAGAAATAATCTTGTATCTGGTACCTTTGCTTTAGAAAACAACCACTAGTATAGATTAGTACTAGAGGTAATTTTTTGTTATGTGGTATTTTTTGTTATGTTCGTAATATTTTATTATTTAGATTTGATAAGCATCCTGGTTAACTCTTGTTGCCGTGGCCAGCAGGTTTTTTTTATGGGTAGAAACTAGTTTTTAAAGGTAATAGGGATAGCAAGAAAAACTAGAAATTCTTTACAGGCCCTCTTAGATTCCCTTACCTGTGACTGTTAGTTATGTATGGGCATGTTTAAATTGTTGCGCCAGGTGGAAATGAGTTTATTTTATGTATTTCTTCACGATACCTTACATGCAGTCACTCTTGATCTGTAGGATATGTTAGGATAATGTATATTTCCCTTTATAATGTCTGTATTGGCATAATTGTGATTTCAGAATATCTCCAGTGAACATAAAGGGTTTTTGGTAGTGAAAAACTGAGTAGGAAATAATTTGGGTTTATAATCTAAAAATGTGGGGTGCCTGGGTGGCTCAGTGGGTTAAAGCCTCTGCCTTCAGCTCAGGTCATGATCTCAGGGTCCTCTCTGCTCTGCAGGGAGCCTGCTTCCCCTTCTCTCTGCCTGCCTCTCTGCCTACTTGTGATCTCTCTCTCTCTCTCTCTCTCTCTCTCTCTCTGTCAAATAAATAAATAAGGGGCGCCTGGGTGGCTCAGTGGTTAAAGCCTCTGCCTTCGTCTCAGGTCATGATCTCAGAGTCCTGGGATCGAGCCCCACATCGGGCTCTCTGCTCAGCGGGGAGCCTGCTTCCCCCTCTCTGTCTGCCTGTCTGCTTGTGATCTCTCTCTGTCAAATAAATAAATAAAATATTTAATAAATAAAAAAAAAATAAATAAATAAATAAATAAAAAATTTTTAAAAATCTAAAAACTTATTGGAAGAATTAAATCTTTTTTGCTAGAGCATTGTTCTTAGTGTAAAGAAGAAACACCATGAGTGCTTATTAAAAATGCAGATTTTTACTTTCAAAGATTTGGATTCTGTCTAGGGTAGAGATAGAAATCCACAAGTTTTTATAACAAGCATTTCATGTGGTACTTAAAGAATGCCTGCTCTAGAGGAATATAGTTTAAACAAAAACAAGTAAATTGTTTTTACAAGTAAATTAGAACTTTAAATTGAAACAGTGTTAGAGAATGAGAAAATACAACGACAAAGATGATTTATTATACTTTTTATTTCGTAATCCAAGGGATTGTTAGCTTCCTCTTTAAGGTTAGTTTTCTTTTTTTAACAGCTTTATTACTAGGAAAAAATAAATCCAGAAGGTAGCAAAGTTGATTTACAGCTTTATTTTTTAAGAGAAAATCTGAAGGTAAAATTTTACATCTGGTTAGAATGTTTAGACTGCTTTGTGTATGATAGCCCCCTTGTTCTTTGCATATGCACATGTGAGTGTGTGTGTGTGATTTTCATCAGAAGGAAATAGTTTGCTGTCAGACTACTTGAGAATATGGTGTCTAAGCAGTTATTTCATTTATTCTTGCAGGTGGCTTTCCTGGGGGAATGCCTGGTAATTTTCCCGGAGGAATGCCTGGAATGGCAGGGGGAATGCCTGGAATGGCAGGAATGCCTGGACTCAATGAAATTCTTAGTGATCCAGAGGTTCTTGCAGCCATGCAGGTAAGACTTGGAAGAACAGAGTTGGGCTTTGTATCACTAAGGCATTTGTTTCACTAATTCTGTGTGTAAAGACAAAGGTTACTCTGTTAGCCATGTTTTACTTATCTGAATTACCAGATAGCTAGTTATGCAGTCAGACCCATTTGTTTTTCTTTTTCTTTTTTTTCCAGAATGGGTAGCCTAAGTTATTAAAAATTGGTTTGTAGGAAATACTCTAAAAGTTTGATTATATCCAGTTGTCCTTTTCTTTTTTTATGTTCCAAGTTTTTACTTAAATTCTAGTTAGTTAATTTCAGTGTAATATTAGTTTAGGAGTAGAGTTTTGTGATTCAGTTGTCCTTCTTATCAAAATTGTGTATGCTTTTTTTCATTTTCTAGTTAAAGTGACATAATTTGGTGTTTGACTTTGAAGTGCACATTAGTAATATTTATACTTCAGGGACTTGTCCAAACTCCATTTAACTTGGCTGTGATAAAATTGTCAGTCTAAATAAAGACCTAGGATTTTGGATAATAAACTTGTTAAACACAGAAATCTTTTAAATATGAAAAATAAAATCCCACTGCCTTTCTTCGCAGGATCCAGAAGTTATGGTGGCCTTCCAAGATGTGGCCCAGAACCCAGCGAATATGTCAAAATATCAGAGCAACCCAAAGGTTATGAATCTCATCAGTAAATTGTCAGCCAAATTTGGAGGTCAAGCATAATGCCCTTCTGACAAATAAAGCCCTTGCTGAAGGAAAAGCAACTTCGATCACCTAATGGATGTTGCAATAATACAAACCAGTGTACCTCTGACCTTCTCATGAAGAAAGCTGGGGTGCTGTGAAGAGAATCCCTACCCCTCTGCCCCCCATGCAACTGAAACATTCTACAATGGTTTGCCATTAGGGTATTCATTCAGATAATGTTTTCCTATTAGGAACTACAAACTTTAAACACTTTTTAAACCTTAAAAATATTTAAGAACATATTAAAAGGGTGTGTTAGCCCCTACATTTTTCTTTACTAATCATTTCAGTTTTTTTCCTTTGGATTAATTGGGCAAGGAAGATACTTCAGTGTGGAAGATTTATTGCTCAGTTGGAGTGAAATAAAGGTTTATTAGTGGGAGGCAAAT
>CM053611.1:102810394-102826835 GCA_028646535.1 Procyon lotor
TCCTCCTCCCCCTCGTTATTTGGGGCCTGGGGGGAGGGGGAGGGGGCCGTAAAAGGCACAGGGACAGAGCAGGCAGGACACTGCTGTAGGGGCCGGCAGCGCTCGCACAGAGGATCTGTGCCACCTCCCCTAGTCGCTTCTCTGTGCCTTGGATTCCTGGTCTGTAGTGGGAATGGCAGTCTAAAACAGCATTTGTGGGGCGCCTGGGTGGCTCAGTCAGTTATGCGTCTGCCTTTGGCTCAGGTCATATCAGAGCCCTGGGATGGAGCCCCCGCAGAGTTCAGCTTGGGGCTCCCTGCTCAGCGGGGAGCCTGCCTCGCCCGCCCTCTCACTCCGCCCTTCTTCCCCTCTCCCTGGCTTGTGCTTGCTCTCTCTCTCTCTCTCTCAAATAAAATCTTTAAAAAATAAAATAACATCTGTGCTTGGCACCCGCCGTGCTCATCAAGACACCCTTAGTCTCCTTGCTACTGAAGAAAATGCTGGGCACAAACCTAGCAAATGCGCCATGAAACACTTCAGTTTGGGACAGACCCAGTCACACGGGTTTTCGTTCCTTCCTCTCATTAAATATTCTGAGGCTTCTGGCACCAAGCCTGTGTTGGGCGGAGGCTGCATGATAAAGACAGCAGGGCGGGCCTAGAGAAGCCAATAAAACAACCACCTCTTTTCCCTGGGGCCAGGAAGTGGGCCCTAGAAGATGCCAGAAGCCCGCCTGCCCTGGGCCCTGTCCTGCCCTGGGCTTTTCTGTGTGTCAGGGTCCAGGAACTCCAGGTGATATTGGCTCCCTGGCCTGTTTTCAGAAAGGCCACGTGACCTGAATACTGTTGGGTGTTTCTCGCAAATGATGGTTAGCCTCAGTGTAGACCAGACCCTAGCCCCTCCACAGGCTGAAAGGTTTTTTTTTCTTGACATCTGTGCGTTGTGAAGAACCCTGAAGGAAACCCCTCTTCTCCCCAAGTCCTGTGTTGTTTATTGCCTGAAGCCTTGGTCCTTCCCTCGCTCTGTTTCCGCAGTAGGCTCAGGGGGTCACGTCCAAGGTCTGTCCCCAGGCTGTTTAGTGGGTGCATACTTAGTGAACAGAGGCTACCTTTTGTGCTCCCCACAGTCGTAACAAATTCATGGTCCAGCTACTGTATACTGAGTGTCTGTGCTGTGCCAGGTTGACGCTCTCCTGTAGGAGGGGAAACAGACTGGCCATACTGGTAGTTCAGCCAAACCCAGACTGCGTGCTGGTGTTGGATGGACACTGAAGGCAGTGAGCTTCCCACGGGGCCTTGATGGTCTTGTACAACTCCTCCCATGGCGGCTGAGTGGCCTGGTATTCTCAGTGCAGGGAGCAGAGTCAGCATAGGCGCTGGTCATTCTGGCAGTTTACAGGGCCACCCCCTCAGCCAGGGGCCAAGTCCTACTGATGTTACCCCTCAATGTCCCTCAGATCCGGGTCTCACCATTTGTCCCAGCTCACCCCCACGGAGCACCATCTCTCCTACCCCCAACGGCCAGTTCTCCATCTTTGATCCATCCCTATCCTGCATCTTCGGAAAAAGCAAATTCCGTCCTTAAAACCCCTGGGCAGCCGTCCCTCGTCCTCTGAATGAAGTCTACCCCTTGTCAGGTGGCCTGCAAAGCTCTGGGCCACATTTTAGCCCGTTCTCCAGCCATCCCACTGCAGGCTGTAAGATACAGCAAAACTCAAGTCCCGCCCCAAGTGGGCCTTCCCCCTGGGGTGCCCCCTGTCCACTCCTGCCACCCCAGGCAGGGCCAAATGGCCCAGGTGCTGCCAGATCGGTCACCTTTTTGCTCTTCTGGTTCCTCTGCAAGGACCGTGGGCTCCTTGAGGACACGTCTCATTACACATGGGCTCCATAATATCCGGCACAGCCTATGTTGAGTCGAATGAATGAACGAACAAAAGAATGAAGGGGCTCCAGCGAGTTTCCAAGATATGCCTTAAGCCAACAATCATCACGGAGTTGCATACCCGCCCAACATCAGCGGGGAAGCCCAACGGCGGGCCTGGGGGAAGCTGGGCTGGCCACAGGATGGTCCAGGAAGCTCTTGGTCTTGCCCTGTACAGGGAGCTGCTAACACCCACATAAGAAGGCCCACCTACCCTTCCTCATCTCGGGCCTGCTCTTTTGACTGTCCTAGAAGACTGTCCTGCACCTCAGTGTGGCTTCGCTGTGTAAAGAGGCCTGTGGGTTCCTGTCCAACTTCTGCAGAGGACTCGGGGGTGGTGGAGAGGGGAGGCGCTGAGGTGATTTAATATTAGCCAACCGTTACCACATACCGGGTTTGTGCTAAAGTCTTTTTCTTTCTTTCTTTTTAAATTTTATTTATTTATTTATCTATTTATCTATTTATTTATTTATTTCAGAGAGAGAAAGCACACAAGCGGGGGAGGGGGGCAGGCAGGCGGAGAAGCAGGCTCCCTGCTGAGCAAGTTGACGACAAGGGGCTCCATCCCAGGACCCTGGGATCATGACCTGAGCTGAACAAAGGCAAGGTGGCCACTGAACTGACTGAGCCACCCAGGAGCCCTTGCGCTAAAGGCTTTTCACGTATAATCTCGTTTAACCCTCACACTCCCATCCCATTTTACTCTTGAGGGAAACGCAGCACAGAGTTCGGTAACTTGAGACGGAAAGAGTCAGAGTCAGGATTTGAACACAGGTCGTCTTACTCCACTGTAACTTGAATTGAGGATAAACAGGTGGGCCCCTCCACTCAGTGGCTTGTAGGGGCCACGGGCCACCTGGTGGTAAACTGGTCTTCCTTCCCTCCCAGTGTGGTTCAGAAGCCAAGTCTGAGGGAACCTGCCCGAGCGACCCTGTTACCATGGCAACAGCCGAGCCCCGGCAACAGCGATTTTGCAGGCGGAATATCGGTCATACCTGCACACGGATGAGCCTGAGAGATTCGGGCACCTCCCGAGTGGCCGCATTGGTTGGGATTCTGGGGCTGTGCTGGGGGGCCAGCCAAGGTGGGCAGAGGGGTGAGCCCACCAGTCTTCCCTCCAGACGTCCCCTCCAGACCAGGCTCAAGCCCCTGTTACCTTCAGACTGAAGCAACTTCCAAAATGCAAAACGTGCAGGACAACGTGCATCACAGAGCGACCGCTCTTCTACTCAAAAACCTTCAGTGGCTCTAAATAATCTGCCCCACCGGCAAGCTACCCCTCTGAGGCAAATAGAAAGTGGGTTGGCCATTGTGTATTTTTTCCTCATTAAAAACAAACCTTGGGCCGCCTGGGTGGCTCAGTCGTTAAGCATCTGCCTTCGGCTCAGGTCATGATCCCAGAGTCCTGGGATCGAGCCCCGCGTCGGGCTCTCTGCACAGCAGGGAGCCTGCTTCTCCCGCTACCATTCCCTCTGCTTGTGTTCCCTCTCTGTCAAATAAAATCATTAAAAAAAAAAAAAACCTCTAAAAAAAAAAAAACCCCCTAAAAAAAAAAAAACAACCCCAAACAAAGAAACCCTCAATTCTATCTCTGCAAATCCTCTCTCCTATCAGGGTTCATCTCTCTTCCCCGCCCACGCCCACCTCCACTGCCCACCACTGGCCCAGCACAGACCTACCTTAATTTTCACCTTGACCACTGTAATAACTCTCCACTATTTTCTCATTACAAGCATCCATGTGCTCAGCAAGGATTTCTTCAATCTCATGCTCTTAGCTGCAGGCTGTGCTAGGAGCCGCGGACTCTAGGAGCAAAGCTGAGCCTGCCCCTGCCTCCTGGAGCTGGTGGTCTGGCAGGAAATGCAGTGGAACCGAGCCATTGTCAAGTCCAGTGCTGCTGAGTGTCAAGATGCGGGCGCTTCCAGGCCCAGAAGGAGGAAGGTGAGCTGCGCGCGAGGGATCAGGTCGGGGAGGGAGAGAAGAGGGCTGGGCAGGGCTGGAGCCTGGAGAACACCTTATACTCGAGCCTGCAGGCAATGAATGCGGGGCCTACTGAGGGCAGCAGAGAAAGGCAAAAAAGTCCTCCAAGTTCTAACCTGGCCACAGCACTCAAGGCTGACCTGGAGAGCCCTGTGACCCGCTAGCACACTCCAGCCCTGGCCTTCTGTGGGAGGAGGAGGACTGGGTGAGGTAGTCTTTAAGCCTTTGAACAATTTTTTTTTTTTAAGATTTTATTTATTTATTTGACAGAGAGAGAGATCACAAGTAGGCAGAGAGGCAGGCAGAGAGAGAGGGGGGAGCAGGCTCCCTGCTGAGCAGAAAGCCCGATGTGGGGCTCGATCCCAGGACCCTGAGATGATGACCTGAGCCGAAGGCAGAGGCTTTAACCCACTGAGCCACAGTTTTAAACTTTAGGGAAAGGCCAGATTTGCAACACAGAAAGTTTTCTTAGGCTGGAGAAAGGCCACCCCAGGCTTCCGTCCCTTGCTGCTTCACCCTAATGCATCCTAGGGTACCTGAGGTTACTGTAAAGTTTCCTCTAGTTTCTCTGCGTTGACTCAGAAAGTTGGACTTTATATTTTTCTTTTTTTTTTTTAAAGATTTTATTTATTTATTTGACAGAGAGAGATCACAAGTAGGCAGAGAGGCAGGCAGAGAGAGAGGAGGAAGCAGGCTCCCCGCCGAGCAGAGAGCCTGATGTGGGGTTCGATCTCAGGACCCTGAGATCATGACCTGAGCCCAAGGCAGAGGCTTTAACCCACTGAGCCACCCAGGCACCCCTGGACTTTATATTTTTCAATGTAAATTAGAAGATTAATATACAATAGAATAAAGCTTTATAATGATAAGTCACTAAAACACTGGGGATAATTTAATAGGAGATAAAGAGAAAAATAAAAATCTGGTCATTCAGAGGAACATTACATCCAAGGGAAAATGGACGAACTCTAGCTGTATATACCAACCAGAAGTGACCTCTAAAACATAATTGAGGGGCGCCTGGGTGGCTCAGTGGGTTAAAGCCTCTGCTTTCGGCTCAGGTCATGATCTCAGGGTCCTGGGATCCACCCTGCATTGAGCCCCAGGAGGGGCTCTGCATTCGGTAGGGAGTCTGCTGCTTCTTTTTCCTCTGCCCCTCCCCCACTCCTCTCTCTCTCTCTCTCTCTCTCTCTCTCTCTCTCTCTCTCTCTCCCCCAAATAAATAAAAGGGGCGCCTGGGTGGCTCAGTGGGTTAACCTTCAGCTCAGGTCATGATCTCAGGGTCCTGGGATCAAGCCCTGCATCGGGCTCTCTGCTCAGCAGGGAGCCTGCTTCCTCCTCTCCCTCTGCCTGCCTCTCTGCCTATTTGTGATCTCCCTCTCTCTGTCAAATAAATAAATAAAATCTTAAAAAAAGAAAAGAGGTGCCTGGGTGGCTCAGTCGGTTAAGCATCTATCTTCGCCTCAGGTCATGATCTCGGAGTCCTAGGATGGAGCCCCACATCCAGCTCTCCACTTAGCACGGAACCTGCTTCTCTCTCTCCCTCTGCCTGCCACTCCCCCTGCTTGTGCTCCCTCTCTCTGTCAAATAAATAAATAAAAATCTTTTAAAAGTAAATAAAATTAAAAAGAAAAAAAAGCTGAAAAACGAGGCATTGTTGAGTGGAGTCCCTGCTTCTTCAGAAAAAAACCCTAGAATGCAAGTCATGTCGTGTCATTTCTAGGTTTCGAACCTCTCAGTGGCTCTCCATCCTGGGGATAAAGACCAAATTCCATGTCCTCCAGCAATATCTGGCCCCACATCCTTCCTCCATGTCTCTGAGGCCTTGTTTTTGATGCCCAGCTTCTCCCACCAAGGGCTGGTTCCTGGAGTGTTCCTTTGGCCCAGAGAGCTAGTCCTCTGGCCACGCCCCTGTTCTTGCTCCGCCCCCCCTTAAAGGTGACCTCTCTGGTACCATTCTCCGTTCCTTCCCAGCTCTTACACTCAGTGGAACTAAACGTTCACTCACTTACCCTGTTCGTTATCTCCCCGGTGACTCCGGGGGCTGTGTGGTTTTGTTTGCCACTCTGAGGGTCTCTTGGCTGAGTGGCCAGGCACACATGAGACCCTGGACGGACCCTGGCTGGAGGCCTGTGGGGACTTCAGGTCCTGGCCATTCACACATCCCCCTTGAGTGACCTGCTCTCCGTCCCTTGCTTCCTAAAAGACTTCATCTCTCCCTGCCGTGCCTCCATTCAACCACTAACCCCTAAATGACCTTTAGCTCTGGATCTAGAGGCTACCTGTTCTGGGGAGCCAGTCCTTCCTGGCAACCCGTTTGGGTTTTCACACTGGGCTGTCCTTGCCCCCCTTGTACTGTCACACTGTAGGACCTCTGCATTTCTCAGAGCTTAGATTCCAGTGGAAAGAGGCAGGAGATGAGAAAACGATTTTTTTTTTTTTTCAAACGAACACGTACAGTGCTCTGAGGGGAAGGAAGGAGCAGTGTGTCAGGAGAGACGGCAGTTTGGGGGAGGGTGGTCAGCGACATTCTCCTGCCAAGGGTGACCTTCAACACTTGAAGAAGGACTGGGGAGCACCGGCCATCCTAAGGGAAGAGCAGTCCAGGCCAGCATGAAGACCCTGCCCTGGCTGGATGTAGCCCATGTGATTGGAGTTGAGTGAGAATCTAGAGAGAAGAGGGCAGGGAGGGTGGAGGGCCGGCTCAGAGTGGGAAGACCCTGAAACCATTGTAAGGCTTTTACTAAACCAGGTGGGGAAACTCTGTAGGGCCCTAGGCTTAGGAAGGGCAGGATCTGACTCAAAGAAACCAGCATTCAGTAGTCTGTCCTGGCCAGCGAGTCCTAAGGACAGATAGATGCCAATCAGAAACGGACCAGCCCCCCCAAGTCTCAGGCAGTGGGGTGTTCCCTGACAGAATCAGGTTTACACTGTAGAAAAGTCATTGTCACCAGCACACGGATGGCCTGGAACTCTTTGCCTGATCAGTAGAGTGTGTTCTGATCAAGATTTGTGAAATGAGACAAGTTCCATTTGCAATTTCTTCCCCTCTTTCTCCTGCTTGCCTTCCTTTGGTCCTGAAACGTTTATTCAAAGCCTATTACAGTAGCAGCAGTACTGGCTTACGACCCACAGAATAAAATATCCACAAGTGCATACTGATATAAAGGCATAATTGAATAAATAAATAAATGGGGGAAAGGGAGAAGGGACAGCTCTTTCTTACAGTAGGATTCAAATTAATAAATGCCAAAAGGAATCAGGGAACCAGAAACTGACCATTAGAACACCACAGCAATAATCTTTGCAGGAAGATCCACTGATGGATGTGAAAATTAGTGGGCAAATTTTAAGGAAGAACAGAGTATCTGCATGGTCTAAAGTATTTCCCCCAAGATGCATATTTTTATTTATTTTTAAAGATTTTATTTATTTCACACAACACACACACACACACACACACACACACAGAATACAAGGAGGCAGAGCAGCAGGCAGAGGGAGAGGGAGAAGCAGGCTCCCCACTGCACAGGGAGCCCGATGCAGTGCTTGATCCCGGGACCCTGGGCTCATGACCTGAGCTGAAGAAGGCAGCTGCTTAATCGACTGAGTAGCCCAGGCTTCCCTATTTATTTACTTTATAAAGATTTTATTTATTTATTTGAGAAAGAGAGAGAGAGAGGGAACGCAAGCTGGGAGAGGGCAGAGAGAGAAGCAGATTCCATACTGAGCAGGGAGCCCAATGCAGGACTCGATCCCAGGACCCCAGGATCATGACCTGAGCTGAAGGCAGATACTTAACCGACTGAGTCACCTAAGTGCCCCAATATTTATAATTTTTAAAGATTTATTTATTTGTTTCAGAAAGAGAGAGAGTGCCAGTGTGGAGGGGCAGAGGGAGGAGAGAGAGAGAGAGAAAGAGAGAGAAACAAACTCCCTGCTCCGTGCCGAGTCCTCGATCCCACCACCCTGAGATCATGACCTGAGCTGAAATCAAGGGTGGGATCCTGAACCAACTGAGTCACCCAGGTGCCCCCTGCCCCAAGATATTTATTAAAGGGAAAATACTAACTGCACAATGGAGACAGCTGGCGGACTTCATCTTAACCAAGTGATTAGCTTAACATCTCAGGAATGAGACATAACCAACATCCTGTGCCCTCTGGAGCCCTGAAAAGAGGGTTGCTCCCGTGTCATTCTTCCCTACAAGGCATAACCTCCATCTAATCGTGAGAAAACATAAGACAAACCCAAAGTGCAGGACATTCAACGAAACCCCCGGACCGGTACTCTTCAGGCGTCAAGGTCGTGAAAGGTGAAGAAAGATGGAGGAAGTGTCTCAGGTCAGAGGAGAGGAAGGAGATGTGAGAGGCTTGGTGCGGACTGAGTTGCAGAACGGAATAAAAAAAAGGACATTAATGGAAAAAACGGACATTAACGAAATCTGAATAAAGTCTGTAGTTCAGTCCGAAGTGTTGTGCCAATGTTATTTTGGGGGGTTTGATAATGTTACTATGGTTACGTAAGAAGTTAACCTGAGAGGAAGCTGGGTAAGAGGATATACGGGAACTCTGCTATTTTTGCAACTTTTCTGTAAGTCTAAAATTATTTCAAAATAAAAAGCAAAAAAAGAAAAACATTTTAGAAGCCTCTTACACCCCTAGCACCCAGCTTGTGATCTCTAAATACCATTTCCCTCAAGAGGAACCAGGGCTCTGTAGAGAATATGGCTGATTCCTGGCCAGAACGCAAGGAGCAGAAGACAGGAGTTTGGGACATCTTGGAACATTGTCTGGCAAAGAAGCTACTGAGACTCCAGGGGTGTCCCAAGGATCCCAGTTGAAGAGGTTCCCACAGACCAGAGAAGGGATGATTTGAACATCAATAAGAATAATAACTGTAACAGACTAAAAAACCTCAAATATTTAAACCTGAGTTCATAACGATACTAAAAGTAATAATTGAAAAAAATTAAGTTGTCACTCGTGGTGGGTACTGGAAATCCAACCCTTATTCTGAAGACCGGTAAATAAAGGGCAAGAAGGAAGCATTTACCCTGCCCTTCCTTTATGATTTGTATCTCAGAGGAACCAAATAGGAATGAGCGGAAGTTTCTCTTCATGGAAGTATTCCAGCAACAGTAGAAAAGAGAATGTTCAAATTGGATGACTTGTCTTGCAACTCATCATGAATTAAGGGATGTAAACTTTGAACAGCAATGGCCACTTACGTCACACAAAGAGAAACAGCCAGACATGATTTGCCCCCTAATGAAATCACACAACACCTCCTATGAATTAGTCTTTTTTTTTTTTTTTAAGATTTTGTTTATTTAGGGGCGCCTGGGTGGCTCAGTCGTTAAGCGTCTGCCTTCAGCCCAGGTCAGATCCCAGGGTCCTGGGATCGAGCCCCACATCGGGCTCTCTGTTCTGCAGGAAGCCTGCTTCTCCCGCTACCATTCCCTCTGCTTGTATTCCCTCTCTTGCTGTGTTTCTCTCTGTCAAATAAATAAAATCTTTAAAAAAAAAAAAAAAGATTTCATTTATTTATTTGACACAGAGAGAAAGATCACAAGTAGGCAAAGAGGCAGGGAGAGAGAGGGGGGCTCATTTCCAGGACCCTGAGATCATGACCTGAGCTGAAGGCAGCGGCCCACTGAGCCACCCAGGTGCCCTCCTATGAATTAATTAGTCTTGCCAGAAAACACTAATCTGAATCTCATCAGGCCCTAGGTTAGACCATCAATTTATCAGAAATACAAAGGATGGAGAAGTTTGTTGAAGTATACCCCAGGGATGCGATCAGCAAAATCCAAACTGTGGGAGAGGGTAGGACAAGTGAGGTGTTTGCAAAGAAAATAAAAAGGCATGGAGGGGAAACCATGTATAAAAGAGACCTAAATGACATCTCAATTAATTGCACAGTGCAGTTTTAATTTTTATCCCAATTAAAAAAAAAACACAAAACACTGTAATATGGAAACAGCTCTGCCTTTATGAGACTATTGGAAATTTGAACACTGCCTGGCCACTTGATAATAGTAAGGAATAATTGTATGTCTTTTTAGTTGCAATGGTATTGTGGATTTGTGTACACACACACATATATATATATACACTACACAGTACAGGTATATATATAGTATACATATAGTAATACAAAAAAAAGGTCTTATTTTGAGAGATACACACTGAAATGTTTAGAGAAGGAATGACAGGATGTGTGAATTTCCTTCCATGGACTATGTCCTAGAGCTATGAATGGGTGTGGTCAGGGATGATTTGATGGTTATTGGACTGACGAAGTTTCATTATCTTATTCTCTTTTTTGGTGTATGTCCAATATTCTACATAATAAAGTCTTTTACAAACATCTGCAATCTACCATTTAGAGACAATAGCTATTAATATTTTGTAGTCTGCCAGTGTTAGTCTTAAAAAATCAATGTATATGTGCCTGTGTATTTTATAAAATTGGGTCATACAACATTTACCTTTTTAGCAACCTGTTTCTATATTAACATACCAATCAATATCCTATTACCAGATAATTTTAAAAAGTCTTTCAGGCCTCAGTGGGGCTGATGCTGTGTTGAGCCCAATATCCCACCTCCAAGACAGCCTGTGATCTAGGGGAGTGAGGGCCCCGCCTCTGTGACTCGGTTGGCTCCTCTCTATAGTTGGAGCACCCTTTCTAATTCGCGGTGGTGCAGTTTCAAGGGCAGGATATTCACTCCGCTGCCCATGCCTCCCTTCCAAGGGAGGGAGGCCTGGGTTTGATTCTAGGCCAGAGCCTCCACGCCCCTGCAAGATAGTGCCCTGCACGTAGTAGGCACTTCATAATTAGAGCAATGAGCTCCACTTCGGAGCCTGGAGCTTCAGCTGCTTATCAAATATCACTGTCATTCACATCTTCCTCTGGGCAGAGTCCCTGCCTTCCAGGCTGCCTAGGGACTTCTCTGGAGTCCCAGAGCCCCCAGCTCTTTCCATGGCTACACTGTGATTTATGGTTGTTTTTTTAGCTTCTCCAGCAGGCCCTGAGCTCCTTGGGCCCCCAGCGCCTGGCCGAGGGTCTGGCATGGAGGAAGATTTCCTAAATGTGTTTCATTTCACTAAGCGAAACACGAGAAAGCCACCTGGAGGGGGCATGACCAAGAGCGTGTGTTTACTCAAACCCCAATCCAAATTCAAACTCCTTAGTGACTTTTTATAAAACGAAGTGCCAAGGCAATTGACAGTTCATTGGCCAAATGATCTCCCCCTTTCCTTGGGAGGTGGGGCAGGAAGGTTAAAGGGAGTGAGACAGTGGGGCGGCCCGAGGCGGGGCACTGAGTATGGAGGTCTGGGCATGGGGAGGAAAGGGAGCAGGAGGATGGACCCCTTGGCCCCCGCCGCTGAGCTGTGTTAGGTGAGTCCCTGGGGTTGAGAAAAGGGAGAGGAAGCCCCAGGAGGGCATCTGGGGCTGGCGTCTTTCCCATTTGGCAACCCCGGTTGCTCCAGACCGAGCACTCCCCTGCCCACTTCCTCTTAAGATTCCCGCCTCTCAGTCGGTGCTCTGGTCTGGCTGGCCCTGGGCCTGTACCCACACCCATGGCTTCTCTCCTCTGTGCTTGTCCACCTGGTGAGATGCAGGATGCCTGCCGTGGGGTGTGCACTTTTGGCCCCATTCAGGCTGGGGGCCAGGGGATAGAGCATGGGAAGTGGTTTTGTTACTGCTCTAAAGGAGGGACATCAGTTCAGATGGACTCCTGTCTGGTGGAGCTAATGAGTCGTTGGGGAGAGGAACCCCCCCTTTTCGGTTTGCAAAGCTCCTCAGTGACACTTGTTGGCCAGGCTGTGGGACCTGCGCTCCTCTGGGCAGGATCCATGACCCGTCTAAGTGAGGGTGCCCAGTGTGCAATACAGGCCTGGCATTTTGCTGGAGGAGAGCTGGAAGAGGTTTGGGAAATTCACTGAATGAATGAGTGAGTGAGTGAATGAGTGAGTGAGTGAGTAAGCCGTGTTAAACACAGCTGCAGTGACCACGAGACAAAGTAGAAAGAAGCAACAGTACAAAGTCAGGAAGACAGACCTGAAGTGAAACCCTGCTGTGCCGTGCGCTAACTGTGTGACTCGGGGGCAAGCCACCTACGTGCCCTGAGCCTCTGGTTCCTAAACCGCAAGATGAAAGCAAAAAATCCCACCTCGTTTATGAAATTTACCTGAGACATCTGTAGAGCACGTGGCCCGGAATAGCGAATGGTCACTGTCATTAGTATGGTTTACTGATTCAACATATGGGCATCAAACACCTACTATGTGCCAGGTACTTTCGAGGCCCTCGGACCAGATCACGGAACAAAACACATGGAGACCCATTCCCTCGGCGGGTTCACATTCAGGCAGGGGAGAGAGAGAGTAGACAACAGATGAGGGCAGCAGCCTGCTGGAAAGAGAGAAAGGCCATGCAGGAGACAAGTAGAGGAAGACGGGGATGAGGCGCGCCGTGGGCTGGGCTGCGGTGTCCTTTGAAATAGGGCATCATAGCAGGTTTTATTAAGAAGGTGGCATTTGAGCCACCGCTGGAGGGGAGGGAGACAGACGTGCCAGGATCTCAGGCCAGAGTCGCCCAGGCCCGTGAAGAGCCGGTGTGGAGGGCTGGGGCCTGCAGAGGCTGTAGAGGAGCGAGCAGAGAAAGGAAGTCAGGGGTAGGGTGGCCAGATGGCTCAGGGCCCTGCCAGCTGCCGTGAACTTCGAGTTCACTCTGGGGAAGAGAAGATGTGGGGTTTTCGGCAGAAGAATGACAGGATCCGACTTAGGCAGGAGAAGGATAACACGCTGCGGGTTAAGCCTAGACCAAAGGTGCAGGGGAAGGGTGAGAAGAGCAGAGGCCCGGTGCTGGTGGTGGTGCGGGGGAGTCAGATTCTGGGCGTTATCTGAAGAGCCAGTTTGGTTTTCCAGGGGGTGGGGTGAGGACTGTGAGAGGGAGAGAGGAGCCCAGGGTGCCTGTGGGGTTTGAATCCGGTGGTGGAGGCTGCAAATGAGGCAGGTCTGGGGAGGCGGGAGGGGAGGGTTGGTTTGGGGTGTATTACGATGTGGAGGTCAGTTAGCTACACAAAGATATTTAAAGGGCTGCGGATGTAAACTGGGGAGTTGTTAGTACGACGGCGACTGGTTTTTCCTCCACTTTCCCCTTGATCCTCATGCCAGCTGGTGAAGAAGGCGGAGATCTTCTCCCAGTGTGACAGAATGGCGGTCCTGCCAAGAGCATATACCCTTTCAAAGAAATGAAAACAGGTATTCAAACAAATACCCACGGATGTTCATAGCAGCCCTACTCACCGTAGCCCCAGGTGGAAACAACTCAGATGTCCTCCGACTGACAAGTGGGTATATAAAATGTGGGATGCCCGTATGCTGGAATATTATTCAGCCATAAAAAAGAAGCCTCGGGATGGCTGGGTGGCTCAGTTGGTTGGGCATCTGCCTTCGGCTCAGGTCATGATCCCAGGGTCCTGGGATCAAGTCCTGCCTTGGGCTCCTTGCTCAGCGGGGAGCCTGCTTCTGCCTCTGCCTGCTGTTCTCCCTGCTTGTGCTCACTTTCTTGCTCTCTCTCTCTGACAAATAAATAAATATTAAAAATCTTTTTTTTAATTTTAAAAATCTTAAAAAAAAAAGAAACCCGAAAAATATATGAAATGAAAGAAGCCAGTCGCAAAAAGGCCACATAGTGTAGTATTCCCTTCATATGAAATATCCAGAAAGGTAAATTTAAATCAAGAGAGACAGAAAGCAGATTAGTGGTCGGTGGGGAGGTTAGGGGGAGAGGGAAGCAGGGAGGGATTAGTTAATGGGCATGGGATCTCCTGGGTGATGAAAACGTTTTGGAACAAGATAGAGCTGATGGCTGTACAACACTGAAAATGCACAAAACGCCCTGAATAATTCTCTTTCTTCCTCCCTCATTTATTTATTTAAAGGAGGCTCTGTGCCCAATGCAGGGCTTGAACCTGTAACCCTGAGATGGAGAGTCCCGCGCTTTAAGGACTGAGCCAGCCAGGCACCCCCAAATGATACACTTTAGAATGGTTAACTGTATGGTATATGAATTTTATGTCACTAAAACAAACAAACAGAACCTACGAAACAGCTGAGGCCACGCTCTGCAGCTCCCTGCCCCCTGCGCTGACTCCCACTGCTGTTCTCTATTCAACCCAGCAGTTCCGTGTCCACCCCCCCCCACTACTACCCCCCCACCCCCCCCCCGCCGCCCCGCGGCTCCGGGGAGCGGAGGAGCCAAGAGAAGCAAAGGGATGCATCCCCTGCAAGATCAGTTGAGAGCGACTGGATTGCCCAAACCCCAAACCAGGAAATCCGGTCTGACAAGCATGGGGTTCACACCTGAAATCAGCCCTGCCCTGGAAAACCTGCGGCTGGGAGTTGCTGTGGGCAGAGGGAACCTGTACTTCCGGGTAGGGCGGGTTTGTTCTGCTTGGGAAGGAAGGAGCGGGGAGCAGCCAAACTTCCACATTTAACCCTGCGGGATCCAAGGCTCCCAGAGCTGGAAGGGACTTTAGAAATCGTCCGTGAGGACATGGAATCCCCAAGCAGATAAATACCGTCTCCCAAGTCACTGAGCCTATGCATGGCTGCGTGGGGCCTGGGAGGAAGGGAACCAGCACTCACAGAGCTCAGCCTCCAGGTCCAGCTGCCCCGCGGGAGTTGTCTCAGCCCCTGCAAAGCAGATGGGAATAGCTCCATTTTGCAGAGGAAGTTCAGGGAGGCTCAGTGACCAGGCCGATAGAGGACAGGCATCACACCGCTATTAAGGGGCAGGGCTGGCTGGCAGTTGAATAGAGGTCTACCGGACTCTTACAATCTGTTAGTCTTGCTAGGCTTTTGCCTGTCTTGTCCACACGGGTATCCCCAATGCCAGGAGAATGAATGAATGGGTCACGCCAACCTCTCTCCATGCGTCCCTACCTCCTTCCAGACTCACCCTGTTCGAAGTTAACAAACAGCTCTCTCTGGGGCTCTCCTACGGTTGCCATGGTAACCGAACTCTCGGAACTTAGAAACAAAAGCAGAGAACCCTTCTCTTGCTAAACTAGTGAAGGCTTTTCTGTCCAAACTGACAAGGATGAACACAAACCGGCAAAGAGCGAAAAGCAGACATTTCCTAACACACCTTTATTGTTACTGACCGTGGTCATTGACCAAGGGCCCCTGGCGACCTACCACTGTCACCTTCACTACAGATCCGTGGTTTAAAAAGTGGTATCTGCTGAGGACATCTGCCTTTAAGTGGTAACTAAATTATAACCCTGATCTGCCACTAGTGCTTTGGATTATCTCCTGCTACCTCAACTGGTTGACAGCATTTTAACCCAAAGCAGGAGACTTGCTGGTTTTGCTAAGTAGTACAAACCCATAGCATTCGGACTTTTTGAAGTATTGAAGATAGTTTCTTGGGGCGCCTGGGTGGCTCAGTCAGTTAAGCATCCAACTCTTGATCTCAGCTCAGGTCTTGATCTCAGGGTCGTGAGTTCAAGTCCTGCACTGGGCTCCACGCTGGGTGTGGAGCCTGCTTTAAAAAAAGAAAGAGAGAGGGGTGCCTGGGTGGCTCAGTCATTGAGCGTCTACCTTCGGCTCAGGCCATGATCCCGGGGTCCTGGGATCGAGCCCCACATCCGGCTCCCTGCTCCACTGGAAGCCTGCTTCTCCCTCTCCTGCTCCCCCTGCTTGTGTTCCCTCTTTCCCTGTGTCTCTCCCTGTCAAAAAAATAAATAAAATCTTAAAAAATAAGAAATTAGTTGAAACGAATTTCTTAAAAAAGGAGTTAAATCACTTGCCCAGGGCTACATAATTGTTAAGTGGAAGATCCAGATTTGAACCTGGTTCCAGAATTCACCCTCTTAACCACTTTGTCAAATCAACTCTTCCAAATGCCTTTTATGAATATTACATATCAATACCTCAATCTGTTAAAGATAGCACAAGGGAAGAACAGTACAGACTAGTCTCATTTATGAGTATAATAGCAAAAAATTGTAAGCCATGGGGCGCCTGAGTGGCTCAGTCGTTAAGCGTCTGCCTTCAGCTCAGGTCATGATCCCGGGGTCCTGGGATCGAGCCCCATATGGGGTTCTCTGCACAGCGGGGAGCCTGCTTCTCCCGCTACCATCCCCTCTGCTTGTGTTCCCTCTCTCGCTGTGTTTCTCTCTGTCAAATAAATAAAATCTTTAAAAAAAAAAAAATATATATACCACAACTGAGTTTGGGCATACCAAGAATTTAGGATGGTTCAGTAATAGGAATATTATTGATATTATTCACCATATTGATAAATCATTGGAGAAAAATTGCATGATTATTACATAATGCTACAAAAATATTTGGTAAAAGTCTAAATCCATGCCTAATTTATAATTACATTTAAATGAATTAAATTAATTCATTTGAATTAATTATATTATAATTATAATTTGAATTTATAATTATAAAATGAATTAAATTTAAAAAATTAAATTTAATTACATTTAAATTACATTTAAAATGAAAAAAATGTTTTTAAAGGTTTCATT
>CM053611.1:102827335-102848621 GCA_028646535.1 Procyon lotor
GCTTAATCTCACTTAAATTAAAACCACAGCGAGATACCATTTAAATGATTGGCAAAGATAAAAAGAGTTTGATAACATATGTGGCTCATAACTCTCTTTATTGGACAGCACTGATGGAGACTGAGACAAATTCTCTCTGGAGTTACTAAGTCACCGGGCTGCAGGGCCCGGAGGCCTGGTCCTTCTCTATCCGCCAGGACCACGGCGGAAGGGGCCAGGCCTCAGCCCTTAGGCAAGGATGCTCAGCCCGCCATACCTCTCAGTCTTGGTCACTGCCCAAAAGATCAGCAACTCTGGTCATCTTTTTTTCTCCATACTGCTCTATCATTCCTGTCCTGTCTTAACAAACCTCTGCTCTCCACCCTCCCAAAGACCTTCTCACTGGGTCCTCTCGAAAGCTGGTTTTTGGTCAACAAAATTGCCCCTCCTCTCGCTGCTCTTCTCATAACACAGCCTAGGGTTTAAATCTGGGGCCTGGCAGGTAAGGAAAATGCATGAAGTGGGAAGGACTCACAGGGAGTGGGGGGTAATGGCCCCGGGGGTCCGTTGGCTGTGGGGACAAAAGCGACAAGCTGGAGACCTCACTGTCCTGAACCAGCTTCATGTGCAGAATGTGGACTCAGTCTCATCAGGTCTTCGGTTGTTTCAAAAGAGGCAAGAACCCCTCCCACCCGGCTGGTGGGAATGTTCAATGGTGCAGTGCTGAGGAAACCATGGACTGTTCCTCAGGAAGTTAGACCTGGGGTCACCAGTGACCCAGGATTCCACTCATAGGTATATAAGCGAGAGAATCGCAAACAGTTGACACAAAAACTTGTACGTGAATGTTCACAGCAGCAATATTCATAATGTCCCCCAGTGGACACAACCCGGAAGTCCATCAAGGGATGACGGGATGAACGCTGTGTGGTATGACCATCCAAGGAATGTGATTCGGCCGTGGACGGGAACGAAGACTGAAACATGTCACAACACGGATGAGCCTTGGGAACCTCACGTTCAGTGAGAGAAGCCAGACGCAAAAGGCCATTTATTGTATTCTGTTCTTATGAAACGTTCACAATGGGTAAATCCATCGAGAGAGACGATTGATCGGTTGCTGGGGCTCAGGCTGGAGCAGGAACGCTTGCTAATGGGAACCAGCGTTCTTTGGGGGATGAGAGAAGTGTTGTACAATTAGGTAACCATGAAGGTTGTACAACCTTGTGAATGTACTAGAAACCAGTGAGTTATACACATTAAAATGGAGAGTTTTACGGTATGGGAATTCTACCTCAGAAAAAAAAAAAAAACAAACAGAAAGAGACCCACCACCTGAACCTTTGTGAGAACCCTCCTGATAATTTTCATATTGACTTCATTTTCTGAGCAAGCAAAACTCGGGGGTGGGGGTTTGGCCTGTAGGTCCGCAGTTTGGAGCCTCTGCTTGAGTAGAAGTAGGGCTGTTCCGTGAGGTCAGCGCTTCCCCACACCCTCCCCAGTGTTCCTTTGCCCTCCTTCCTTGCCCCTGGTGCACCTGCCTGAGCCTCCCTCCGGGCCACTACCCTATAGTGTCTGGTCAAGGCCCTGCCTCCTCTGGAGTTCTTGCCTCACTCCTTCACGGCAACTTTGGGCCCAAACTTGCTTTCTCTCTCTCTCTTTCCCCTCGCCCCCAGGTCCTCCTTTGTTGTGCTGTCTGCGTGCCCACACGTGGGGCCATACAAAAGACGGCTGTGTGCTCGGCTCCTGGCCTTCCCTGTCGCCTCATCATTCCACCTCCCTCCTTCCACACCGCCAGACTGTGGACCTCGTGACCTCACCCGGTGTTGTGACACCCCCGGAGCCCTTTCTCTCACTGTGGCCCCGCCCCTCCAGCTGTTGGTTCTTCGCTGAGCTCACACTTCCTGTTCTTTACCTCAACATGGTCTTGACTCCACTCCTCCTGTCTTCACTCCCCCCCCCATCCTGCGGGGATGCCACAATTCCCCCCGACCACTCTCTCGACAACCTCCTTGAGCTGTCTCTCTGTCGCACCTGTTTGGGAACCTCAACTCGGGGCAGTCTGATTGTGTCCCTGGGGACACCGGGGCCCTCAGCTCTACTGGAGAAAACCGTGTCACCACAGAGTCTGGTGCCGTTGATTTGTGGACGTCAACTGTAACAAGGCCTCTGAGACTGCCCACCGGGCGCTCTGTCTTCCTCATCGGCTCACCCTGCCCGCGCCAGTCTCCCCAAACCCCTGACCTCTCCTTCTATTACACACAGAAGCTGGAAGCCTTCAGACGGAGACTCTCCCGTCATCCTGCCATCCAGGTGCCCCACTGACCGCACCCACTTATTGCCTCCAAGGGGAAGACATGTCCTTTTACCGTCTGCTATGGGCTGAATGTTTGTAGCTCAAACGTCATGACGTTAAACCCTCATGCCCGACGTGATGGTATTAGGAGGTAAGGTCTTTGGGAGGTGATTAGGTCATGAGGGCCAAGCCCTCGTGAATGGGGTTAGTGTCCTTATAAAAGAGGCCCCAGAGGGCTCTCTGGTCCTTCCACCATGCGAGGCAGTGTGCAAACTGGACTCCCAGCCTCCAGGACCGTGAGAAATACATGTTTGTTATTTGGCAATCACCCCGTCTGTGGTATCCTGTCACAGCAGCCCCCGCTGACTAAGGCACCGCCTAAGGCCATCCTCTCCACCGCGCAGGATCCCAAATCAGATTCCACCTTTGGCTCCTTGATGTTCTCCCGGCTTCTCTGATGTCTCCCTACTGATTCCTTGCCAAGAACAAACAAGTGTCCTCACATGCCTGCCTCCCTCCCTCCCTCCACCTTGGGTCGTTTTCCAGCCACTAGACTCTTCGTCTCGTAAGTGAAAGCACTTACTGAAAGAGTTGTCTCTACCGGCTGCCTCAGTTTCCTGATAGACTACTTCTTCCCCAGAGCAACCTGGTTTCTGCTCCCAATTCCACTGAAATTTTTCTTGCAGGTCATCACCAATTCCTTAACTGCCCAATCTAATTGAGACTTCTAAGTCATGAGCTCATTGATTTCTCTGCAGCCGCTGACCTCCCATAGACCTGCCCTGTGGCAGGTAGTGCGATAGAGGGTGTCTGAGGGAACTCGCCAGAGAGACATTTGATCAGCCCTGGGAGAGTCAGAGAGGGCTCCCTGGAAGAGGTGACACCAGGGCAGAGCCCGAAAGTATGAGTATAAGTTGGCCAAGCAGAGAAGGGGAGCAAGGGCATCTTAAAAAAGTGGGAAGAATTCCAGAATTTGTTAAACTGCAAGAAGTTCAACATTCTGGAAGTTGAACTGGGAGAAGGGTTGTGAAGGACTTTGAAGGTCATGTCAAAGAGTTTGCTGTTTGGGTTTTAAGGCAATGGGAATACGTACGTGACCTAAAGGAGAGCTTGGCAAGCTTTTTAAGTAATGGGCCACATCGTAGGTGTTTTAGACTATTGCAACTTTTCACCTCTGCTGGTATGGCAGGAGAGAAGCCACAGATCCTACAGAAACAAGTGAGTGTAACTGTGTTCTAACGTTTTCTTTATGCACACTGACATGTGAATTTCATATAATTTTTAAAACAATATATTTTTATTTTATTTAATTAAAAAATTTTTTTGAGAGAGAGAGCACGTCCACACATGCATGAGCAGAGGTGGGAGAAGGGAAGGGAAGGGGCAGAGGGAGAGGGAGAGAGAATCTTAAGCGGCCTCCACATTGGGTGTGGAGTCTGATGTGGGGCTCGATCTCAGATTATGATCTGAGCTGAAATCAAGAGTCAGACTCTTAACTGACTAAGCCACCCCAGGCGCCCCCTGGATTTCATATAACTTACAGTTAACAGAATACATTCTTTTGAAATTTTTCCAACCACTTAAAAATGTACTAACCAGTCTTAGCTCAGGGACTATATTGGGCAGTAGGCTGGCTTTGGTCCACAGGTGGAAGTTTGCCAACCCTGATGGGAAACAAGGGCATGATGTGAGCAGAACTGGGCTTCAGATGGTAGACCGGGGTGAGGGCGATTCCGCCAGCCAGAGTGGCTAGTCTGCAAGCTGTGGCAGCAGTCTGGGGAGAGGATGCACACTAGGGAAGTGGTAATGGGGATGGAGCTAAGCAGGTGCCCAGAGAGGGCTTAGAAGCCTCCCTACCACACCCCATTTGGGGAAAGAATTAAATAGCATTGAGGTCTTTCCCAAAAAGAGCAAGGCCCTGAAATGCTAGGATATTGGAAGTAGGTATCACCACAGTCTCCACAAAGGGGGGTCAAGCTAGGCTCGTTCTAGATAGATGCCCCCTATAACAAGTGGTAGGGGCTCTCCAATACCATGGGCTCCACCTCCCTCCAGATGTCCAGAGACCCTCCCTGTTCAGGGGCGTGCTTACATATGTCATGGGCTGTTGTCAAGGTCATGGTTCACGGGGAATACTTTCGATGCCCTGAGTGAGGCTTCCAGACAGAAAGACATCATTAGCTGGGCAGCCAGTGGGCAACGTGCAGGCAGCTGGTCTTGAGAGATCCTTCGATGAGGGCAAGAAGGCTCACAGTCTTCCCTGACGCAGGTGAAAGGTGGTGGGTACCTCACGGTCCCGGGAGTTGCCTTAACGCTCCTGTGGGGGCCAGGCACCCAGAGAGGATTCCAACTCCTTTGGAACACCAAACTCATCCCCACTCTCTTTTTCCATTTGTACTCCCAGATATAATCTCCTCTTCCCACCCCAGGTGAGGCCTAACACTTTCCAAGCTACTGTTGATGAATAGACACCATGTCCTTCCCCCTTCAGGGGCCCCTCTAGTCTCACTGCCCAGCTTGTGCAAATCAGAAGCCCTGGATCTCTGCCCCAGCACTTCCCAACAGAGGATGGGTACCCAGCCCTCAGATGTCCTTGCCCCCTGACAGCCTTCATCCAGACAAAATGTTTGTGTAACTGGTGCCAAGGAGCAGCCTGTGTTTATGACTGATTATTTCTCTATCTCTGAGAAAGGTGGGAGAAAAAAAAAAAAAAACGGATCAGTGTTTTGGGTGGGTGCTGGATTTCTGAGCAGCACTGTTCTCATTTTAACTTCACCACACATAGGACCTACTTCATCCATGACATGCATGGGATGAAGTCAAAGTGAGAACATTCAGCACGTTGGAGCCATATTCAGCTGCTTGGCAAGGAATGGATTAAAATAATGGACCCCAAATCTAATCTAGGAAGGATATGATGACCAGTTAAAAGATGGAAGATCAATGGCTGAGGGATCCCAAACGTGAGGAAGAATTGTCACATCGGGAGACCAAAGAGAAGGAGCTAGAAATATAGTTGGAGGTGGAGGTCCAAGACGGAGATGTTAGATGTGGAAGTTCTGTAAGGTGTGCCGTATTTGCTAATGACAGGGTCCAGTATATGACAAGGGTAATAGACATGAGACTGGGGCAAAAGAGGGGATGTTCAGAACCATGTGGAGTTGGGGTTCTCGGTGATGAGAGGTGACCAGGGAGATGTGGGTTTGGGCAGCCTAGGGCATGATGGGCTCCTGTCCTTTACATGTTCTTTGGATCCCTTCTCTTCTCTATTGAAACGCATCTAACCCAATCCCATGACTTAGAATACTCTCTGCCAGTGAGTCCCCATTTATATCACTCAAGTCTGTCCTCAGCCTCGGCCTTTGCCTTGTGCTCATTCTTCACTATCTTCAGAGCTCTGCTCCAATGCCACCATCTTAGAGAGGCACTCGCTAACCCTCCTGCCCAAAATAGCTTCTCCCTCTTCTCTGTCCATTATTCTTTCTTTTTCTTAATACACATCAATATACTTCATATAAATCAGCACTATACTTACTTGCTTGTTTGTTTTTTATTTTTTGAGAGAGAGAAAGAGAGAGAGCACATGAGGTGGGAGGCAGAACAGAAGGAGAGGGAGAGAGAGAATCCCAAGCAGACTCCCTACCCAGCACGGAGCCCAACATGGGCCTTGATCTCCCAACTCTGAGATCAAGAGTCGGAGGCTCAACCAACTGAGCCACTAGGAGGCTGAATTGGTGGAGCCTGGTCATAAGTCAGATATAGAGGATGAGGGAGAAGGAAGATCAACAGAGATGCCATGTTTCTGGATGGAGCAGAGATGGACATGGTGCCATTTATGAGATGGGGAAAGCATCAAGGGAAAGGAGGGAGGAGGAAGAACAAATACTGAGCCAGAAAAGCAGGAGGGAAACTTGGGGAGTTTTGTGTCACAGACGTCAAGGAAGACACCAAAACCAAGTGAAAGCACCTGTGATGAGCTGAGAGCAAACCTTGCCACACATATAACAGGCTCATCATGGAAAAGATCAATGATACAGGAAGAAACAAGGAAATGACACCCCACCCAATAGAAGACTGAGCAGACAATATGGAAAGGGCATTTGCAGAAAAAAGGATCCAAAGTTCTAGTAAATGTAGGAAGAGAAGTTCAGTGTCCCTAGGAATCAGAGGAAGGTCAATGTCATGGGCTGAATTGTGTCCCCCTTCCCCAAAATATGGGGAAATCCTAACCCTCTGTACCTCAGAATGACTTACCTGGAAACAGGGTTGTCCCAGAGGTAATTAGGGAAGATGAGATCATACTGGAGGGGGTGGGTCCATAATCCAATATGACAAGTGTCCTTCTTATAGGAAGAGGGCCACGTAACACCGGAGACACAGGGAGAATGCCATGTGAGGACAGAGAATTGGAGCAATACACCAAAGGTGGACGAAGAGCACCAGAAGCCAGGAAGAGGCAAGGAAGGATGGCCCCTCAGGTTTCAGAGGGACCACGGCCCTGCTGGCTCTTGATTTCAGACTTCTAGTCTCCAGAACTGTGAGGCAATAAGTTTTTGGACTTTTTGTTTTAAGAAACAGAGAAAGAATGAGAGAGAGAGAGAGAGAGAGAGTGCTGAGTGAACACACGCAAGTAGCGGGGAAGGGCAGAGGGAGAGGGAGAATCTTCAGCAGGCTCCACACTCAGCGTGGAGCCCAACCCTGAGACCATGACCTGACCTGAGCCGAAATCAAGAGTCAGATGCTTAACTGACTGAGCCACTCAGGTGCCAGTTTCTGGGTTTTTAAAGCCAGTCAGTGTGTGGTACTTTGTTACCTCGGCCTTAGTAATTAATACAGTAAATTAAAGTAACATTGAAATGCCTTTTAATTTTTCCCATTAGCTTGTCAAAAAACAAAAACAAAACCAAAAAAACCCACAAAAGATTATAATACCCAATGCTGGCAAGGATGTTAAAGAATTCCCACTGCAATGGCTGGTTGGAGTGGGATTTATTGACACTTATTTGGAGGGCAATGTGAAATAAAACCTGAAAATAAAAGTGAAATCATCCATGAGCCAGCTCTTGCTGATTCCTGTCTATTGTGGAGAAATGCAACAAAAGAGTTGCATGTACGAATGTTCTTTGTGTTTTGCTAATGGCAAAAAACTGACAAACACATCATGTCCATTGATAGAAAATGGTTCCATAAACTAGCCTGTCTCTTCTCGGGGATGATTCATGAAATTAATGAAACTTAAGCTTCGCGGCCCCTCACTGGCATCAGCTCCTTTGAATGCCTGGATTCAGCAATTGCTCTGTGTAACCCCATCTTATTTTTCTTAAGGAAGTTCCCTCCAAATGCATCAGCTTTAGGCCCCATCAAACTCGAATCTGCCCCATCAAACGACATAACATAAGACCTCAGTTATAAGAGAAACGGAGCAGGTAACTAGGGAGTGGAGGGTTTCACCAAGTGCAGAGAAGGCTGGAAAGTGACAAGTGGGGTTGTCACCCGGAAGTTCCTAGTAACCTCGGTGGGCAGTTCCAGCGGAGTGGTGGGAAGAAATGGCAGACTGCTGGGAGGGACGGTGACAAAGGGGAGACCATGAGTATGGACAGCCCTTTCAAGACACCTGGCTGCAGAGGGACATGAGTTGCAGGAGGAAGTCTCAGGAGGGAGAAAGTTTTAAGAAGGAAGAGGTTTGAGCCGCGGTGTCGAGGAACCAGGTGATGTCCAGAGTTGAGGCAGAGTAACAATAGTTCTGAAAATACTCATCCCTTTGGCTGTACAGGCTCTAACCTCCAAACACTTCCAATTTGGGGCATTATCTCAAGCCCCCAACTCCCATCCTAGAAGCCGAAATGGATCACACACCCCCCCCACCCCACACCCCATCAGCCAGTGCGGCCATGTGACCAGGCCCGGGAGCCGAGGGTGGAGCTGGGGGCCAGCAGCGGTGGTAGGCACCCCAGAGGTGCAGTGAGCACCCTGTATAAGACCCAGGAGCACAGTGCGGCAGGGTGCTCTAGAGGTTGCCCCGTGGGTCCCCCGTGGGACTGAGCCCCGCGCCCACAGGGCATCCTGCTGTTGGCTTTCCTTGCTTCCTGCTCTCATTTTCTGTCTCCCTCCCCCGCCTTGCAGGAATATCTTTCACAATTAACTACCAAGCTTTTGTCCCAGGGTCTTCTGTGGGGAATCCCAATGTAGACAGCAGCACTAGAAGAGAGAAGCAGACATGGGGAATCTACTTCGGGTGCTGAGAAGCTGTGGGCACACTCGGGGAAGACCAGACAAGGGCCTGCGGCCTCTGAGCAACATTCCGGTCTCCCCAGGCCGACTGTGCGGGCAGGGATGGCTTCTAGCCGGCCAAATTCCCAGTGTGTCTGGGGGAACCCGAGTGAATCTCGACCTTTGGACCTGAAAGCACCCAGGCAGACTTCTCCTCAGGACAGCTGCCCTCTGCCCAGCACCTACCGTGTGCCAAGCTCTGCCCCAGGCATCTCACTTGCATTATTTCGCATTCTCATTCTCATGATAACTTGCAACATCATCTTCCCACAAACAAAACAGTGCGATACTGGCATAGAGACAGACACGTAGACCAACAGATCACAGAGCCCAGAGAGAAGCCTTCACATATGCAGTCAATGGATTTTCGACAAAAGTACCGTAAACGTCCAACGAGGAAAGGACAATCACTTGAACAAAGGTGCAAAAGAATGAAGTCTACCTTTACTTCACACCACATACAAAAATTAACTGGAAATAGATCAAAGAGCTAAAACTAAAAGTTTAAACTATAAAACTCTTAGAAGAAAACACAGGGGCAAATATTCATGACCTTGGATTTGGCAATGGTTTCTTTTTTTTTTTTTTTAAAGATTTTATTTATTTGACAGAGAGAGGGAGATCACAAGTAGGCAGAGAGGCAGGCAGAGAGAGAGGGAGAAGCAGGCCCCCCGCTGAGCAGAGAGCCCCATGTGGGGCTCGATCCCAGAACCCTGAGATCATGACCTGAGCCGAAGGCAGAGGCTTTAACCCACTGAGCCACTCAGGCACCCCTTGGCAATTGGTCTTAAATGAACACCAAAAGCACAGGCAACAAAGACAAAATAGATAAATCAGACTTCATCAAAACTAAAAACTTTTCTGTCAAGGGACATTACCAAGAGTTAAAAGACAACCCATAGAATGGGAGCAAATTTTTGCAAATCATAGTAAGCAGGATAAGCATTTAGTATCCGGATTATATAAAGAACTCCTCTAACACATTGTAGAAAACCAACCGACCCAATTTAAAAAAGGGCAAAGAACTTGAATGGACAGTTCACCAAAGACATACAAATAGCCAAGATGCACATAAAAATATGCTCACTGGCATTAGTCATTAAGAAAATATAAATCAAAACTACAGTGAGATACCACTTAGCTCCCTAGGTTGGTTTTTTTTTTTTTTTAATTAAAGGAGGATAGTAAGTGTTGACAAGGATGTTGCTATAAATTGAATTGTGTCCCATCTCCCCAATTTCTATGTCGAAGTCCTAGCCCCCAGTGTGACTATTTGGATATGGGCTCATTAGGAGACAATCAAGGTTAAATGAGGTCATAAGTGAGGCCTTAATCTGATAGGACTGGTGTCCTTATACAGAGAAGAAGAGAGACCAGAGCTCTCTCCCTCTTCCTCTCTTTCTATCCCCAAGTGCACACACTGAGGGAAGGCCATGTAAGGACATAGCCAGAAATGGCTGTCTCCAAGCCGGGGAGAGGGTTTTCACCAGAAACTGAATTTGCTAGGGCCTCCTGGCTGGTTCATTTGGAGGAGCATGTGACTCTTGATCTTGGGATCATGAGTTTGAGCCCCATATTGGGTGTAGAGATTACTTAAAATAATAAACTTTTTAAAAATCGAATATGCTAGGACTTTGATCTTGGACTTCTCAGCCTTCAGAACTGTGAGAAACAAATTTTTGTTATATAAGTTACCCAGTCTGTGGTATTTTGTTATAGGAGCATGAATTTGCCATACAATCCCACAATTCCAATGGTACCCCATAATACCATTCTAGGTATATCCCAAAGGAATTGAAAGCAAGATGTTAAGGAGATATTTAAACACATAATGTTCATTGCAGCAGTATTCATGATAGCCAAAATGTTGGTGGGGGGGGAACCTATGTATCCATCGACAGATGAATGCACAAACAAAATGTGTTCTATACATACAAAGAAATACTATTCAGCCTAAAAAGGAAGGAAATTCTGACAAATGCTACAATATGGATAAACCTATAAGACATTGTGCTAAGTAAAGGTCAGACACAAAAGGGGAGATATTATATGATTCCCCTTGTGTAGGATCCCTAGAACAGGCAAACTCATGGAGACAGAAAGTAGAACAGAGGTTACCAGGAATGAGGGGAAAGAGGAGTGGGGAATTATTGTTTAATGGGGACAGAATTTCTGTTTAGGGTGATGAGAAAGCTCTGGAAAGAGTTGGTGATGGTTATACAACATTTTGAATGCATTAAATGCATTGCAAGTGTACTAAATTTTACACTTAAAGTGGTAAGTCTCATGCTATGTATATTTTACCACAATTTTTACTTATTTTTTTAAAGGTTTTATTTATTTAACAGAGGGAGAGCGAGAGAGAGAGAGAGAGAGAACACAAGCAGGGAGAGTGTGAGAGGGAGAAGCAGGCTTCCCACCAAACAGAGAACCTAACACAGGGCTCCATCCCAGGGCTCCAGGATCATGACCTGAGCCGGCAGACGCTTAATGACTGAGCCACCCAGGCACCCTTCCCAAGATGTTTAAAAAGTCGAGTTCATTGTATAAGAATTCAAAATAAAAAATAAACAAGGGACTCACTGACGGAGAGACCTGCCCCCAGTCACACAGCTCCTCAGTGGGCCGGCATGAGGACCCAGGTTCGTCTCATTCCAAGACTGCCTCATCTCCACCGTCCCAAGTCACGTCTTGGGGGGGGGGCAGTATGAGGGGAAAACGAGATGATGAAGTGAAAACCCTCTGTAAATAGTTATGGGCTATACAAATGTCAGGCTTCCCAATCAATCACGGAACCTAGCTGTTCCTTCAAGCCCCATTTTAATGAACAGCATTATTATTATTGATCGGCATGTTCAACTCTGACCTTCAATAGATTAAGAATTGAGATTCTAAACAACAAAACAAAGCCAACAAACAAAAAATAACAGGTGGTGTCTTCACTCCTTCCCTGAAGGAGTGTTTTGAAGGGAAAAGAACTGAAGAAAGGAGTATCTGATCACAGTTTAAAATAAAGATTGCCAGGGCGCCTAAGTAACTCAGTTGGTTAAGCCTCCAACTCTAGATTTTGACTCAGGTCATGACCATGAGATCAAGCCCCACATTGGGCTCTGTACTCAGTGTTGAGTCTGCTTGAGATTCTCTCCTGCTCCCTGTGCCCCAATCTGACATGTGTGTGCGCACACATGTGGACATGTGCTCTCTCCCAAATACATAAATCTTTAAAATAAAATAAAATAAAATAAAATAAAATAAAGTAAAGTAAAGTAAAATAAAATAAAATAAAAAAGATTGCCTACTCTGGGCCATGGATGATGGCCCTACAGGATGGCCAGGGCTCCGCAAGGGATGGGGTAAGTTAGAATCATCCTCACCTAAGACTAAGGCAGGTGGGCTTATCCTCTTATCCACCCAGAATCCTCTGGGTGGAGAGGGGGAGAGGCTGGGTGTCAGCTGCGAGACCAGGGGGGAACACACTAGCTTTGAAGTCAGATGAACCCTGATTCAAATCTTGCCTCTGCCGTCCCTTATGATGAGAACTTACAGAGTCACTTACGCTCTCTGAGCCTCAGTTTCCTGATCTGCAACATGGGGCAGTAACGGCACCAACCTCCCAGATTCCATTTTTGTGAAGATTAAGTGTTTGATAAAGTTCCCACCCATGCCTGGCACATCACTGAATAGTAAGTAATAACAGTAATAAACATTAACAATGACTACCAAGCTCTTAGACTCATATATAAAAAGATTACACAAAAATAATTCCACAGTGAACCACCACTATTACAGGGATGAGAAAAAATACATCAGTATCATCGGTTTAACACCGTTTCGAAGTGGCCCCCCAAATCCCGATCTGACAGTTGGTTTGGTCGCATGAACAAAATAAAAGCAGGGGTAGTTGATACGTCCTTTCCTTTGTTTATTTATTCAACCAATGAAGGCATTATGGTAGGTCGTGGAGATTCAGGGGTGAACAGGACAGACTAAGGAGCTCTTCTGTAGCTTCCAAACCAGGAGGGGAGACAGACTGTAAACAAGTAATCATGTAAGTGGCCGAGACAATTTAGATAACTCTAAGTGCTATGTAGCCAACGAAGTGGGTTGATGTAATAGAGTGAACCGGGTGGCCATTTCCACAGGGTGACAGGGAAGTCCTCCTTAAGAAAGTGATAGCTCAGGTGAGTTCTAAGACGTGCAGAGATGTGGCAGGGGAGTCCCAGGCCAAGGCCGTGGGGCAGGGGCTGACTCCCTCCAGGGTGGTTGGAACTCTGTGAACACCAGAAGAAATGACATTCTTTTTTTTTTTTTAAATCTCTTTTTAACGTTTGACTTAATAAGAAACAGCTGGAATCTCATACTTGCGTCTACATTTAATCGGTTACAATATGCTGGGGTTTTTTGTTTCGTTTTATTTTTTAATTTATTTGAGAGAGAGAATGTGTGTGAGCAGCGGGGAGAGGCAGAGGGAGAAGGAGAAGCAGATGCCACACTGAGGAGAGAGCCCAACATGGGGCTCAATCCCAGGACCCCAGGATCATTACCTGAACTGAAGGCAGACGCTTAATCTGAGCCACCCGGGAGCCCCGACATTCTTAAATGAGCTCAGGAAGGAGGGCAGGGGCCAGATTACCCGGAGATGAGCCAGCTTGGGTAAGAAGTTTCAATTCTTCCTAAGTACAATGGAAAACTAGGGGCGGGTTCTTTAAAGTTAGTTAGATGATGTAAATACTTGAAGTTATCAGGTTATCAGCCACCCAGGTGCCCCAGAATAACATATTATTTATTCAGATGTATTAATGTCCTCAATCCCTTACGTTCCATTCTTGGGCCCATTCAGTGGGCAATCTAATTTTCTTTATTTCTCATTTTTCATGGTACCCTTAGTTATATACCTTTTTTCTTTTTCTTTTTTTTTTAAAGATTTTATTTATTTGGGGCACCTGGGTGGCTCAGTGGGTTAAGCCTCTGTCTTCAGCTCAGGTCATGATCTCGGGATCCTGGGATCGAGCCCCGCATCGGGCTCTCTGCTCAGCGGGAAGCCTGCTTCCCCCTCTCTCTCTGCCTGCCTCTCTGCCTACTGGTGATCTCTCTCTCTCTGTCAAATAAATAATTAAAATCTAAAAAAAAATATTTTATTTATTTGACAGAGAGAGAGCACAAGCAGAGGGAGAAGCAGGCTCCCCACAGAGCAGGGGGAGCCCGATATGGGACTTGATCCCAGGACCCCAGGATCATGACCCAAGTCAAAGGCAACCGCTTAACCAACTGAGCCACCCAGGCAGCCCTCTACTTTTTTTTCTTATCCTTATTTTATTTTTGTATAATTTTTTAAAAGATTTTATTTATTTATTTGAGAGAGAGCATGAGCCAGGGGAGGAGCAGACGGAGAGAATCTCAAGCAGACTCTGGGAGGAGTGTGGGGCCTGATGTGGGGCTCGATCCCATGACGCATGAGATCATGACCTGAGCTAAAACCAAGAGTTGGATACTTAACCAACCGAACCATCCAGGGGCCCCTATTATCCCTATTTTAAAGGTAAGGAACATAGGCTCAGAGGCTCACCTCATGGGATGGTAGCATAGCCAAGATCTTAACCTAAGTTCATTTGGCCTCTCCCCATAGGAGGACACTGGGAATCGAGAAGTCCTCGATTTCAGGTCGAAATCTGAATAAGACTGTAAAAATATACAGATAATGCCAGATCCTCGGGAGGACAGGGGATAAAAGGAAGCAAGAGGTGCTTGGAAACTCAGATAAAGCAAGGAGAGAGAGAAAGTCTCCTGAGCCCTGTGGCTTCTGCCGTCTTTATTGCAATACACAAGCAGCTGAGTAACAAACAGGGTGAGCAAGCGGCTCAGTATAGTCCCAGGGGTCTCCAAGATGAGCGGCAGTGGGAGTGGAGACAAGGAGGCCGGCAACTGACCTTATTCAAAAGCAAAGATCTGATACAGGAGCAGTTAGGCTTCTCGTGGGTATAAGGGCATTTATGCAAGAGGTAAATTGTGAGGATAAGGCTTTAACAGGTTGAGTCACTCATCTTGGTAAACGGAGCTTTTTGAAAACTGTAGACAGTTCAGCTGCTTAGGGGGATTATTTTTTTCCCTGATTTTAAATGCAAGAGAAAACACAGCAGGAATAAACGAAAACAGTTATAAATGCCCCATCATTTCATCTGCCCGACTGCAATCTCGTTTTTGCATGTTGTCTATTTTTATAGATTGTGGCAATCACGTTGGCCCTGATGATTCTATTTCCTCTTGGCATCGTAAATACTTTTCAGTGTTTCTTAGTTTTTACAGTTTTGAAAAATAACATTCCACCCTCTTGAAGTCCCGTCGTCTGATTATTACACCATTTTATTAGCGTGAGCTTGTTTCTGTGTCTTTATACCTTTGAGGCAATTGTATTTTCAAGAAGTTCCGAAACTCAGTGAGGTTTAACCATCGGTGGGATAAAAAGAGAAATAGTCGCCAGGTGTAACTTGATTTTTCCACTATCTTTGCCATGTTCTCCAACAGCTGTGGAAGAAGGGAGACGCTTTCTGAAGAATCTGAAGAGTATAGTTTAGAGCACGGAATAGGAGCTCATTGAAAAGGCAGAAATCTCTAGAATCTACAGAATTGGGCCCCGGGATTGTTCTTTAGGACACTTTCTATTATCGGGGCTGCTGATTCTTACAGGTGAGGGGATTAATGAACCCATTTCAATGACCCAGGTGATGCTAAAGGCCTACCCAGTGGGGGAAGAGAGAAGAGAGTAGATTTAAGTGATGTAACATTGAACTTGAATAGATAGGACACAGCGGCGCTACAGATATTGGGGGTGAGGGGGAAGGTGGCATTAGAGATGATTCTGAAGTTTCTCACCTCCTTGACTGGAGGGCAGTGTCTTTAAGCAACAAAGAGGCAATCCATTATGAGAAGAGGAGTTTGGTAGGAAATAGAATATTTAATTATCAAGGCATCTGAAAAAAGTTTAATTCTCCCGTAAGTATAGGATGATAGGTTCTACTTTGGTGTAATGGATAGTTTCATGTCTCCGAATCCAAAATGTAGACACAATTAGTTTGAAAAATTGCTACTCTGAGGCTACTCTGACTAAAGGGGAGGAAAGGGGACAGTTTGGTGAAAGTGACCGTGCTGTTTCAGACTTCATCATAGCCTGGGCTTAGCTAGAAATATGCCCTCACTGTGCGGGGGGATCTCAAAAAGTTCAGAGAAAAGAGGAAGCCTCCGTGTGGGGGCTTTACAGGGAGGCAGGCGCCCAGGGTGTATTTAGAGGCGCCTGGAGGAGGACCTGCCTCGGAGGGCCAGCTCCGGAGTGAGGGACTAGGCAGACTGACTGGATGCGGTGAGAGATGTTTCTGGAAGGAGCACAGAGGGTCAAGCTGGGCCAGCTGAAGCTACTTGAGCAAGGCCGGAAGGAGACGCGCAGCACCGGGACCCGCCGTACATGTACAGGCTGTGTGAGGTTCTGCGTAGCGAGGGGTGAAGGCCCAGTTTCGGGGGCCGGATGGCGGGCTCAGCTGAGGCAAGAGGCCCCCAAAAGGTGTTCTAACGGTGGTCAAAATTAATCCAAATAGAAAGGAAAGAAGGGGCATCTAGAGAAAATAATCTCCTACACAGGGAATTGAGTTTCTAGTGAATTCCGATCTGAAAGGAGCCTGATTGGAGCGTAGGTCATGACCTCTGGGTTGTGAGATCGAGCAGAAGGCATGGAGCCTGCTGAAGATTCTTGCTTTCTGTCCCTCTACGCCTCTTCCGCTCTGAAAGAAAGAAAGGAAGGAAGGAAGGAAGGAAGGAAGGAAGGAAGGAAGGAAGGAAGGAAGGAAGAAGAAAGAAAGAAAGAAAGAAAGAAAGAAAGAAAGAAAGAAAGAAAGAAAGAAAGAAAGAAAGAAAGAAAGAAAGAAAGAAAGAAAGAAAGAAGAAAAAAGCCTAATTAAAACGTGGGACAGGGGCGCCTGGGTGGCTCAGTGGGTTAAAACCTCTGCCTTCAGCTCAGGTCATGATCCTGGGGTCCTGGGATCAAGCCCTGCATCCGGCTCTCCGCTTGGCAGGAAGCCTGCTTCTCCCTCTCCCACTCCCCCTGCTTGTGTTTTCTCTCTCTCTCCCTCTATCAAATGAATAAATAAAATCTTTAAAAAGAAAAAAGAGTAAGTAAAAGGTGTGGGCCCACTGGAAGGGGCAGGAGGGGACAATAATGAGAGTTGAGAAGCAAGTTGCTGGCTGATTTTTCTAGCAGAGAGGACACTGAAAGGATGTTGGAGGGGTGCCTAGCTGGCTCAGTTGGTTAAGTGTCAGACTCTTGGTTTCGGCTCAGGTCATGATCTCAGGGTCGTGGGCTAGAGCCTCACGTTGGGTTCTGTGCTCAATGCAGAGTCTGCTTGTCTGCTTGAGATCCCCTCTGCCCGTCCCCCTGCTCTCAATCTCTCTCTCTCTCTCTCTCTCAAATAAATAAATAAAATCTTAAAAAAGAAAAGAAAAGATGTTGGGGAGTTCACAGCAGCACCAGGAATGATGGGGAATTGGGCTCAGAAAACAGGCAGCAGCTGGGACCCTAGCCAACATTATGCCACAAAACCAGTTTGGGGAGGTGTTGGCTGTTGAGTCTGTTGAACACTGGATGTCATAACCCATTCTACCACCTGCACTGGGCCCTGGGTGCTGCCAGTACTGCTGCCCACGGCCATAATGGCTGCCAGGGTGAGTGTCTCTGGTGGGGGTTTAGGTAACCTCCCTGGTCCCAGCTGCGAGGAAGTTGGAGGGACCAGGGTTAGGCAGGTTCAAAGTCTGTGATGGGAAATCAACTCTGCCGCCTTCGAGGTGGGGAATTTCTCAACCAGTGGAAGGGGCATTAGACTGAATTAAAGACTCACTTCAGGTTGTAGCCAAGGGACTAGTGACAGTGTGACCAGCCAGAGGGAATCACGATTATTTTAGAGAAAAATGAAGAGGGCCTGGGCCCCATCTGTGGCAGTGGGAATGGAGAAGAGGGTACAGATTTTAGTGAGAGTGTAATGGTAGAGTGAATAGCATTTCATGATTAGATGCAGGGGCAAAGGAGAGGAGAGCATCTAAAATGCTTTTTGAATACCTGTGGCGTCAGGAATTGGATGAGTGGCAATGCTATTAACCAGGCTAGGTCATCCAGGAAGGGGATGTTTGGGAAAATGATGGGTCAGTCATGGTTGACATCCTGAGTTTGAAGTGTCTACAAGACACGCAGCCAGGCATAGACGATGGACACATTTAGATACCATTATCCTGCCAATGGTTAGCTAAGCAGCCGTGTGCTGGTGAGTAACAAGAAGCTCTCCAGGGAAAGGAAGCTCTGACTTATAGCATTTCCCAATTTCTGTGGAAATACACCCACGCTGGCCAATTTCAAACTATCGAAGCGAGGTTATTAGAAGTGGATTCGGGAAGAGATGTGCACAATCAGCTCCTGGGAGTCCACTGGAGGGTCCGGCATGCGATTGTGACTGTGGGAGAGGATGCCGTCTCCTAGACAGAGTAGAACCCTGGGGATAGAATCTTCAGGGCCGATCGAAGAAGAGGAGCCCCTACAAGCCACGGGAGTTGACAGGAGGAAAACCAAGAGAGAATGGGCACTTGAAGATCAAGCCCAGATCTGAGCCCTGTCAGCTCTCCAGAATGAACTTCCTTATTCATTCATTTTCCCAGCGATCTCCTACTTGACTGTGAGCTCTTTGAGGGAAGAGATTTTTGTCTTGACTCAGCTGTGTCCTCTAGGTTAGCATACAGCAGGCACCCGGTAAATAATCTCATCGATATCTCAAGGGAGATTCTTGTCCACCAGTTTCATGAGGCACCACAAGAATGACTGGATATAAATGTTACAAGGAGATGTTTTTGCTCAATGTTAGGGAAAAACCCCCTAGCCCGTCTCTAAGTAGACCCACCTTGTGTTGTCTCCCATTCTTCCGGGAACTATTACCCTCCAAGCCCGCGGAGTTCTCAAGGCAGTCACTATGTTCCACAGGAATCTACCGACTGGTCCAGCTATGGGCACCTGACCCAGCTGGGATTCGGGGAATCGGAACTTAGTCTCTCTCGAGTACCACCTGTGGGAGGAGAGTGGCAGCATCGATTTCCGGCCTTATGAGGCTAATGAGATTAGCGGGGAATCCCAGCAGCGATTCCCTGGTTCCATTCATTCTTCCTTCCAAATGTAGCCCTTTCTCCGATTACATTACATAGCCCCATACCCGCCAATAAATGTCCCTTACCTCAGCAGAAGCTGGATTTCTTTCTTTCTTTTTTTTTAGAGGCTGGATCTCTGTATTCCGCAAGCGATAGGACTGATTAATACTCAAGTAGAACTCGCCAAATACATAATGTCATCTACCTGAAAATTCATGTGTTCCCTACCTTAAGTATTCATGCAGTCTGAAGAACCCCTTGAAAGGGGTTTAAAAGAGGGTATTTCTGTCAAGGGTCGTGACCCTAAATTAACAGCCATAGTAGCAGCCACCTCTATATGACTGCTTGCTATATGCCTGGCATTTAACTGAAGGAAAAAATTTGTTTTTTTAAAAGATTTTATTTATTTATTTATTTATTTATTTATTTATTTATTTATTTAGAAAGCATGAGCGGTGGGAGGGGCAGAGGGAGAGGATCTCAAGCAGACTCTGTGCTGAGCACAGAGCCTGGGGTTTGATGTGACTCTAAGATCACAACCTGAGTGAAATCAGGAGTTGGACACTTAGAATGAGCCTCCCAGGTGCCCCAGGAAGGTGGGTTTGATCCAGGTTTATTAAGAGTTCAAAGTTTTTTTGTTTTGTTTTTAAGATTTGATTTGAGTACCTGGGTGGTTCAGTGGGTTAAAGCCTCTGCCTTTGGCTCAGGTCATGATCTCAGGGTCATGAGATCGAGCCCTGCATCGGGCTCTCTGCTCAGCGGGGAGCCTGCTTCCCCTTCTCTCTCTCTGCCTGCCTCTCTGCCTACTTGTGATCTCTGTCAAATAAATAAATAAAATCCTTAAAAATTGTTTAAAAATTTATTTGTTAGAGACAACACAAAGCAAGGGGAGTGGCAGGCAGAAAGGGAGAAGCAGTCTTCCCACTCACCTGGGAGCCTCACGTGGGACTTGACCCCAGGACCTCGGGATCATGACCTGAGCCTAAGGCAGAGGCTTAACCTACTGAGCCACCCAAGTGTCCCAAGTTCAAAGTTCTTAATCACTAAGGTAGAGATTCTTAAATTTTCTACTCTCAGGATCCCTTTATGATCTTAAAAACTGAAGACCTCAAAGAATTTTTCTTTGTGGGTGAACATTTATAGATCTCTCTCTATATATATGATGGAAATCAAAACCGAGAAATTTAAAAGACTTAAAAAGAACAAAACCCATCATGTTAACATAAATATTTTTATTAAAAGCCACTATTTTTCAAAACAAAAGAATTATAGAGTGGCACTGTTTTACATTTTTGCAAATCTTTTCATATCTAATAGAAGACGGCTGGATTTTCCTGCCTGCTTCTTCATTCAGTGCATTGCTTTGGTTGAAGGATAGAAGGAAAAGCTGGCCTCATGCAGACAAAATAGTGGAACAGGAACTTCATGAATCTCCTGGAAGGGTTCCAGGAGCCCCCAGGAGTCCTTGGACCATAGTTTGAGAACCACTACAGTAAACTAGACTGTTTCTCAGTTAAAGACCATATCACCACTGAATTAGTTTTAGAATTGGCAAGTTCTTCCATGGCCAAGACTTTCTATTTATTTTTTTAAAGTAATCTCTATACCCAATGTGGGGCTTGAACTCACGACCCCAAAGAGTCGCATGCTCTACCGACTGAGCCAGCCAGGCACCCCCATGGCCAAGACATTTTAAACAAATTGCAAAAGATGGTGCTGGTAAAGGCAATTTGAATTCTTTTTAATTCTATTTTAAGTGGACACTTTAATACACCAATTTTCAACTTGAGTTCATAAATTCTTCTTTTGCCAGCCAAAATTACATATTAAGATTTTTTCAGGTTTATTTTTCTAAACCAAGAAGAGAAAGTAACATGTCATACACAGTCAAGGTTAACATTCGTATAGTGGTTTTACAGTTTACAAAGCTTCTTTCTGTGCACATATGATGCCATTTAGTTCTCAGGAGCCATTCTATAGGGGAAAGGACGGAGCAGAGAGACGACTTGCCCGAGACTGCCATCGATGACCGGGTTGTGGATCAGGATTCCTCGTGACCAAGCGATGTGCTCACAGGACAACTCTGCTCTAATGAACATCTCACTTTCGAAAGAAAGCCTTCCAGCCTAGGAAGCGGGGATCCTTTATTTATGTTCACTTTTTCACATACACAAGAGACAGCATCTGTTCTAGAATCCAACTGGATTTTATTTGACACAGAATACAATATGGCTGCAGGAATAGCAAACTGAAAAGACAAAGCAGAAAAGACACAGTTCTATCTAATTTATAATTAAGTAACAGGAGGGCAAGTCATTAAATGAATAACAGAACAGTTGAGCTCGATGGAAGAATTCTCTTTCTAGTGCCCATACCTGAAAGACAAAGTAAATTATTTTATTAATTTCTTAGTAATTTCCTGCTTGAGACTACAAAACCTGCTAAAACACAGGAGCAAATGTAATGACAACTTCTAAAAGATGTGAGTACACGTGTGCTCCAACATTGGGTTGACAGTCCCTCCAATGGGCCTCAACTATACCCACATGACCTTCCTTCCAGTTACCAGACAGC
>CM053611.1:102849121-102867063 GCA_028646535.1 Procyon lotor
TATGCAGCCATCAAGAGAAACAAAATCTGGCCATTTGCAACGACGTGTATGGAACTGGAGGGTATTATGCTAAGCGAAATAAGTCAGTCAGAGAAAGACAAGTATCACATGATCTCTCTGATATGAAGAATTAGAGAGGCAAGGCGGGAGTTTGGGGGGGGTGGGGAGAGAGAAATGAAACAGGAAGGGATGGGGAAGATGACAAACCATAAAAGACTCCTAAACTCACGAAACGAACTAAGGGTGGCTGGGAGGCAGCGGGGTAGGGATAGGGTGACTGGGTTGTGGACATTGGGGAGGGTATGTGCTATGGTGAGTGCTGTGAAATGTGTAAGCCTGACGATTCACAGACATGTACCCTGGGGCAAATAATACATTATATGTTAATAAAAATTTTAAAAAAAGAAAAAAAAATAGAAAAGAAAGTGGATGAAAAAAACTCACAAAACAATAAACAGTAGTGGCTAACAAACCCCAAGGTAACGCCCACAAATTCCCACCTCCTGATGTTCATGCCTCTGTGTAATCCCCTCACCCTACGTGTGGGTAGAATCTGTGACTTGCTTCTAATCAATAGCAGTGGGAAAGGTGATAGGATATCCCTCCCAGATCATGTTGTGTTATATAAGACGGCATCGAGACTTAGCCAATTAGAGAATCAGATGAAGAGATTCTCCTTGCTGACTTGATGGAGTAAGCAGCCGTGTTGAGGAGACCAAGTGGCAAGAAACTGTGAGTGGTCTCTAGGAATTACAGGCCAATAGCCAGCAGCAACCAAGCTGGGGCCCTCAGTCACACCACTACAGGGAAATGAATTCTGCCAACCGTCGGAATGAGCTTGGAAGCAGATTCTTCTCCATTCAAGCCTCCAGATGAAATGCGGCCCAGTCAACACCTTGACTGCGTCCTCGGGAGACCCTGAGCTGAAGACCCAGCTAAGCCTGGACTCCTGACCCGCATACACTGTGAAATTATAAATGTCACTATTGTTTAAGCCACTAAATTTGTGGTAACGTGTTATCTGGCAGTAGAAAAATAATAGAAATGGGACTACTTTTTAAAAAATGCAAATGTGTTTTTAAGTAGGTGATATATAAACATAGTTCAACACTTTATTTTTTTATTTTTTAAGTTTTTTGGTTTAACACTTTAAAAGGTGATTTGGGGCACCTGGTGGGCTCAGTCAGTGGAGCATGCAACTTTTGATCTTAGGGTCGTGAGTTCAAGCCCAGGGTTGGATGTAGAGATTACTTCCAGTAAATAAATAAAATGTTTAAAAAAGAAAAGGTGTATTTTTCCTTCTACTCTTGTCCCCTAGTCACTTAGTGCCCCACCCCTGTGACAATCTTTGTTACCAGTTTCTTACATATGCTTCCAGAGCAAAGCAGTGCATACTTGAGCAAATAAGTTTATATTTCTTTATATCTTTAACTTTTTTTCCTTTCATCTAGATGGTATACATATGTCCTTCTGAACTTTTAGATTTTTTTTTTTTTTTTTTACATACAGGGCACCTGGGTGGCTCAGTCAGTTAAACATCTGACCCTTGATCTCAGCTCAGGTCTTGATCTCAGGGTCGTGAGTTCAAGCCTGGCTCCACACTGGGCATGAAGCCTACTAAAAAAATTAAAATAAATTTAAAAAGAAACTATTCTTTAAACTGTGATATACATCATACAGAGGAGTGTGTGAAACATACACACACACACACTTTAAAGACAAAGCCAACAAGTGCATAATCATCAGGCAGGCCTTGAAATGAAATATAGCTCCAGCCATCGCTGTGTGGCCTCTATCACACACCAGTTACTTCTCCCAAGCATAACCACGACACCGATTTCAGTCACTACTGTTCCCTATAAACTATAGGAAAACTATAGTTTTCCCTCCTGTGTACGCATCATCAGACACCGTAGAATAATTTTGCTCCATTTTTGACCTTTACATAAAGGAAATCATTCTCTTTTTTTGTGAGGTATTTGTTTAGCTCCACATTGTTAGGCCATGTTGCTGCGTGAAAGTGACATTTGCTCATTGTGTTGCTGTAGGGCTTTGCGCTGTCTTTTTTTTTTTTTTTTAAAGATTTTATTTATTTGACAGCGAGAAACACAGCGAGAGAGGGAACACAAGCAGAGGGAATGGTAGCGGGAGAAGCAGACTTCCTGCAGAGCAGAGAGCCCGATGCGGGGCTCGATCCCAGGACGCTGGGATCTGACCTGGGCCGAAGGCAGACGCCTAGCGACTGAGCCACCCAGGCACCCTGGCTTTGCGCTGTCTTAAATCACAATCTATTTTTCCATTTTACTATGGATGGACCTTCGAAGGCTTTTCATTTCTATTCTGGCAGGAGCAGTTCTACTCTGAACCGATGCACATGGGTAAGGCTCTCTCAAGGAGTATCGGTCCTAGGACTGGAATTTCTGGGATTTAGGTAGGGCCTTCATAGTTCCAGTTTTTCTGAGCAGCTTACCAATTCACGCTCCTGTCAGAAGGGCTCGAGAGTTCCTGTCGGTGCAATTCATTGACAACAGTTGGTATTGTCAGATTTCTCAATTTTAGTTACTTATATATTTATTTTTAAGATTTTATTTATTTATTTGAGAGAGAGTGAGAGATAACATGAGTGGTGAGGAGGGACAGAAGGAGAGGGGGGATCAGGGCTCATGTGTGAATGACACATTTAAGGATAGTCAGGGTAACACTTTGTAAGAGCAAAAGATTGAAAACAGCTTCAATCCGCAGTGGCTGAGGACTGCTTAAGTAATTTACGATACAAATTTACAAGGGAACACTAATGCAGATTTTTTTTGAAGATTTTATTTATTATTTGACAGAGAGAGACACGGCCAAGAGAGGGAAAACAAGCAAGGGGAGTGGGAGAGGGAAAAGCAGAGTTTCCGCTTAGCAGAAAGCCCGATGTGGGGCTTGATCCCAGGCGTCTGGGATCATGACCTGAGCCAAAGGCAGACACAACGAATGAGCCACCCAGGTGCCCCACTAATGCAGATTTTTTTTTTTAAAGATTTAATTATTTGACAGAGAGAAACACAGTTAGAGAGGGAACACAAGCAGAGGGAATGGTAACAGGAGAAGCAGGCTCCCTGCTGAGCAAAGAGCCCGATGTGGGGCTCGATCCCAGGACCCTGGGATCATGACCTGAGCCGAAGGCAGACGCTTAATGACTGAGCCACCCAGGCACCCCACTAATGCAGATTTTTAAAAAAAATTTAGGTAGACTAAAAATGAATGTCTTCCAAGACGCTTTGTTTTGTGTTTTTTTGATAAAGTTTTTATTTATTGGGGCACCTGGGTGGCTCAATGGGTTGAGCCTCTGTCTTCAGCTCAGGTCCTGGTCTTGGGGTCCTGGGATTGAGCCCCACATTGGGGGGGGTCTCTGCTCAGTGGGGAGCCTGCTTCCCCTTCTCTCTCTGCCTGCCTCTCTGCCTGCTTGTGATCTCTCTCTCTCTCTCTGTCAAATAAATAAATAAACAAACGAACAAATAAATAAATAAAATCTTTTTTAAAATATTTTATTTATTTATTTATTTGTCAGAGAGAGAAGTGTGCGAGCAGTGGGAGAGGAAGGCAGAGGGAGAAGCAAGCTCCTTGCCAAGCAAGAAGCCCCATGGGGGACTTGATCCCAAGACCTTGGGATTATGACCTGAGCCAAAGGCAGATTCTTAACTGATTGAGCCTCCCAGGCGCCCCCCAAGATATATTGTTAAGAGAGGTAATAGGCAGGTGTCCCATACTGTGCATATTATACTACCAAAACCATAGTGAATATGCATATATACTTGTGTTTGCATAAAATATCTTGCAAGGACCCTCAAGAAAATAGGTATAGTGGATGTTTGGGGAATCAGGGTGGAGGGAGACATTTTTTACCATATGTTCCTTTTGGATTTTCTACTAGTTACATGTATTATCTTTTTTAAGATTTATTTATTTATTAGAGAGAGATAATGTAAGAGAGAGCATGAGCAGAGGGGAAAGGGAGAAGTAGTCTCCCCACTGAGCAGGGAGCCCAACACGGGGTTTGATCTCAGGATCCTGGGATCATGACCTGAGCTGAAGGCAGAGGCTTAACCAACTGAGCCACCCAGGTGTCCCGCATGTATTACCTATTAAAAGTAAGTTAGATAATTAAAAAATGTACGGAGTTTCTATTATGGAGCAGACCTGTGTTAATTCCTAGAGATACGGTGGTAAAGAAAATAGAGACCCTGCCTTGTGGGGCTCCCAGTCCAGTGACAGGAGACAGTCACTAAAGCCATCCCTGTGGTGACATGTGATGACAGCTAGAATAGGGGACATTGAGCCAAAGCCATCAGAGTTTTGGAGGTTTGCAGGCAGCCTGACATTTGTGTGGGGAGGAGAAAGAAGAGGGAGCCAGCCCGTGGAGGTGGCTGGCAGAGAGCAGAGGCCCCAGCAGAGGAAACAACATTTGTGGAGGGAGAGTAGAGTCCTGTCCATTTGAGGAACTGAAAGAAGTTCAGCTCGGCCGGAAGGTGACACGGGCTGAGTGTGTTTTCAGAAAAAGCCACACAAGAACGACGGAGAAAGGACTGAAAGCGGGCAAGAGTGGAGTCCAGAAGACTGGTTAGGAAGCTTCTGTCGTCGGTAGGCAATAGGGGACTGCAGGCTGGGTTAGGAGGGCGGCAGTGGGGACAGAAAGGGTGGGACAGATTCAAGAGACACTGAGAATGTGGAATATGCAAACTCAGTGGCTAGATGATGACTGAAGGAGGGAGAGGATCGTTATCATAGTAAAGACTAACATTTGGTAAGCACTTACTCTGCCGTAGTACCTGCCCAGCACTTGGAGTGATTCTATCGTCCAGTGACCTGGGGAGGCAGGGGCGGCTGTGATGAGAGTCTACAGATAGAAAGTCTGAGAGGGGCAGGAACTTGCTTGTGAACACATAAGTACTACGTGGTAGAGCGCACATTTGAAGCCACCCATCTCTTTCTCTCTCTCGAGATTTATTTTATTTATTCTCGAAACAGAGAGAGAGAGAGAGAGAGAGAGAGAAAGCAGGAGGAGGGGCAGAGGGAGAGGGAACGAATCCCAAGCAGACTCCCAGCTGAGTGTGGAACCTCACACGGGGCTCGATCTCATGACCCTGAGGTTATGACCTGAGCGGAAACCAAGAACTGGTTGCTTAACTGACTAAGCCACCCAGGCACCTCTTTTCTTTTCTTTTTTTAAGATTTTATTTCTTTATTTGACAGAGAGAGATCACAAGTAGGCAGAGAGGCAGGCAGAGAGAGAGGGGGAAGCAGGCTCCTCACTGAGCAGAGAGCCCGAAATGGGGCTCAATCCCAGGACCCTGAGATCATGACCTGAGCCGAAGGCAGAGGCTTAACCCACTGAGCCACCCCTGACCCGTCTCTTCAAGGCAACTCCCAGCTGCCAGGTTTAGGCAACTCAGTGATGGACAATGCTATTTATTGAAAGAAAACACAAGAGAGTGAGAAGATTCAAGGAGGAAAACAGGCATCTAACTCCTCTAGTTTAAGGTCCCTGCAAGACACAGGAGAAGGTAAGTAAAATAGGCAGATTTGTATCTAAAAGTAGAGAGAGTTCTGGCCTGGAACCCTGGGCCTCATCTGTATACAAATAGTGCCCGAGGTCAAAGGAGTGGATGAATCTAGACAATGACAGAGTAAAAACAAAGAGGAGCCAGTAGAGGTATTTTTCAGCAGGGAAGTCACATGATCCATCTTGTTTATAGGAAGATAAGTCCCCGCAGCAGTGTGGAAGATTGGAGAATCTTGGTAGCAGAAGAAAAATCTTGGAGAAAGAGGTAGCAGAGGATCCAACACATGCCTTCATTCTTTCCTTTAGTTACCTTCCAAGCATCGCCAGACACTTTGTGTGAGGTACCCCCAAGCCCAGGGAACACAGAGATAAGCCAGATCCTGTCCTTGACCTCGTGGAACTTTGGGGCCAGGACAGAGTGAGATTAGTGAGCCTTAGGAGAAGGGTAGGGGGGCACGGGGCACTGCGGGAATACAGAAGAGGGAAAGGAGACTTAAATCCACTTTGGGCAGGGGGTTCCTCAGTAGAAGATGTGACTGGTGGTAAGCCTTGATGGACAACTGAGTGTATCACCTCAATGAGTTACAGGCAGAGCCAGCAGGGTAGGTAAAGGTACTGCCACCTTAGGGGCGCCTGGGTGGTTCAGTGGGTTAAAGCCTCTGCCTTCAGCTTAGGTCATGATCCTAGGGTCCTGGGATCAAGCCCCGCATCTGTTCACCAGGGAGCCTGCTTCCCCCTCTGTCTCTGCCTGCCTTTCTGCCTACTTGTGATCTCTCTCTCTGTCAAATTAAAAAAAAATTTTTTTTTTTTCAAAAAAAGGTACTGCTACCTTAAAATCACGACTTTAGTAACTGCGAAGGGGTTCAGTGAGACTGGGGCAATGGGTAGATGTGCAGGGAAGGAAGATGGATAAGGCTGGAAATCCAAATAAGCTCTTGAAACTTTTATCCTGAAACTAATGGTAAGATGCGGGGGGTAAGCAAGGAAATCGTGTGATCAGATTTGCCCTTTAGAAAGATCCCTGTGACCACAAAGTGGAGAATGGGCTGGAGGAGGCCAGAAGACAAGCAAGGAAGATAGCTAGGAGGATGTTGCAGTGAGAGGAAAGATTAGTTGCAGTGTCCAGGTTGAAATATTAAGGACCTCACCTGAGGTATATGTACTATTCAGCTTTCTCTAAGTTATACTGCATAACAAACAGCTTTAAAATTTTATGGCAGATGGCAATCTATACTTATTTTTTGCTCATATAATAGGTTGCAGGTTGGTTATCTCTCTGCTTGCCTTAGCTACCCATATCTTTTCATTTTGGAATCCAGGTTGAAGGAATAGCCACTATCTGGGACCTTTTTTCATAGCGAAGGACTAGAGCAAATGTACCCCAGCCAAGCCCCACAATTGCATTTAAAACTCTGCTTGAGTGTGACAAAGTTCCCATATGCTCACATCCCATTGGCCAGAGCATGTGTGGCAAAAATCCAAAGTTAATGGGCCAGGGAAATTGTTAAGAGTTGGAGGAAACGAATGCTTGTGAATATATAGGATAGTTTCTAACAACTGGTTGTTCAGGACAGAGGAAAAGTGGATTTGACTTGAAATTTGGTGGGATTTGATGGATGTGCCGAGGATCACCTCAGGTGTTAAATTGAAGGTGGTACCACTCAACAAGGAAAAGGAGAGGGGAAGAAGAAACTTGTAGTCGATGATGCCCAGCATCACATCTGCCTTCTTGGGATCATGGTACCCTGGTTTTGATTTTAGGGAACCATTCTTTCTCGACTCTCAACCGTATTGGGTGAAACTTCTACCCCCTTACAAAGGGTGCCTGTGACCTCATCCTAAGCCAATGAGAACATACAGTACTCGAACACCGATTCATTCAAGAGAAGGTTCACGACACACACATGGCCAGTCAGAGCCAGTGAGGCTCGATTTTAGATCTTTAATTTGTGGACTTGAACGAGAAAGGTCGGAGTTCTGGCAGCATGACGAGCATGGAACGTAGGAATCTAGGAATGGAGTCAGCTCGTGGAGGGAGCAGAGCGGGGAGGAGGTAGAAGAATGGTTTCTGGTGATATCTCCTGAACTTTGACCAATCCATATGTGGAACAACCCCAGGGAGATATTAATTCTAAGCATCAGAAACCTGGAGGAAAAAGCTAGAGAAAGAGTAGTTCATGGAGGTCAGAACAGTCCAAGCAAAAATAATGAAGGACTGAATAAATCAGTGACTTTGGAAATGGATAGAAATACTGAATGAGACGCATGTCTGAAGATCATGGAATTTGTGGCTCACAGCTTTTGGGGGATAATGGAGAGAAAGGTGACGATGATGACATGCTAGATGATGACATCATCCCCATAGATGATGACATGGGGAATATTTGTGGAAATGGCGAAAGCATTGAGGTCAAGAGTACAGAAAGTGGGGGCATCTTGAGGGTCAAAGAACAGGTTCCGTTTTGAACATGTTAAAGTTAGGTGCCTATTGCAGATAGAAATACTGACATGGGGCACGATGAATAGGTTAAGAACAGGGATGTAGGCATGCAAAACATCAACATGTAGTTGAGTTGCAGCTAAAGGGTAAAGGAACTTTTTCAGAGAGCGCTAATGAAGACAGAATGGAAGAGGGTCATGGACCCTGGAGGAGCACACCCATTTAAAGAGCTGGCAGGGATTGTAGAGCGATGGAAATCGGAGAGGCGTGGTCATGGAGAAGGGAAGGGTGAAGGGCTGCAGGAGCCAAGGAATCAGGCCGTCCCCATCAGTGGGGGGTTTTTATAACACTTCCCTCTCTCAAGCACTCTACATCCAAACTGTTGGCAAAGGTGATCAATCCTATTTTAAAAACATCTCAGGGGGCGCCTGGGTGGCTCAGTCGTTAAGCAGCTGCCTTCAGCTCAGGTCATGATCCCAGGGTCCTGAGATGGAGCCCCGCATCGGGCTGCCTGCTCAGCGGGAAGCCTGCTTCACCCTTTCCCACTTCCCCTGCTCATGTTCCCTCTCTCTCTGTCTCTTTCTCTCTCTCTGTCAAATAAATAAATAAAATCTTAAAAAAAAACAAAACACCAAAACTTGTCTTGGATCCCTCCACTTATCTCCATCCCCATTCCCAGCATGGGGTCTAAGCCACTATTTAGCCTACATTACAAGACTTCACTGATTTCCCTGTTTCTACTCTTGCTCCATATCAAATCCATTCTCCACATAAAATCCAGGGCGAACTTTTAGAAATCTTAACTGAATCATGTCACTCTACAGCTCAAAGCCCTCCAAAGTCCTCCTGCTCTTAGAATGAAGCCCATGGGTGACAAGGAACCATTGGAGGTTTGTAGGTAGGGGAGTGACACACTCAAATTTGAGAATTTGGAAAGCATTTTGGAGAGTCACTCTAATAGCTGGGAGGAGGGTAGAGAGAAGAGAACCGTGGGGTACAGTGAGGAAGCTGTTGCATGGTGACAGAAAATGAGAGGGAATGGGTTGGAAGATTATTTAGGCAATTGAATCTATGAGGTCGGTGCTTGACTGATTGGTTAATGGAAGGAGATAGAGTTGAGGCATGATGTAGCAGGCAGCCGGACTGGGCAGACACAAACTGGTATAACTTAGCATTCAAGGTCACCCCTCTCCCTGAGCCTTCAACGATGCTGAGAACATTACTGAGCATCTCTGGTCAGCTCTCCCACTCTCCACAGGATGATTGCTAACCTTCTTTTGCTGAACTGTGTGCTCCCCTTGCCTCCCTCTTTCACTCTCAGTAGATGGCCTCGCTTCCTACCTCACAAGCAAAGATAAAGCTTCTGAAGACAAATGGTTCGTGTCCCCGCTACCAACTCCCCATACCCGTATGCCTCTGATGCCTATTCCTTCTTCTAGTTTCAGTAGTATGGCAGAAAGGAGCAAAGCCTCCCGAGATTAGAGGAGAAATTAGAGAATCAGAGATCTAATTCAGAATGGGGTCATCCTTCTCTGGTAGCTTAGATGGGGGCATTTTCACACGATCATTTTTAGGAGAAAATCTCCAGGAGGAGACCAAATGCATTGTTGGGACCAAAAGACCAGGAAATCTTTATCATTTCTCAAGGGACAGGGCAAAATCCTATCAATAGGAGGAAATTGTGTTTTTCATACCACTGGGCGGTATGGGGTTGGGAGAAAAGAAATTCCATGGTGATAAGGTGAGTTTGCCCTTTGGTAACTGAGGAGCAAAACGACTCGGCTGTTACTGATACAGAGCAATCAAACCGAAGAGGAAATGCCTAACACGGTACAGGCCTGTGAGAGCCCCGAGCTCCCTCTTGCTCCCAGTCGTCTTGGAAAGCAGTAGATGCCCAAGCAAAGGAAGTCTCCACTGACATTAGTGGGAATGTGCCAAAAGGGAGATGGTGTGGCATTGCTCTCCTGCCAAGGAGGGATGGGGAGTCTCAAGGGGCAGAGGGGGGCTCAAAATGAGAAAGGGTCTCACTTGCAGGGGAGGCTCACAGAAGAACCAGAGAAGTGAGAGAGGGGAAGGACTGGGGAGCCATGGGCCAGGGAGGGGAGGCCTTTACTCCTCCTGTCTCATTCTCTGGGTTTTCCTCCTCTGCCTTTAAGATGCTGAGACCCCACATCTCAGTCCCTGGCCCTCTAATACCATTCTCTATCCCCGGGCAGTCTGTAAGGGCCATCTCTACATAGGTTCAGCAAATGTTTGTTGAATGAGTCTGTGAACAAATGCAGGTAAAGATTTCTGGAGCAAGATGAGATTATGGGGTCAATGGTGTCCCTCCCTAAATTCAGAAAGTCCTTACTCCTTGTACCTCAGAACCTAGCTCTATTTGGAGACAAGCTCTTTAAAGAGATGATTAAGTTAAAATGAGACTGTAGGGTGGGGCCCTAATCTCCTATGACTGGTGTCCTAATAAGAGATCCCAGGGATTTGGGTACACAGAAAAAGAGCCCTGTGAGGACACAAAGCAGGCAAATGTGATATTCTGAAATAAGAAATATGTATTTGGGGGGTGCCTGGGTGGCTCAGTGGGTTAAGCCTCTGCCTTTGGCTCAGGTCATGATCTCAGGGTCCTGGGATCGAGCGCCCGCATCGGGCTCTCTGCTCAGCGGGGAGCCTACTTCCCCCTCCTCCCACCTGCCTCTCTGCCTACTTGTGATCTCTCTCTCTCTGTCAAATAGATAAATAAAATCTTAAAAAAAAAAGAAAGAAAGAAATATATATTTGGTTTTTGTTCCCAGTTCGTGGCACAGAGCTCCTAAAATCTTTGGAATTTCCTGAGTGATGAGGTGAGAGGATTGTCTTTTTTTATCCATAATTAGCCCCTTTCAACCACACCTGAGTTTATGCAAATGAGGTGACTCTTGGTGCACCCCAACCCCCTGGATAGCCTTGGGATCCTCCCCTGCCAAAGGATCCAACCCTGTGATTGGACAGTTGGAACTTTCAGATCCACCCCATCCCCCACCCCTGGGGAGGAGAGAAGGGTTGGAGATTGAGTTAATCTCAATGGTCCAATAATTTAATCAATCGTGCCTCTGTGATGGAATTTCCATAAAAATGCTAAACTGTGGGGATTGTAGAGCTTCTGCATTGGCGAACACGTCGAGGTGCTGGGAGGGTAGTACACCCAGAAAGGGCATGGAAGCTGCCAGATGGTCCTCCCGTATCTGCCCTAGGCACCTCTCCCATTTGCCTGTCCCTGAGTCACCTTCTTTGTAACAAACAGATAATAGGAAGTATAGCGGCATTCCTAAGTGAGCCATTCTAGCAATTTATTGAACCTGAGGAGGGGGTCGCGGGAACCCCCAATTTACAGCCTCAGTCAAAAAGTACAGGAGGCCTGGGAATTGTGATTGGCTTCTGAAGTAGGGGGCACTCTCTCTCATGGACCCAGCCCTTAATCTATGGCCTCGGATGCTAATCTATGGCCTCGGTGGTTAGTGTCAGAATTGAATCGAATTGTTGGATGCCCAGTGGGTGTCCAGAGAGCTGAAGAACTGGGTTTTGGTGTAGAAAAACAACAACGACATACAAGTGATGTTATGAAAATTGTTCAGAGCGGCCCCCTGCAAAACAGAGAGCACCCTCAGCGGACAATAAACCTGCCAACACCTTGATCTTGGACTTCTAGCCTCCACAACTGTGAGAAAATAAATTTCCATTGTTGAAGCCATCAGCCTATGGTATCCTGTTATTGCAACCCTGACAAATGAACACAGATGAGGAAGCCCTGGGCCAGGGGGACCTGTGGAAGGACCTGGAGCTGATGGCAGCAAGCATCATGTTACAAAGGATGGGACTCAGGCAGGGGTCTCAACCTGAGAGTGGGGTCTGGGCTGGATCAAGAGATTGCTGGGCAAAGTGTGATATCAGTCTATTGTCTCTGTCTCCTATGGAGACTATGGAAAGTGAGAAGAAAGTCATCACCTCTTTTTTTTTTTTTTAAATCATTCTTTTTTTTTAGATTTTTTATTTGACAGTGAGAAACACAGCGAGAGAGGGAACACAAGCAGGGAATGGTAGCAGGAGGAGCAGGCTTCCCGCCGAGTAGGGAGCCCGATGCGGGGCTCGATCCCAGGACCCTGGGACCACGACCTGAGCTGAAGGCAGACGCCCAACGACTGAGCCACCCAGGAGCCCCTGAAAGTCATCACCTCTTATATTCAGTCTGGGAGGATGCTGTTGGTTGACTTCCCAGTGTTCAGGTCCCCCTTCCTCCTTCCAAGGAGAAACTTGGTTTTGTTTGGGGGTTTGCACCTCCCCAGGCAGCCCAAGAGAATCTTGGGAATCTGACTCCATTCCCTGCTCCAGCATCGGATCCTCTTTCGTTTGAGCCAGCATGGGAAATTCATTTTTCTAGTGAGTGATTAGTTCCAGAATTTGCTTAAGCTAATTATCTCAAACCATTCCTCTGGTCACTGTCATGTTCTAGGGGTTGGCAGAGACTGTAGATAGCCTCCAATATTCCTTCCTTCCTTCTTTTTTTTTTTTTTTTTAAGATTTTATTTATTTGACAGAGAGAGATCACAAGTGGGCAGAGAGGCAGGCAGAGAGGAGAGAGAGGAAAGCAGGCTCCCCACTGAGCAGAGAGCCCGATGCGGGGCTCAGTCCCAGGACCCTGAGATCATGACCTGAGCCCAAGGCAGAGGCTTTAACCCACTGAACCACCCAGGCGCCCCCAATATTCCTTCTTTCTGTAGAACTCTCAATTTTGAGCCAGGCATTGGCCACCCTCTTCCTAAAGACTGTATTTCCAGCACCACTTGCAACTAAGTGTGGTCATGGAGTAAGTTTTGACCAATCAGCTGTAGATATGATTGGTGAAAGCCAAATTCAAGAAGTATCCTTAAAGAGGGATGTTGTAATCGTCCATTGCTACATAAAAAAATTGTCCCAAAGCTAAGTGGCTGAAAACAATAGACATTAGTTTCTTTAAGTTTCTGTAGGTTAGAAATCCAGCAGTGACTTAGCTGGGTGGTTCTTTTGGGCGAGGCTGCAATTAAGGTATCAGCGGGGGCTGCCATCACCTAAGGGCTCCATGAGGAGGGTTTGCTTCAGAGCTCACTCCTGTGGCTCTTGAGCAGGTCTCAAAGGAAGGATCCATTTCCCAATTTACTAACATGGGGTTCTGTGCAGGAATGCCTCATGACATAGCAGCTGGATTTCCCCAAAGTGAGCCATCAAGAGATAGTAAAAGAACACACCCACAGGTGCTTGGGTGGCTCAGTGGGTTAAAGCCTCTGTCTTCGGCTCGGGTCATGATCTTGGGGTCCTGGGATCGAGCCCCGCATCGGGCTCTCCGCTCATCGGGGAGCCTGCTTCCCCCAAACCCCACCCCCCCACCCGCCTGCCTCTCTGCCTACTTGTGATCTCTCTCTGTGTCAAATAAATAAATTATTTTTTTTAATTTAAAAAAATTAAAAAGGAAAGAAAAAAGAAGAAAAAGAAAACACCCAAGACAGAACCATCAACTTTTTATGAACTAATCTTGGAAGTAACATCCTCCTCCTCCTCCTGTAGTCTATTCCTTACAAGCAAATAAGTCTAGCCCATGCTTAGGGAGAGAGGATTACACAAAGATGTGAATACTGGGAGGCAGGGAAAACTGGGCACCATTATAGAGGTTGCCCCCCACGGTGGGAATGTGCTCACCTCTTTACATTTTTCTTCTGCTTGCTGAATAGAAAAGAAGAACTAGCGGCTGGAATTCAAGCAGCCATCTTGTACCATGAGGTGACCTTGGGAATGCAGGGTGTGAATAGCACAGCAAAAGGTTAGAAGAAGCCAGGTTCCCTGACTTTGTGGAGAGCCATTCCCTCCCTAGGCTGTGTCTCCCAGCTTTTATTTATCTTGTTTAAGCCATTGTTATTTTGTACTTTCCGTTTCTGACAGTCAAACCTAACCCTAAGTGATTCAGGTCCTTAGTGTGGCCTGGAAACTACTGGGGTTGGTAAAAGAGCTGGTTTCTTATCATTTTTATGCTTTAGATATGAGAATTACAAGGATTTGCTCTTTTTCTTTCTTTCTCTCTCTTTCTTTTTTATTTTTATTTTTTAAAGGATTTTATTTACTTACTTGAGAGAGAGAGAGAAAGCGCTAGAGAGCCATGGGCACACACAGATGGGGGGAGGGGCAGAGAAAGAAGAAGAAGCAGATTCCTTGCTCTCCTAAGTGCAGAGCCCAACACAGGGCTCAATCCCAGGACTCTGAGATCAAGACCTGAGCCAAAATTAGAGCCTTAACTGACAGCCATCCAGACGCCCCACTCTCTTTTTTTAAAAGTATGGTTGATATACAATGTTACATTAGTTTCAGGTGTACAATATAGTCTATCCGCTCAGCACAAGTGTAGCAACCATCTGTCACCATGCAACACTATTACAATATCATTGACCATATTCCTTATGCTGTACCTTTCATCCCTGTGATTTATTTATTCCATAACTAGAAGCCTGTGCCTCCCACTCCCTTGCCCCCATTTTGCCTACCTCCTCACTCTCCTCGCCTCTGCCAGCCACCAGATTGTTCTCTGTATTTATGGGTCTATTTTTGCTTTTTGTGTGTTAGTGCATTTGTTTTGTTTTTTTAGATTCCACAAACAAGGACTTGGTCCTGATACATGTTCACTGAAATCACTTTCAGTCTCTTGCCTTCTTTAAATTCAGCCACAAACCGTCCTGAATTCCCTTGCCCCTGACTCATCCTCTCTCCCCTTTTAGCTATTTCTCCATTCAGACGCAGAGACTTGAACCTATTTGCAGAATATGAAGAAGAAACTGGCATAGAGGAAGAAATTAAAAATCCAGGAGGAGTCAGGAGTAATTGGTGGAACAATACCCCAGAGCAGGGAGCAGCCAACTACAGAGGCTAGCTGCCGGTTTTTGTAAATCAAATTTTATTGGAACCTAACCCCACCCATTCATTTACTGATTATCTAGGGTGATTTTCTAGCTACAAAGGAAGAAAGGACATCAGAGCCTGAAATATTTGTTATCTTGTCCTTTATAGAAAAGTTTGCTGACTCCTGCCCTAGAGGAGGCAGGAGGTGGGGGACTGGGTGCACGGAAGTCAAAGATGCTGGAGAGGTAGTAAGTAAATAGTGGGGCCCACCGTCTGTAGGAAAAGTAGCATGATTTTTTTTTTAAATATTTTATTTATTTATTTGACAGAGGGAGAGAGAGACCAGCAGGCAGAGAGGCAGGCAGAGTGAGAGGGGGAAGCAGGCTCCCTGCGGAGCAGAAAGCCCGATGTGGGGCTGTGGGGCTCGATCCCAGGACCCTGAGATCATGACCTGAGCCGAAGGCAGAGGCTTTAACGCACTGAGCCACCCAGGTGCACCCAAAAGTAGCATGATTAAGGTGCGGTTGGGAAGAAGGAGGAAGAGACAAGAGGCAAGGGGAGGCTCCATTCTCCATTCTTCTGAAAGGCAGGGGTTTGTAGGGGGTAGGGGGTGTATGAGAGGGGTGGGCCACAGAGGCAACTAGATGGGGAGGTCAGAGACTGAGGTTTCTGAGGTGCTGAGACCGCTGTGACGTCTGGACCCCACGTCAGTCAGCACCATCAGCTCTCTGTCCAGTTGCCTTCCCCTAGCTGGCCCTGCCTAGGGCCCAGATGCCCAAGTTCTCTGTGAGTGTGACAGAGTGCCAGGCGGTGGTTTGAGGAGACTGAGAAATTGTGGTGAAGAGCTAGCAAGGAAAGGCTGCAGAGCCAGAGGCCCAGGAGGCGAGGAACCGTGCTTTTGCGGCCATAGGGACAAGGCCCTACGCAAAAACCTCTGCTTTTGTGGCAGTAGGGATAAGGCCAGGTTCACCGGGTGCCAGTGCAAGCAAGCTGCTGCAGGGAGTGGGCTCTGAGTGTTGATGCCAAGGGGCTTTTTCTTTGCCATGAAAGTGGGAGCAAAAGGCCAAGGAGAAAAGGCAAGGAGGAGGTGTGAAGGGTGAGGAAACTCAAAATAGTTTCGAGTTGAACAAAGCAAAGAAAGCCAGAGACTGGGTTGGATTTCCACACTTACTCTAAGATCAGTAACACTTAGAGCATTAAAACAATCATGGACTAGCTACTAAGAGTATTTGGAAAAATTAGGAGTAGAAAACCTTAAAACAAATAAACCAAGAATTTCTTTCTTTCTCCAGTAAAAGTCCAGACGTAGGTGGCCCAGGACTGGTATTAGGGATGCCAGTCGGTGTCAGGGGCCCAGCCTCCTTCCACTTTCTCGCTCTGCCTTGTGCATTTTCCTTTCCCAAGTTATCTCTGCTCCAAGAACTACATGCCATCACATTTCCACTTTAGCCTGGAAAAGGAGGAAATGGGAGGAGGAGGCATGCCCCTCCCTGTTAAGAGCTCTCCCCAGAAGCTACACCTGCCACTCCATATCCTCTTGGCCACAGTGTAGTTGACATGGCTACACTTCACTGCAAGGCAATCTTGGAAATATGGCTTTCATTCTCAGTGGTCATGTGTACACCTAAATTTTACAGAAAGTGGAAAACATAAATTGGGAAACCAATACTTTTCTTTGCCATGTTCCACCCTTTTGTCTATGCATATGAAAGATGACTGTACATTTCAGTTTGCACAGGATAGTTATGATTTACACCGTTATCCCACATAATTATTGACAGTATTCCTTTTCACTCAAAAGTGAAAAAAAGGAGAAAAATTGGTGGTTCTTCAGAAAGTTAAACATAGAGGGGCACCTGGGTGGCTCAGTGGGTTAAAGCCTCTGCCTTCAGCTCAGGTCATGATCTCAGGGTCCTGGGATCGAGCCCCACATTGGGCTCTCTGCTCAGCGGGAACCTGCTTCCCCTGTCTCTCTGCCTACTTGTGATCTCTTTGTCTCTGTCAAATAAATAAATAAAATCTTTAAAAAAAAAAAAAGGTAAACATAGAAACATATGATCCAGCAATTCTACCTCTAGGTATATACCCAAAAGAAATTTGGGTATATTTTGGGTATAAGGGACACCGATTACTTCTACACCCATATTCATAGCAGCATTAGTCATAACAGCCAAAAGAGGGAAATGTCCAATTGTTCATTACCAAATTGATGGATAAAGAAAATGTGAAATATATGTGCAACAGAGTATTATTCAGCCATAAAAAAGAATGAAGTACTAATTCATGCTACAACAATGATGAACCTTGAAAACATTATGCTCAGGGAAAGAAGCAAGACACAAAGGACAGATACTGTATGGTTCCGCTTATATTCTTGGAATATTTTGCCATGAAAGTGGGAGCAAAAGGCCAAGGAGAAAAGGCAAGGAGGAGGTGTGAAGGGTGAGGAAACTCAAAATAGTTTATTTTTATTGCCTATTCTAGGAATAGGCAGACTCACAGAGACAGGAAGTGGTTATGAGGGGCTGGGGGGAGAGAAAAAGGGGGAGATACTACTTCACCATATGGAGTTTCTATTTGGGATGATGAAAAATTCTGGAAATGGCTACAAGAGCACAATAATGTGAATATACTTAATGCCACTAAACACTTAAAAAGGGTTAAAATGGTGAATTTTATGATATGTAGATTTTACCATAATAAAAGAAAAAGGAAAAACCAAAGCTTGAGGTATTTACAAAGAGGAGAAAAGAAGGCGTGAATGTCCATACAAATACTGACTATTCAGAGCAGTTTTATCTTGGAAACTGGAAACAAGCCAAATGTACACCAGCAGGTGATTGGATAAGCAAACTGTGGTAGAGCCACACAGGAAAACACTACTCGGCTGGAGTACAACTCAGCCGTCAAAAAAATATGAAATCTTGTCCTTTGCAACGATGGGGACGGAAGTAGAGGGTTTTATGCTAAGCAAAATTAGTCAATCAGAGGAAGACAATCATCATATTATCTCACTGATATGTGGAATTTAAGAAACAAAACAGAGGATCATAGGGGAAGAGA
>CM053611.1:102867563-102884376 GCA_028646535.1 Procyon lotor
CTGTCAAATAAATAAAATCTTTAAAAAAAAAAAAAAGATAAATGGTCCTAATGACCTGGGACTCTTGTATTCCCTATGGGAATCCTGGATTAATGTGAGAATCACTGGCTCATTGTCCCCACTGTTTGCTGCAGGACCTCAGGGCAATATCTCCTTTTATATATATACTGTACCACTTACCTTATCACTACGCTCAGCTCTAGTTTCAGTTCTGGGGTGTCTTTTTTCAAGAGAAAAAGTCTTTAAGGCATCTCTTACATTATGTAATGTCAGCCTTTTGTAAAATATGTTTGTATCCAATTCTAGTTTTTTTGTTTTTAAGATTTTATTTATTTGACAGAAAGAAACACAGCGAGAGAGGGAACCCAAGCAGAGGGAATGGTAGCGGGAGAAGCAAGCTTCCTACCAAGCAGGGAACCCAATGTGGGGCTCGATCCCAGGACCCTGGGATCATGACCTGAGCCGAAGGCAGACGCTTAATGACTGAGCCACCCATGCGCCCCCAATTCTAGTTTTCTAACAAGAAATGTATTCTGTCATTTTGCCAAAAACAAAAACCCACATCCGTTTATGAAAGTTGCCATTATTAAATATATATGCCCATTGAACCGTTATTCTACTACATACCAAGTTGTGTGCTTATTTATACATAAATAAGATGTACCCTGTCTTCAAGGACATGAATAGATAATTTCAATATAACATGACGAGTAATAAGAGAGAGATAAACCCCAAGTTTTCTTCTTTCCCTACATGTGTTCTGAAGGGGAGCAAAAGAGGAAATGATATTCTAAAGTTAAATGATTAAGGGTAATTGTATTTGAATAAGACCCTGGATACCAACTTAATTAGGAATTTTAAACATAATAGTGATAATGGTACCATTTATGATGTGCTATTTACACATAGTAATTCGAACCTAAGTGGTGTGGTTCCAGGGCCTATGAACTACTATGCAACGGCCACTTCCTTGAGTCATTGTGAACTCATTTGAAAAATTGAGATGCTCTTTCTTATAAAAAGGAACCAGAGATTAGTCTCCTTTAAATTAGCTTTTTAAATATATATATAAAATGAAAGACACAAAGAGTTTAATCATAAGGTCACCTACTTTGACATATCATACTTTTTTGCAGGATGGGGAAATGGTGCTGCTGGATGGAGGTTGTGAGTCTTCTTGCTATGTGAGTGACATAACCCGTACCTGGCCTGTCAATGGCAGGTAGGACCCCTACAGATCCCATTGCTTCTTAGGAGTATGAGTTGGAATATGGGTATATTAGGAATAAATGACTAAACAAATATACAAGTCCCCTCTAGCTCAGATTAACTGCCTTTGGAAAGCTCCTGATTACTTTCTAAGACTGTTTTCTTCACCAAATCATAGGATCAGGCATCTAGACACACCTAGTTAACACACACACACATTCACATTTAAAAAAAAATTTGAGGGGTGCCTGGCTGGCTCAGTCAGTGGAGCATATGACTCTTGATCTTGAACTTGGGGCTCAAGCCCCATGTTGTGGGTAGAGATTACTTAAAATCTTTTATAAATAAATAGATAAATAAATTTTGGAGTTTTTATTTTCTGATTATAAAAGTAATTCCAGTATTCAGTTAAAAAAAAACAAAAAACTAGACATGAGAAGAATCAGGAAAAGAATCAGAAAATGACCCATAATCAAGAAAAATAGTCAATAAAAGGTCCTGAATAACCCTAATATTTCAATTAGCAGACAAGGACTTTAAAGCAGCTATCATATATATGTTCAGAGTTAAAGGAACATGTAAGTACAGTGAGTGAACAGATGGAGAGTTTCAGTAAGAAATAAGAAACTAAGAATAGGGGCACCACCTGGGTTAAGTCGTTAAGCATCTGCTTTCTTGGCTCAGGTCATGATCCCAGCATCCTGGGATCAAGCCCCATATTGGGCTCCCTGCTCAGTGGGGAGCCTGCTTCTCCCTTTCTAGCTCCCCTTTGTTCCCTTTCTCATTATCTCTCTCTATCATAAATAAATAAAATCTTTAAAAAAAGAAAGAAACTAAGAAATAAGAACCAGAGATTCTGGGAAGATAGTAGCAAAAGCATAGTTTTTTACTCTCTCCAAATTGTCAAAATAGTAATAGAGCTACTAGGTAACAAAACCAAACACTGGGTGATAGGATATCACTTAAACTATAAAATACAAACAGTTATGAATACACTGTACACAATCACAGGAATGGATGGTATCAGTATCTGTGTGGAAGAAATATGGAAGCAACAGTAGTGGAGGAAGCTGTCTGATGTACCTGGGAACAAAGGATCTCGCAAATAACCAACAGCTACTCACTGGAAAGGATCATGAGCCAGTTTGAGAACAGAAACTGAAAATGGGAAAGATTTGTCACTCCAAAGGCCCAAGGAAGTTTGAGGGTGCTGTGTTCCCTTCTCACACTAAGAAGAAACTGCTGGAAGTAGAATTGAAAGTAAGCAGGTGGGGCGCCTGGGTGGCTCAGTCGTTGAGCGTCTGCCTTCGGCTCAGGTCATGATCCCAGAGTCCTGAGATTGAGCCCCGCATCGGGCTCCTTGCTCGCCCGGCAGGAAGCCTGCTTCTCCCGCTACCATTCCCTCTGCTTGTGTTCCCTCTCTCACTGTGTTTCTCTCTGTCAAATAAATAAAATCTTTAAAAAAAAAAAAAAAAAAGAAAGTAAGCAGGTTAGGGATAAGAGAGAGGGAGGAATTAAAATACGCAAATCAAAGAGGGGGAGAGGAATTGAAAGCAAGCTGCCGTGTTGTTTACCACTGCACCAGAACAACAGAAGAGTGAGCATTGTGACGTTAAAAAAATCTTTCCTAAATCCTGCCTCATTCTAAAAGTTCAGAAAAATTAATTTTACATAAAATAAGCAATAAAAAAAGTATCTTGGTTAATCTCATACAAAGTTAATTAAAAGCAAAAAAAGGAATAAGGAGCATATAACATCCCTACCGATAATGGAAGCATATTAGAAAGACGTGGCTACAAAAGAGATCAAAACAGCGGCCCTACTATGTTAAAGCAAGCTAGAATTTTTAAGAACATCATTCAAGGCATGAAAGAACAAAAATCAAAATTGGAAAAATCTCAGAAACAAAATGACAACACTCAGGAAAAAACTAGAAATAAAATAAAAAATCATACCAGAAAAAAGACTGGATTGAAAGGTACGCAATAACAATGAAGCACAATAAAGCCTTAACAACAAATAGAAAGGATGAAAGGGAAGAAAAATTTAAAAATCAAAATGAAATAAAGAAAAAAAAGATTACAGGGAAAGTGGCAAATATTTAAAATAGGCAAAGAAGTTAGAACGTACACATAAAGGAAGTTCTGAAGAAAACAAAAGCATGGGAACAGAACACATCCCAAAAACTACAATTCAATAAAATTTTCCTGAAATGAAAAAAAATTTGAAGCTACTTTTGAAAGAGCACATTATGTACATGAGACTATCCACCCAGAAAAAGCAACAACAAGACATATTCTAGTAAAATCCTGAACCTAAAAGAAAAAGAATTCCTTTGGGATCCAGAAAAAAAGAACACATGATTTATAAAGGAAAGGAAATTAGATTGACTTTTCAAAAGCAATGCTTTATACAAGTAGAAAATAGAGTAACATATTAGAGATACTCAAAGAACAAAAATGTAAGCCAAAAACTTTATATGCAGCAAAAGCAACTTTAAGCTGTAAAGGGAACAGATTGTTGTGTAGAAACTTAAGGATTACTCCTATGAGGAATCTGCTAGAGCTAGACCTGTGATCCAATATGAAACCTAGTCACCAATCCCATGGGAGTACTTATATTTAAATTAGTATCAAATCAAATTTACACTAGTTTTTTACTTGAACTAGCCACATTTCAAGTGCTTAATAGTCACATGTGGCTAGTGGGTACCATATTGGACAGCAAATACACAGGACAGCACATCAGCACAGGGAGGTTTATTGATCAGTGCTGTGTTAGAGCATGAGATTCAGTTGACCAGAGTTGACTAGAGACATTGACATAAGGACTGCTGGTGAGAACATGAGAAACAGTTCACTGTTGAACTAAGACTAAATGAAGCTAAGAGGAAGAGAGCGTAATAGTAACTACTGTATGCTCCGATCATGTGGAGTAGTACATTTTTTTAAATGGAGAATGGAAGGACCTTTTTTTTTTTTGCAAAAAAAAACCTGCAAACAGTACTTTCAGCAGTTATATTTGTTATAATATTTGTATTGTTATTCTGAAATGGTGTGTGTCTGTGATAGGGGGTTAAAACAAAAGAATAAGAGGGGCTCCTGGCTGGCTCAGTCGGAAGAGCATACAACTCTTGATCTCAGTCATGAGTCAAGCCCATGCTGGATGTAGAGATTACGTAAATAAACAAGCAATGAAAATAAGTAAGTAAGTAAGAGATAATTTTAATTCTGTCTTCCTTGTGTCCTTGAGAACCAGGATGCGTGGTATGGAAGGAAAAACATAAATGAAATATAAAGAAGTTATATAAAAGCTCTGTAGTCTCAAATTTTAATTGAAGTGCCAATATGAACTCAAATGATTTTTTTTATATGTTTTTTTCCGCTTCTCTTTTCTGTCCACTGAAAATCAGGCAAGAAACTATGACCAACTTAGTATCAACTAGTGCCCTGATTATGATCTTAAAATATAATTTTTCACTAAAATGAATGAGAGCTTCTGGTAGAGTTGTCTGACTCCAGGCCTGGATCAGGATATTTATAAGATGAAGCCTGGAACATCTTAGAATACCAGATAGCATGGAAATGAAAAAAAACCAGGAGGTTCCTATCAAAAAGACTCAGGAGCCAACTTGAAGAGGTTGCACAGGTCAAAGATAGGAAACTCTGGGCTTCAGTAATGGTAATAACTTAAACCCATCAAGCACATTCAAATTCATGAGTTCATAATGATATTTTTTTGTAATAGTAATTTTTTAAAAATTGTTCATCTTCAGAGGATGATGGGAATCAATTCATTATATTGAAAAGTGGTAAATAAAAGAAAATTAAGTATTCATCCTACCTTTTATATATATAAACTATCACTGGATAACCAAATAGATTAGAGGAAATTTTTTTTTTTTTTTTTTAAAGATTTTATTTATTTGACAGAGAGAAACACAGCGAGGAGGGAACACAAGCAGAGGGAATGGTAGCGGGAGAAGCAGGCTTCCTGCCGAGCAGGGAGCCCGATGCGGGGCTTGATCCCAGGACCCTGGGATCATGACCCGAGCCGAAGGCAGACGCTTAACGACTGAGCCACCCAGGCGCCCCAGGAAATTTCTTTTTAAAGTATTCCATTAAAAAAAAAAACTATTCCATTAAAAAGGGGGGTAGGAAGAACAGGGTGGCTAGGTGATGAACATTGGGAAGGGTATGTGCTATGGTGAGTCCTATGAATTGTGTAAGACTGATGAATCACAGACCTGTACCCCTGAAACATAATACATTATATGTTAATTTAAAAATTCCATAAAATGAAAAAGAAATTATAGAATTAAAATTACCATTTTGCAGCACCCATTAATGTATAGATGTAAGCACTTAAGGATCCATGGCTGCTAAGATCACAAAAAGAGACAATCAGATATTATGTGCCTCCTATAATTTTGCCAAGTACTACATATAGTCAGTCTTACCAAAGGGATTGAACCTGAGTCTGATTTCATTCTTGGGATCCTGCTGCCAATTTGTAAGAAATAAAAAAGACAAAGGAATATGTTGAACTACACCAAGGGGGATGTATATTCATCAGCTCAGGTTGCCATAACAAAATACGACAGACTGGGTGGCTTAAACAACAGAAATTTATTTCTCAACACTTCGGAAGGCTGAGAAGTTCAAGATCAAGGTGCTAGCGAAATAGGTTTCCTCCTGAGGCCTGTTCTCTTGGCCTGTAAGCAGCTACCATCTTGCTGTGTGCTCACATGACCTCTTCTACACGAAGAGATGGGAGAAAGCAAGCTCGGCTGTCCTTTATAAGGACACTAATTCTATCAGAGCAGGGTCCCCCCGCCTATGATCTCATATACATTAGTTACTCCCTCTAGAGGTCTCATCTCCAAATACAGCCAAACTAACAGGGCTTCAACAAAAGAATTGGGGGGTGGGAGGGACACAGACTTTCATTCTGTGAATGCAATTAGCAAAATCTAGACTGTGATAAACACTGTTTGTCAAACAGCCTGGATTCTTTAACACAAAAATTACAAGGAAATTAAAAAGGATAGAAAAAGGAACCTGTCAACTAAAAGAGACTGGAAAGGCATATAAAATTTGTTTAAAATAAGCAGGAAGAAAATTGTTCTGGGATGCTTATTTGGCTTATGAAGCATTTTTTATACAAGGAATGGGGAGTCACTGCTAATGGATATGGGGGTGAGGGGAATTGCATGAAAATATTCTGGAATTAGAAATAGTGATGATGGAGCGCCTGGGTGGCTCAGTCGTTAAGCGTCTGCCTTTGGCTCAGGTCATGATCCCAGGGTCCTGGGATCAAGCCCCACATCGGGATCCCTGCTCGGCAGGAAGCCTGCTTCTCCCGCTGCCGTTCTCTCTGCTTGTGTTCCCTCTCTTGCTGTGTTTCTCTCTGTCAAATAAAATCTTTTAAAAAAAAAATAGTGATGATGGTTACACAACCATATTTGTGAAAATACAAAACCACTGAACTGTATACTTTTTAAAATGGGTGAATTTTATGATATACAAATTAAATCAATAAAAATGAGAAACATATATATACAAATAAAAAATCACAAGGTAGGGCATCTTGTTGGCTCAGTCAGAAAAGCATCCAACTCTTTAATCTTGGGGTCGTGAGTTCAAACCCCACATTGGGTGTAGAGATTACTTAAAAATAAAATCTTTTAGGGGTTCCTGGGTGGCTCAGTTGTTAAGCGTCTGCCTTCAGCTCTGGTCATGATCCCGGCGTCCTGGGATCGAGCCCCGCATCGGGCTCTCTGCTCAGCTGGAAGCCTGCTCTCCTCCCACTCCCCCTGCATGTGTTCCTGCTCTCGCTGTGTCTCTCTCTGTCAAATAAATAAATAAAATCTTTTAATTAAAAAAAAAAACAAATAAAATCTTTTAAAAATAAATAAGTAAATATAAAAAAACACAAGGAAACGATAGCTGTGAATGTTAGGATAATGGTATGGTACATACTGGGAGAATTGTAATGAAGCATATAGAAGGGACTTCTATGATAGTTGGCCAGGTTCTATCTTTTATCTGACTAGTCAACCTTCCACTGATTTCTTTTTTTTTTTTTTCTTCCACTGATTTCTTAAGGTATATATTTGTTTGTTTGGCTTTCTGTATCTGTTGCAATAGAAAGATTAAAAAAAAAAAACCACACAGAAATTCTAAAGCTAAAAAGCATAATAACTAAAATGGAAATTCACTAGATGGACCTTACAGCAGATTGGAGGCAGAAGGCAAGTGAACTTGAAGAGAAATAGAAATTATCCAGTCTGAAGAACAGAAATATATTAGAGAAGAATGAAAAAACCTCAGAGACCTCTGAGACATTTTCAAGCAAATTAACATACATCTAATTGGAGCCCCAGAAACTGAAGAGAGAGAATGGGACAGGAAAAAACGTTGAAGAAATAATGGCCCAAAACTTCCCAAGTGTGGTGAAAGATATCAAGTTACAGACGTGAATGACATTATTAACCACTTTGATGGTATTGACATTTGTAGAACACTATACCCAACAACTTCAGAATATATATTCTTTTCAAATAGTTATGGAACATCACCAAATCCATTTGCTGGACCAATAAAACAAGTCTTAATGAGTTTCAAAATGAACAACAACTTATAAAATATGTTGTCTGACTACAATGGAATTAAATTAGAATGTTATAACAATACAATATTTTTAAATCTCCAAATATTCGGAAATTAGTGATTATATTTTAAATAACTTATAGGTCGAAGAAGAAACCACAAAGTACTTCAAATTGAGTGATGATGAAAATACTATATATCAAAATGTGTGAGATACAGCTATAGCAGAAATTTATTTATAGCTAAATGCTTATGTTAAAAGAAACGTTTGAAATCAATAATGTAAATCCACCTTAGAAACCTATTAAAAAGATAAGCAAATTAAACCCAGGGTAAGCAGGAGGAAGGAAACAAGACCAAAATATCAATGAAACAGGAAAAAGCCAGAATAGAGAAAATTAACAGAGCTAAATGGCTGTTCCCTAAATAGGTTAATAAAATTTATAAACTCCCTTGCGAGATAAAAAGAGAGAAGGCAAAGTATCACAACCAGGAATGAAAGAAGGGATATCACTATAAGTCTTACAGATATCAAAAGGATAATAAGGGTGCTCGCTTCGGCAGCACATATACTAAAATTGGAACGATACAGAGAAGATTAGCATGGCCCCTGCGCAAGGATGATACGCAAATTCGTGAAGCGTTCCATATAAAAAAAAAAAAAAAAGGATAATAAGGTAGGAGCACCTGGGTGGCTCAGTCAGTTAAGCATCCGACTCTTGATCTCAGCTCAGGTCTTGATCTCAGGGTTGTGAGTTCAAGCCCCACACTGGGCTTCACACCGGATGTGGAACCTACTTTAAAAAATAAAATAAATAAAGGGTAATAAGGTAATGTAAACAACTATAGGTAGTCCTTATTGTTAGTCACAGAGCAAATGCAAATTAAACCTCTGCATGTGCACTGGAATGGCTACACTTAGAAAGACCAAGCATATCTACTGATCAAACCAACACCATGATGGATCATACAGACATTGTGCTCAGTGAAGAAAGCTTGACACAAAAGAGTACATATTGTATGATTCCGTTTGTCTACATGATTCCATTTATGACAGAAAACTAAGGTGAAAATAATCAGAACAGCTTTTGCCTCTGGGTGTGGGAATACTGATTAGAAGTAACTGTGAGGAAACTTCTGTGTCATGATGGGACTGTAGATCTGGATCAGAGTTCTCCAGAGAAACAATCACTAGGGTATATTATGTATATGTGTATATGTATAGGTAGGGTGTTGATTGATTTTTAAGGAATTGGCTCATGCAGTTGGGGCTGACATGTCTGCATTTTATAAGGCAGGCCAGCAGGCTGGAAACTCAAGCAAAAATTGATGTTGCAGATGTGGGAATTCCTTCTCTAGGACAGCAGGGCAGTTCTGGCATTTGAATTCATTTAGTGTAGGCTACCATTTGGTGTGTATTTCAGCCAACCATGTTAGAGCCTTAGAGTGGTAGAGTGGTAGAGCCTTTCTGACCGTCGAATTGCAATACTGAATCCAGAATCTCTGCTTAATGGACCAGTGTCAATACATTCAGCCTTATCCAACTTTATGTTTCTCCCATCATTATCCTGCCCTGTTCATATACATTCCCACACATATTCCTAGATTTTTGTCTGTGTAAATAGGAAAAATCACATCTTTTTGTGTGGTTTGTTTGTTTGTTTGTTTGTTTGTTTGTTTGGATTATAGTGCACCTCCTGGTGGGTCACACTTTATACCTAACCTCTCAGGGCCTGCTGAGAGTAGAATCTGATTATAGGTCTAGAACCATCTGCTAAGGCAACTACCCCATGGGAAGTTCCCGTAGGTTCTCAGTCAAAACAGAGTAAATTTCCTTAGCTGAGGGTAGAAGGGCTGCTTCTACTGGCAAAGACTCAACAGAATTTAGGGCTCAGTGTTTCCAGCTCTACTGGGATCAGTACATCCATTTATCAAAGTTGTACAGCTCAGATTTGTGTACTTCAGTGTATACAAAATTTACAAAAGAACTGTTGACTCTTTAGTAATACTGCGGTGGGTTGGCATGTGGGTACACTCATAGATGACACAAATATAACAAGGCTGCTAACGCCTGACCCTGGAGATGGATATGTAGGTGTTCATTATTCAGTTATATCGTTCTATTTAACCATTCTTATTAGGGGAATTTAGAGTGTGTCTGTTATAATTATTAAAAAAAAACTGAATGTTTTGGGGCGCCTGGGTGGCTCAGTGGGTAAAGCCTCTGCCTTCGGCTCAGGTCATGATCTCAAGGTCCTGGGATCAAGCCCCACATCAGGCTCTCTGCTCAGCGGGGAGCCTGCTTCCTCCTCTCTCCCTCTGCCTGCCTCTCTGCCTACTTGTGATCTCTCTCTCTCTCTCTCTCTCTGTCAAATAAATAAATAAATAAATAAATAAATAAATAAATAAATAAATTCTTAGGATGGATTCTTAGAGCAGAATTATAAGCTCAAATTTTATGAGTATCTTTATTAAGGCCTTTCACTTAATTGGCTTTACTAATTTACACTGCCATCCACTGTAGAAACTATGTATCATATACCCTGCCAGCTTAATATTTTCTCATTTTTCCCCATGACTGCTAAAGAGATTATGCTAAGGACACCTAGAAACTACAAGTTACTAGTAGCCAAAGTATGTACTAGTTTATCTCATGCCATCTGCTTTACATACAAGAAGTGGATCCCTTTGTTATAGTTTGTTTATTTATGGTAAAAAAAGAATGTTAAGGACCAAGGGTGAGCCTCATCTGGCCCTCTGACTGCAGTTGGGGCTGGGTGGGTGCATCACTAGCCTCACCTCAGGCATATCTACTCATCATTTAAAGGAGAGGCTGTTGCTGCCCCAGCCTGAAGAGTTATTGCTCTTCCTGTTGAGTACTAAGGGCACAATTAAGGTCCTGTCAGTACTGATACACTGGTACTGATTAAGTAATCAACAATGCCCCATCATCAGTGCCTTGGAGTTTTTCTAATCAAATTGAGAAGCAAACTTCCTGCAATATCAGATTACCCCAAATGTGTTACTTGGTTTTCCTGTCCGCAGGTTCACAGCCCCTCAGGCAGAACTCTATGAAGCTGTTCTAGAGATACAGAGAGACTGTCTGACCCTCTGCTCCCCTGGGACAAGCTTGGAGAACATCTACAGCTTGATGCTGACACTGATCACACAGAAGCTTAAGGAGCTGGGGATCGTGAAGAACATTATGGGAAATAATGCCTTCAAGGTACTGCCCCTCTTTTGACCTCGGCTCTCAAAAACACCTGATGTACTGCTGGGTTTTTATCCTATGGAAAACTAATTAGATTTAGAAATGGTCTTTGTGATTCTTCATCTATAAGAGGGATTTAGAGTGAACATGGATTAAAACAAAAGGAGTCAGTACTTATTTCTCCCAGAAGATGGCAGCACATTCTAGTTCTTTGCATCCTATATAAGCAGCTCAAGGTGCAGAAAACAAAAAAGGAAGTCTGGTGCCTACAGGGTGGAAATGGACACAAAAAGAAGAGGTTAACTCTTAATCCCTTTGTGGCGATTTTGAAAAGATAGAAGTCGTGGGGGAGGGTGTCTTGCTTCAGTGACATCAGTGAGATGAACAATATCCCCAAGGGCCATGTCCTTAGCGAATTTCATCTGCTTCCAAAATGTAATGATGTTCAGCAAAAATGTAAAACCTTAGCTTTAAATTAAGATACCAGGTGGCCACGCCAAACAGACCATTATGGCATCTCATCTCCAAGTTTAGGCTGCCAGGGTTTCTTCTATCAGTAGGAAAGACTATAAATTCCTCCTGCTGAAGCCAGCAAATCTAATTAACACATAGGAATATCAAGCCAGTAAATGCATAATAATTACTGTGTCAATTTGATGTTCTTTGCCTATTCTACAAGTTTCCATGAGACACTCAGGGTCTCCAGAGCCAGCCTTCTGAGAGGGACTTGTAAACACTGAAAAGAGAACTATTCTAATATAATCATCCTCCCTCTCCCAAGAAAAGAGGTTTTCATTTGCAATAGTCATTATTGGGGTTACCCACATCAGCATGTATGTAGTATATCAAGTAGTGGGAAAGGAAATGTGCATTAATTTGAAGGCCATCAGCAGAACTGCATTCAAGAGGTAGCAGTTTGTCAGGTCTCTGGAGCCCAAAGGTAGGTTAAACTGAAATGGCAGAACCATGGGGGAAGTATTAACACATATCTCACTGACTTACACATGCCCAGCTTTCTCCTTAAGAGGTCATTGCTCTAATAACACTGTGGTGATTACCTTTTCCAGGCTGCTCGAAAATACTGCCCTCATCATGTTGGCCATTACCTCGGGATGGATGTCCATGACACTCCAGACATGCCTCGTTCCCTCCCTCTCCAGCCTGGTATGGTGATCACGGTGGAGCCAGGTAAGGACAGGTGCTAGCAGCCTCTGATCCCTTGGGACACAGAATAGTATCAGATAGAAAGGTAAATGGATCCCTTCAGTGTAGATGGAACTTTATTTTAGACTTTTCTTGAGCTTTCCTATTTAACATCACACAATTTGTTTAATTTGACTTCTCCAATAAACAACAGATGGGGAATACTTTCTATAAGTAGATATTAAGAAATAAATCTTTTTTTAAACCCTGCCTTTGCCAGGGCCAGTTTATACTAGTCTCCTTTGCAGTGGTGGGCTGCTCACGCCTCTGAGGCCCCAGGTGCTTCCCTGCAGAAAGCTACTCAGACTCACCATGTTTCCCTCTGCAAACTGCATTGAACTGCCCACATTACTCTCCTTAGGATCTAAGTCCTTTTTCGGGAGCTTCAGGGAAAGCTGGTAATCTAATGACTCCCTAGCTTGATGATCCCAGGGAGTGGGCAGAATTCAGCAGAGAAGTGGTGGTCACAGTGGAGTATAAGGATTGATGTTATAAGAAGAATTTTTAAATACTCTGTTTTTGTCAAGAAAATGGATTTCAGCTGTAGATTTCAAGTGTTTTCCTCTCTAAATTATAAAGATTATAGCTGGGACACAACTTTATACTACCCAGTCCTACACTGCTGTCTGTGGCCTTATGTACTATTCATTCCAATCTGGTTGGTGCTGGGCACTTCCTTAGGCTTTGGCTACATATTCCTTCGCTGATCTTTTTCTTTTTACCACAGGGCAGCATCTGTGAGTATAATGGAAGAAGTTTCCAGTTTCTTAAATATGAAAAGACGTGTTCTTGTCTGACTTCATGATTAGAAAGGGTACCTTGGGCTCTTAGAATTTTCCAAATGTTCCTTAAAGTCTTCCTATTTCACTCTTACTCTACGGCATGTGCTTCAGGCTTCTTTGAGTATTTCTACAGCTTGTTGTTCAAGCTAAGTGGGGTTTTTTCAATATATTTTAAAATACTTTATATCCCTATTTTAGTAATTCCCTTTTCCCAGAGGATGATCAGGCAGAGAAAGAATGCATTTATATAATCTACTGGTTCCCAGCATATGCTGACATACTCATAAGTAACTTTAGTGGCCTGCTTAAACCACTGGAATATGACAGAATCGTGATAGAGCCTATAGTCTGGTAACAAAACAACTACAGTAATAGTTCTAGCAATGACAGCCAACGTTTATTGACCATACGTGCCACACTCTTACATAGATGTACTATATCATTTAATACCCACAATTCTAGGTAGATACTCTTAAGATCCCAGTTTTACAGATCAGTCATAGCGCAGAGAGGCTAACTTGCTTGCCCCAAACCATCCAGTTACTGCCACTTCTGAACAGCATATTCTTTTCCTTTACTTTTCAGGCATTTATATTCCAGAGGATGACAGAGATGCCCCAGAGAAGTTTCGTGGTCTTGGTGTACGAATTGAAGATGATGTAGTGGTGACTCAGGATTCACCTCTCATCCTTTCTGCAGATTGCCCCAAAGAGATGAATGACATCGAACAGATATGCAACAGGGCCTCTTGACCCTCGTTGCAGCCCATGTGCATCTCAGGTTTAGAGGGGGGTGTACGTCTGTATTTGTGCACGTGTTCCGGCTGAGCGTCTCTGCGTGTATGTTTCTACAATGTTCCATTTGGGAGTGTGGCAACTGTATGAATGTATGAAATTGTGTATGTGATCTTTATTTAAGTAGCTAGAAATCTGGAAAACTGAATATTTGAATGGTATGTTACAACTTTAGTGACATTAACTCTGTACAATTAATGACCAAGGCAGGCTTAATATTTAAATGTACAGAAAGATCATGGTTACATGTGTCCATGCATTCCAATTAACACAGTTAAACATACAGAAAATTTTCTCCTTCTCTCCAACTCTTTCCCTTTCTACACTTTTGCTGAGATCTACCTAATATTATAAGCTGTTGATGATGCTTATATTTTGAGTTAATCACCAGTGTCTCTGCCTGTATTAAAAGCCACCTGTCAGGGATTGTGGGTGGCCAATGCATATCTTCCATAACTGTTAGTCTCTTCCAGACCCGACATATCTACTGGAGCCATAGGAGCCCTTGTGGGCACTGGTGTCCTGCAATCCCACAATTCAGCTCCAATCCAGATTCTAGCAACACTATTATTAAACAGTTTTGAGTTTTTCTTGCTATTTGGTTGCCTGTGGCCTGAAAAGTGTTTAGGTCTTGATGATGGAAGAAATGGTAGAGAGAGAAAAGCACATACGTATCTGCTACAGATCTACACCTCTGTCCGTCTATTCTCAATCTGAAGGAGATTCCTTTCCCAGGCATCCATGCTTTCTTTGTAGATTCTTGGTGCACTGACCCTCATAGCACACCGTTGAAGCTGCCGCCCTGGCTAAGGGTAGATCCTCTCTTACCCTGTTGAAGTCAGAGAAACAGCACCCAGGTTTCAGAGAGATGCCCCATTATATTCTACAGTGTGTCTCATGTGATATATGGAACTCACCCAGTACCTGTAAACATGCTATGATCCTTTTATTTCTCTGATACTAGCACTGGAAGGGCAGTAGTAAGGAGTCATATTTCCCTCAACACAGCATTGGCTGCATTCATACAGGAACTTATTTCGCAGAGTGAACAGGGCTAGATTATTGCAGATGGTTTATTCAGGAACCTCTGTCATAGAACTAGTGCATTCACCTCCTTTAAACCTGTATATGGGCCCAAGGTGTACACAACATGCTGATTGTTAGAGCATGAATCCAAGGGATTTTAAGGAAGAAACAGGTTAGGGGATTAATACTCCCTGCAATGCTATAGGTTTGCCCATCTTGTCAGGAGATCCCAAGGTACAGAGCCAAAAGCAGACAAGCAGCAACTTCATCAAGAGACAAAGATAATTGTATAAAGCAGAGTGATACACACACTGTCCTGCCATTGCTCAACCATGAATGTTCTGGCTTTGCTCAGCAGCTGTGGGAGTGGATGACCACACAGCTGGATTCTTGTCCCTGGGCCTATCCTCCACAACTCTAGCTTCTCATCCTCTGGGTTCTGTGACCCCAACAACCCTTTCCTTGTATTGCATTTCCTTAGTTCATTTGCAATCCTGGAATAAGGAATTTCCTTTCCTTCCTATAAATCCTTTTCTGTGGTCTTCAACTTTCTAGCTAAAAGTCTAGGTGGCTTTTATGTACAGCAGCACACCTGAACATGAAACAGACTTCTTCTGCTTAGATTCTAGTCAAGTTCTGCAGATATTGTGAGTCCTGCTTAGAATGTCTGGCAGAATTTTTTTTGGTGACTTTTAATCCCCAAGCCAAATACACTGTCCTTTGAGTCTCAGATTAACCTCAGTAGCTAAGCATTAAATCAGTCTATTAGAACCATCAAGAAATGTTTCAGAGCTGTCTGACATATTCAGGATTTGTTGAGCAGATAGTGGTGCACAATGTAGAAATCTCATTCATTCTTAGCCATGCCACAGACAAGCCCCGCATTTCCTCCATGTCTAAGTATAATACTTTATATGCACACTAGGCTCTCCTAATGGAAATCTTAATCTTCAGAAGTCCTTCTAATGTTACACTGGAATTTTTGTCCCTCAATTGAAGAGAGATGGTTGGGTCATTAATGATGCCATCTGAATGAAGGAAGTATTTTTTTTTTTTTTTTTTTTTGAAGGAAGCATATCTTGATAGCCTCTGCCGCTTACTTTTGTGTGTTCGTCTCAGAGATTTGTGTTTTTCCTCATAATCAGAAAGCAGACTTGTATTTGAAATGTGGTAGTAGCAATTGCTGGAGTAGAAATCCTCTTTCCATGGCCATAATATTCCAAGCAATGAAGGTACTTCTCATAGTGACTGAAAGTTCTCTCTGGGTCTTCTTTGAAAACACCCTTATTTTTTCACTAATCTTTGTAAGGTCAGAAAGGGAAAACTCCTACCATAGACATTATATCTTAGAGATTAAGATCCATAAAATAAGAAAATCCCACATAAAGAAAGACATTGTGACTCATTAAAATAGAAAAATTGGGCTGTGTTATATTTTTCAAAGCTGATATAACTAACATCATCTTTAGCTTTCTTAATAATAGAAAGATTAAAGATCTGATGCAGGAGTGCTGCCTTTTCTCCTGTGTCTGTGCCAGAGATCACAAGTATAGCACAGGGACTGCCCTGCCAGGCCAGCTGTGACCTCAGATTTCTTTGTAACATTGTGTTTCCAATAACTGCTACCAGGAAAACAAAACTGGGATTTGAGTTAGACCCAGTCTGCCATCCCTCAGCTGGTGTATGAGCAATGATAGTAGAACTCATCTGTGTATGAGTGTGTGTTAGGAACTAAGTGAGGGCCCAGGATGGGGGCAGCATAAAGAACCCTGCTTACAAGAGACTTTTTATGGTGTGGTTATTTATTTTTTTTTAATTTTAGTTTCCCAAGGTGGAATCTGTAGCCTAAAACTTAAGCTGAGAGGGTTAAGTTTTAATCCTGGGAAAATATACTTCAAGCTGAAGTGTTTACCGTTCCTAATATAATGAGAAGGTGATACATCATTAAATACTAACGTTTAGTTAGAGCAGAAGCCC
>CM053611.1:102891324-102903220 GCA_028646535.1 Procyon lotor
TCCTTCCTTCCTTCCTTCCTTCCTTCCTTCCTTCCTTCCTTCCTCCGACACTCACTGGCTTTGAATCCTGCAGCAGTTCCTATACTAGGTACCAGAGGCATGAGACCCAATTTTTGCCCTGAGTGTTCAGTGGTAAGAGGCCTGTATGTGCTGTTGGAAAACCTGAGTTCAAGCCTTCCCTTTGCCTCAGTTTGAGGTCTTATGAAGGACATTTTACTTGCTTTAGAGCCTTGGTTTCCCAGATCATTAATGAAGACAAACTCTTATTCTCCTTCTGTTATAAAGAATCTGGGTCAAGATATTCATGATTCCAGGAGAGAGGAAGATTGGCTGGTACCCGATGGACAGGTAAGATAGACTGTGTCCTTGTCATTGCAGGAGACTAGAAGGATGGGCAAGGAGACCGACTCACTCAGACCAGACTGGCAAATCATGGTGTCCATTTGTTCAAGACAGTTGAGTTGAGTTCCTACCATGCATCAGGTCCTGAGTTAGAAGCCAGGAGAGAGAGAGATGGACAACATGGTCACCCTTCCTGCTGTCACCAAAAAAGGCCAACAAGGACTATAGCACAGGGCAAAACACAGGCAATTCGGAGTATAGGATGCTTGCCCATGGGACGACATCTGCAACTGGGATTCCGGGGGATCAGGAAGGCCTTTACAGAAGGGATGTTGTAAGTTAAGACCTGAAAGGTGATTGGGAATTAGGTGGATAAAAGGGGTGGGGTGGTGAATGTTTCAGACAGAAGGAATATGTATGAAGAGAAAGCATGTCACAAGCAGCACAGAAATGATTCCACTTTGCTGCGAGGAAAGAATTTGAGAGAAATGAGTTAGGTAGACAGGGGCATTTCTTGCACATGAAACTTTATCCTAACAGCAAAGAGGAATCATTTAGGTTTTTGTTTTGTTTTAAGATTTTGTTTACTTGACAGAGAGAGACACAGCGAGGGAGGGAACACAAGCAGGGGGAGTGGGAGAGGGAGAAGCTGGCTTCCCACTGAGCAGGGAGCCCGACGTGGGGCTCGATCCCAGGACCTCGGGATCATGACCTGAGCCAAAGGCAGTTGCTTAACCGACTGAGCCACCCAGGTGCTCCCCATTAGGCTTTTTAAAAAAGCCTCTTTTGTTCTGATTTCAGGCACCACAAAAAAAAATGTATAATGTCGAACGAAAATCCCTCATAACACCTCTCTTACGCCAACACTGTTGACAATTTAGTACATATTCTCTCAGCTTCTAACCCATTATTATTATTATTTATTACATGTATAAAATAGAGCCATTCTATACCTGCAGTTCTATAATTTTCTTTTTGTCTTTAGCGATATATGGATATCTTTCTATGGTAGTACGTATCTACCTACTCATTTTTAAATGACTGCATTATATGCCACCATGGTAAGGCTGTTTCATTGCTTGGGGGTGTGTTTTGGGGTTTTTTGTTTGTTTGTTTGTTTGTTTTGTGGTTAAAAAAATACATAAAATTTGCCATTTTAACCATTTAAAATTTTTTGTAGAAATTGTGGTCAAATATACATAACATAAACGTTACCATCTTAACCTTTTATTTATTTATTTGTTTTTTAAAAAGATTTATTTATTTGACAAAGAGAGAGAGAGCACTAGTAGGCAGAGAGGCAGGCAGAGAGAGAGGGGGAAGCAGGCTTCCCGCTGAGCAGAGAGCCCGATGCAGGGCTCGATCCCAGGACCCTGAGATCATTACCTGAGCTGAAGGCAGAGGCTTTAACCCACTGAACCATCCAGGCGCCCTTCACCTTTTTTTAAAAAAAGATATTTTTATTTTAAAGATTTTATTTATTTGACAAAGACACAGCAAGAGAGGGAACACAAGCAGGGGAAGTGGGAGAGGGAGAAGCAGGCTCCTCTCTGAGCAGGGAGCCTGATGTGGGGCTCGATCTCAGGACCCCAGGATCATGACCTGAGCTGCAGGTAGACGCTTAACAACTGAGCCACCCAGGTGACTCTCCCAAAAGACTTTATTTGAGAAAGAGAGAGAGAGCTCGAGAGGGCATGTGTGCGTTGGGGGGGGAGGGGCAGAAGGAGAGGGAGAGGGAATCCCAAGCCGACTCCATGCTGAGCCTGGAGCCTGATGTCAGACTCTATCTCATGATGCGGAGATCATGACCTGAGCCGAAATGAAGAGTGCGACACCTAAGTGACTGAGCCACCCAGGCGCCCCTCATCTTAACCATGTTTAAGTGCACAGTTTAATGGCTTTAGGTACATTCACACAGCTATGCGACCATCACCACCATCTAGCTACAGAATTTGTAATCTCACCAAAATGAAACTCTCTACCCATTAAACAGCATCTTCCCATTCTTCTCAGCCCCTGACCACCACCATTCTTTCTGTTTCTGTGAAGTTGAGTACTTTCATAACTTATATAAGTGGAATCATATCCATAGTTGGGGCTTTTTGTTGTTATTGTTTTTAACATTCACTTAGAGACAGGCCTGGGCCATTTGTTTGTTTACCTTTGGGAGCGTGGAGGGCAGCTATTATAATAATGCAAGAAATGTTGCCATATCCATCTCTGTGCACTTGCAGAATGCATCCTAGAGATACTGGGATTTTCAAAATCTTTAAGTGTAATAGTAGGAACCTAAACATTTGTCCCATGCTCTTTCCTCGTTAACATTGTATATAAACGCCAGCTCTCCACATCTTTGCCAATATTGGCTACTAAAATGTTTTTCAAGAGCAGATTTTATTAAATGTATAATATAGATAAAAAATGCGTCCTTGTAAACGCTGACAACATTTTAGAGGAGTGTATAAATCAATAATTCCTTGGAATGGATATATAGTCACTTTCACAGCCCCTTCCCTGTTCGCCTTTGCAGGAGGAACCCAAGTTCCTGAGGCATTCTTCCCTTGATGACAAGTGCTCAAGACAAACTTTGTTGGGCCACACCTAGAATAGCCCCTTTTAATTTAACTTTAGAATGAATGACTAGAACCAGCTAAGGTGACACTATGTATCAGACACTGCGGTAAGCATTATTCCCAAATTACCGTGTTTAATCTTCACAGTAAAGTAGGTCTAATCAAGAAATCCATTTTACAGATTAGGAGCCTGCCCATGTCACAGAGCTGGTAAGTGCCACAGCCAGAATTTAACCCCAGACCTGTGCGGCCTTCAGCGTCCATGCTCTTACCTGCCAGTCTCCGCTCTCTCCGTGTCTCTTACACGTGTCTCACTTACAACCTCTCCCGCCCCGCTCTCACCTCCCAGCTTGTGACTGACAATTCCTTCTTCATGCACACCCTTAATCCACACCGAGCACTGCACAACTGGTGCAAATTCTCATTTGATTAAGGTAGATATAATCCAGGCTGATGATTCCATTCTGCTTTTTTGAAACTATCTGAAGTCTCATCTTTTTTTTTTTTTTTTTAAGATTTTATTTATTTGACAGAGAGAGAGAGAGACAACAAGACAGGAACCCAAGCAGGGGAAGCGGGAGAGGGAGAAGCAGGCTTCCTGCCTAGCAGGGAGCCCAGTGCCTGGCAGACGCTTAACGACTGAGCCAACCAGGCGCCCCTGAAGTCTCATCCTGATTGCATTCGTGGGACTCGCATTTCTCCAGCCCTCTTCAATGCCACTGACTTCCAGGTCCTGGGTAAGGACCCCAAGGTGCAAATCCCAAGAAGAAGCAGGAGGCATGAGAACTCTGTTTACTGTGGAGCCTTCCCTTCTGGACAGGTCCATGGCTCCTGAATCTCCTTTTTGCAGAATTTTCTCATGAGATGGTATTCAGATCTTCTTGGACAGGCTTCCTTTACCTAGGCCTAAGGTATTTTTGTTCCAGCAGGCCAGTTATGTTTGAATGCTGCTTAGACTCAGGTTGGATCCTTGGCAACATGAAGGAAATCTTTTTCCGAAGGTCAGAAACTCTTCAAAAAGGTGGGTGAGCATCCTTCCAGAAGAAAACTACCAGCCAAGCTTCCAGGTTTTGTCCATATTTCTTTCCTATGTCCTCTTTACTGCAAAGGTGGCTATAAACGATCAGAAATAACTGAATCATTCCTGAAGGCCAATTTTGATCTTAGTCATACATGCTGAATCCATCCAAAAACAACTTTTTTTAAAAGATTTTATTTATTTATTTGATAGAGAGAGAGAGAGAGATCACAAGTAGGCAGAGAGGCAGGCAGAGGCAGAAGGGGAAGCAAAGCAGACTCCCTGTGGAACAGAGAGCCGGATGCAGGACTCGATCCCAGGACACTGAGATCATGACCTGAGCCGAAGGCAGAGGCTTTAACCCACTTTAGCCACCCTAAAAACAACTTTCTTAAAGCACCTTTTCAATTTACCTGCTTTTCTACTATGGTTGGAGTGAATTAGGCCAGAACAGGACAGAACTCATCCTTGTTGGTAACCTGAGTTGCTCCATTAATATCTTTTTCCCTGCTAGCTTCTTATTCTCCTCACCATTCACTTTATTTTTTTAAAGATTTTATTTATTTATTCAACAGAGAGGAGAGAGATCACAAGTAGGCAGAGAAGGAGTGGGGGCGGGGGAAGCGGGCTCTCTGCTCAGCGGGGAGCCCGCTGTGGGGCTCGATTCCAGGACCCTGATATCACAACCTGATCCGAAGGCAGAGGCTTTAACCCACTGAGCCACCCAGAAGCCCCTCACCATTCACTTTAAAGAGCAAACCACCACCACCACCAAAGTAAATTCAACAATAAGCAAACACCAACTAAGGAGCATGAGATTTGAAATTTGTGAAAAAGCTTTTAACTATCTCCATAGATACTGGTTTGGGGGTTTCCTTGGGGAACACTTACAACCTTGCCACCTCCTCAAGTACCAATTTACCCAAGGCCAAACACAGCGGAATCCCGTAATGTGTAGGAATGTGAAAGCGTGCTGGCGAGGCCCTCCTCTGCAAAACTGTGTTTTGCACACACTTTATTTATATTCAAGAATTTTCCTTCGTAGTTACATTTTTGCTTTTGTCCATGCTTAGATTATCTTTAGCACATTACGTTTTTGCCCTTTTCTGTATCTACATTATCTTTAAGGCACTACCTAAACGTAGTCTTTTATTGAGCTAGCCTACCGGGGGTGGGTGAAAAGTACCACCATAAAATGTCCTCAAATCTTAGATGTATTCAGAAAAATAATTCAAGTCTCCTTTGGTGAGAGAGGTACCTGGTAGGGGCGAGTGGACACGTGGTGGGCCAGAAACGAATTTAGGTCTGGTCCTACAGCGTCTTCCCACCGCTGTGATTTTTATTTCCTGATTGTCAAGATAATACATGCTTATTGTAAAAGTGTAAAATTCGGAGAAAAGGGAAGCAACTCATAATCTGTGTGATTTTTTTTGGATGGGAACCGTTCACTCCGGGAAAGAGATGGAGGAGAGAGGACGCACCGGGTCTCTGGCCAGAAACACTGGCCGACGACGGGGTAACCCCCTGCCTGACTGCATCCACTGGGGTTCGGAAGACTGGCCGCCCAAGGACCCGGGACGCGTGGCCATCCCCACGGCGCTCCTATTCGGCCACCTGCGCGGCGACCTGGCGCCTTCCTCAGAGCGGCTCCCGGGCTCCGTCAACCCCGGTTCCCACCGGTCCTCACCGGTCCCCTACGCAGAGACCCAACCCAGGCACCTTCCCCCGCAAGTGTCCACCGACTGAAAATAGATCCCGAGTCGGCCCCTAAACCCTCCCCCCGTCCCCCCGCCCGTCGCCAAGTCCTCCCCTTTAAAGGGAGCCACCGGGTGACGCCGGGGGAGTTTGCGGAAGCGCCAACCGTGTTGGGGCCTTGGGCGGATCCCGTGATTGGAACTGGCCCCGCCCCCGGGTCCTCTTCCCCCATTGTGTGAGCGGCTCGGGCCCAGGCCCCGCCCCCTCGCCGCCTCCCTCCGGAGGCCCAACCCCTCCCCTTTTTTTCACCCCCCCTTGGCTCATTTCCGGCCGCCGCTGCTACCGCTAGCCTGTAAGGAGGATTCGGCAGAGGGAAGAAACAACAGCCGCCATCTTGTTTGTGTGCTAGGCTGGGGGGGAGAGAGGGCGAGAGGGAGCGGGCGAGAGTGGGCGAGCGGGACGCCGGGCTGAGTGCGAACTGCGGGAGCCAGAGTGCGGAGGCGAGCCGGGCCGAAGAGAGGCGGCAGGGGCCGAGACAGTGGCAGGGGGCCCGGGGCGCACGGGCTGAGGCGACCCCAGCCCCCTCCCGTCCGCACACACCCCCACCGCGGCCCGGCAGCCGGGCCGGCGTCGACGCCTAGGGGGGACCATTACATAACCCCGCGCCCCGCGGCGCCTTCGCCCGCCGCCGAGGGCGGCCCCGAGCGGAGCCCCGGGGGGCGGGCGCTCCCGGCACCTGGCCGCCGGGGGTGGGGGCCGTAGCGGCGGCCGTATTTATTTCTGTGCGGCGGGAGAGGAGGGCGAAGGAGGAGAGCGCGGCGCGAGGAGAGGCCGCCTGCGCCGCCCGCCGGAGCGGGGCCTCCTCGGTGGGCTCGGCGTCGGCGCGGGCGGGCGGCGCTGCTCGGCCCGGCCCCCTCGGCCCTCTGGACCGGCGAGCTCCGCGCCCGGCGTCCTCGCCGCGCCTCCGCCGCCCGCCGCGCGATGTGAGGCGGCGGCGCCAGCCTGGCTCTCGGCTCGGGCGAGCTCTCTGCGGCCATTAGGGGCCGGTGCGGCGGCGGCGCGGAGCGCGGCGGCAGGAGGAGGGCTCGGAGGGTGGGGGCGCAGGTCCGGGAGGGGGCACCGGGAGGAGGTGAGTGTGTCTCGTCGCCTCCTCCTCTCCCCCCTTTTCGCCCCCGCCTCCTTGTGGCGATGAGAAGGAGGAGGACAGCGCCGAGGAGGAAGAGGCTGATGGCGGCGGCGGAGCTCCGAGAGACCTCGGCTGGGCAGGGGCCGGCCGTGGCGGGCCGGGGACTGCGCCTCTAGAGCCGCGAGTTCTCGGGAATTCGCCGCAGCGGACGCGCTCGGCGGATTTGTGCTCCTGTGCCCTCCTCCGGGCCTGGGCCCAGGCCCGGCCCCTCGCACTTGCCCCTACCTTTTCTATCGAGTCGGCATCCCTCTTCAGCCACCGCGACCCAGCGAAGAGAAAAAGGAACTTCCCCCACCCCTCTCGGGGGCCGGCGGAGCCCCCCAAGCCCACCCCAGGGACCGGGCCGGGGAGCCCTGGCCGAAGAAGAGATTTCCCGAGGATTCTCGTTTTCCTCGCCTGTATCTCCGAAAGAATTAAAAATGGCCGAGAATGTGGTGGAACCGGGGCCGCCTTCAGCCAAGCGGCCTAAACTCTCATCTCCGGCCCTCTCGGCGTCGGCCAGCGATGGCACAGGTTAGTCCCGGGAGCCCTGGCCTTCCACATCCCCCTTAGTCTTTTTTGCTCCGTGCACCTTTCTTCCATATTTTCTTCCTTTTTCTCTCTTCTTAGTTCTCTGCTTCTTCATTAATTTTAAAGGTGTTTGAATGAGCTGGTCGAAGACGTCCAGTAGCCCAACCATTTTCTTTGCTTCCTAATACATTCGTTGCAACACTATGTCATATAGATGTGTGTTCTGGAATTAGAGCTCTTGAGTGGTGCTATGGAAATAGCCTTTATTGTTGCTCCCATGCAGTTTAATTTTTGAAATGCCAGTATTTGTGTGTAAGGGTTTTTTATGTAATTTTGCTTTGAATTTTTTGTTGTTGTTGAGAAATGAGGAATTGCGAATCCTTTCTCCTCTATTGCACTTATTCTGTTTTCTCTACTTTCCACTCTTCCTTTTCAAGGTTTTCTCTTTTTTGCACAGGATTTTCCGTTGAGGATGAGAGTATAAAAAATTGATTTTATTTGTGTGTATGTGTGATCCAAGATTTCAGGTTTGACGTTACGCTTAACGTTAAAGCTGAAATTTGGTTCGAATTATTTTTCCTCCCATTCCTGCCCCCCCCCTTTTTATTTGCCTAAAGAATCAATATAGAGCGCAGTTCATTTTACATCTTCCATTTCTTTGGTGTGAGACCAAAATGTCTGAAACTCTGGGGTTTTAGGTTGGGAGAGAGCAGAGGCATTTTCTTTGCAGTTTGTAGTCACTTTGTCTTGGGGGTGGGGGGAGTGGAGATAACCAATTGTGTGGAGTTATGTACTTGGAAATCAAAATTAGGAGTTGTAAGGGTTCCAGTCATGAACTGCAAACATAAACTGATAGTACAAAAGTTTAAAATGTGCGTTAGGTTCTGTATTTGTGTGAGTTTTTTTGTTTTGTTTTGTTTTTTAATGATTTAAACATACTTGGAGATCCGTATTTCAGTTTAAAAAAAGCTCATCCATTCTTAACTTCACTCAGTTGTGGACCAGCGCTTTTGTCAAGGGAAATTCAGGGAGACTTCCCTCCATCATCCCCTTCTTGTAATTAGTTTGGTGCTGTCCTGATGGCCACCGACCTTCTCTTTTGCTGTCGTAGTTGTTTGAGGTGCTAGGATAATGAAGAGGAAAGAATGGCTGGCCATCTGACAGTCCACAAGATGTTCCCCCTTACTACGGAGCATCTCTTTAACTCAGCGTCATCCCTCCATCTGCCAGTGAGAGTGCATAATGGAGTTAAATGTACCCTATGACTTTGTAGAGAACTTCTAAAGCATGTTTCTAAGTAGGCTTCGTTTCTGAGGGTGAAAATGTAAGGATGTGGCAAATGCTTTGCATTCTTTGCTTTTATAAGAAAAATGTGTCCTGAGTTTAAGATAACCTGCAGATTGAAGATTTTTGCAGTTTTCTACTTCAGATTTATAAAATGGGCAATGCAAGAACTTTGATCTATTCTTATTCCTTGAACTTTCCGTATTCACAGATTTTTTTTCCCCTCTTACTTGCCTTTTTTCCTCAGGACTATTACACATACAGAGTATCATATTCCTTTGCACTTATTAAAATGTTCTGAAGGATTTTCAGATCACCTTAGACATATTTCTGTCTGTATGTTTTTGCGTTATTTCTTTAATTTTTGTGTAATGTAGTAATGGATTTTACATTTGAGTTCACTAGTGACTTGGGATGCTGTAGAGAAAACTTCCTTAATGTGTGTCGCTTTGATGACCCCTGATTTGAGCAGCTTAGTCTTGGAGTAATGCAAGGACTGAAAGGAAAGCTGTGCTCTCTTGTTGAGGTACCTCTGTTCAGGTGCACTACTGCCTTCATATTTGATCTGTGTACTTGGCAACTTTAGCTAACTCATTTTAGTAGTGTCTCACCTGTTAAGTACACAAAAATTGTTTTGCTACTTGAAATATCTCTGGATAATTAAAAGAGTCCTAAATGTATCAAGTGGGTTTTTAGAGTAAAAAAACACCTCAACATTGATATGAACTCAATTTTAGTACTAAGAGTTTATCTTAGTATTAGTTACCTTTGTCTAAATTTTGTGATGAGAGTTGATCCCCTTTCCCCAATTAAGATTGTACTCTAGGAATTTTTTGGTGTCAATTTTCATCCCAGTCAGTCTGGGTTTTGGGGGAGGGGATGGAGGGAAGGAGTGAGGGAGTTCTAAAGAAAATACTGTCCCATTGTGAACTAAATTGAAGTTGGTGATCGTACTTCTTTTTTTTTTTTTTTTTTTTTTTGCAGCCAGCAGTGTGTGGTGTAAGCTGGCAGGGAACTTTTAACAGACACACCTCACTTCTTAAAACATTAAGTTTTCAAAACATTTCTACTTTTTGACTTTTGAGTTATTACCTGGATATTTTATAAATTTGAAAGTTTTTTGGTAATTGATTATGAATTTTATCTAGAACTGGGTCAAAATGATCCCAACATGTTGGACTTCAGAAACTTTCTATTTTTTTAATGATTAGGTCTTGTTATTTTAGTAGTGTAAGCGTACCTACCACGAATGTTGGCATATACCAGTTTTATAGGAAGGAAAACTGGAACCCAGTTGGGTTGACATACTAACGTGTTAACAAATTAATGTTTAAATTCCAAGTTCTGGATTTTTAAAGTTAGTCACTAATGCAGAATAAAAATGACTTCTTAATGAGAAGTCAGAGAGTCTTTTAAAACATTATGGATTGATTCAAATAACTTGAATTAAGTTCAGGTTTTATGTGTCGGAATGGGGAGGAAGACACTTTTTTTTTTTTTTTTTTTTAGCTTTTGCATCTTCGTATTCCTGTTTCAGTATTTGTACTTGATCCATTGAAAATTTTATTTAACTTGGTATGATTAGGTCAGAACTATTTGATAAATCAAATGATTGAATGTTCCCCACCCCCAAAAAAGATTGTAAAAGCCATTTGTAAAAATATTTTGGTAAAATTGCTGACCAGGAAAGTTAACAGGTAAGCCCTGAAAATATTTCTTGAATCTATTTCTAGTAATAATCTGAGCGATGGGATTGATGAGGATGATATAGTTGCTTTCATTGTTCATTGGATATGTTCTATCGCTGCTTTGTAAACACTTAATGCTATATTCACTGAAAGAACAGACTCTGAAAAGATGGCTGATAATGTCAGGATCTGGCATTTCAAGTAAGGATCTTTCTGGTATTGGTACCAGTTTTGTAGTTTACTGTGTACTCATATCTGAATTGGCTTGGATTTTATGCCTTTTTTTCATTTCAAAGGAACAGGGTGGATAGTATATAAAATATTTCATTTTGACCACTAGATTAATATATATAATAGAAAAGTGGCAAAGATTTTTTTTTAATGTCAGTTATATTTTCTCAAAACACTACTGTGGATTAATGGTTTGTTATCCTAACCAGAATATTTTTGGTGGAGACCATTTCTTTTTCAGCTCTTAAACCTATCTACTGTGTTTAAATTTTATTTTTAAGGCATGCATGTTTATATTAGCGTTCTCCTGGAGTTTTTCGGTTATGGCTCCTTGGTCCAATGAGGTATTGCTGATCTCAGTGTTTTGTTGCAAAACATTTTAGTAAGTGCCTTGAACTCTGGCAGTTGGCTATTCTCAAGGCTTTGTAAGTTCATTTATAGGGCTTCAAGAAGGCTATATGTGGTTGATAGTGAGATAAAGTGACTTCTGTTAAATTGTAAATCTTGTACATGTTACATACAGTATGGGTGCCCTTTTCCAGCAGAAATTCTTGTCTTTCACAATGTAAGATGTGTATTGGCATGTCCAGTGAATGTATAATGGAGAGAGAGGAAACAGTTTCTGCCTTTGGTTGCCTTTTCACATTATTTTCTGTTTTACTTTGCTTTTCCACCTTCTCCTTAGTCTATTCTATAAAAAGCGAGAAAAATTGAAACAAGAAGTTGAAAATAAGTGCCTAGTGGTATTTGTAGGGACATTAAGTGGTAAATAGGAAAGGGAAGAAAAAGAGTAGGAAGAATGTTGCAGAGACAAGTGGGAGTGTAAAATACCTCTTCCTGGTATATTTACAAAAACAGTTCAGAAGCTGTTCTGCCAATTTGTAACAGCCAACAATTAATAGAAAAGTAAGATATGCTTGTTTTGTGTATTTTGTGATTTTAGGGTTTCTTCTTTGAGAATTTCTGAAGTTGAATTTTTTAGTGTGGCAAACAGAGAAAATAATGGGCAAGTTGAAACTTAAATTATACCAAGTGTAAAAATTTTAAAACAATGAATTTTGCAGATTTTTTTTTCATGTGATGGGTGTTAATTTTCCTCTGAAATTTTGGTAGGAAATTTTTTATTGCTCAGTTCTCAATAGGTTTAAGAGAATGAATATTAAGATGTTAAGGTTCTTCTGAACAGTTCAGATATCCTTTGTTTTTAGATACAGATCTTATTTTATAAATGCTTCAAAAGGCAATTAGGAGTGGGGTGCCTGGGTGGCTCAGTGGGTTAAAGTCTCTGCCTTTGGCTCAGATCATGATCTCAGGGTCCTGGGATCAAGCCCCACATCAGGCTCTCTGCTTGGCAGGGAATCTGTTTCCC
>CM053611.1:102903320-102947218 GCA_028646535.1 Procyon lotor
GTGGTAAAGATTTTTTAGTGGATTTATAGATAGAAAGCCGAGTTCATAAAGTTCAGAGAGCAGTAGTCTTAGAAGTAAAGCTATGGTACAGTTAGCCAATCTACAAAGATTAATTTTCACAAGAGTGTAAGAATATGGTAGCAGAGACTAAAATTAGAAGTACTATATATACTGTCATATAGGGTGTTTTGTATATGTAAGTAATTAAAATGGAAATCAACAAGTATTTAAAGTATAATGAGAAATTGGAAAGATTGTTCTTAGTGGAAATGCTCAAGTTAGAATGGCTTTTTGCTAAAGAACTGTGTGATTGAACACTACTTTTTCTATTTTCTGTTTGCTTATCTGGGTCTTAAAAGACTTTCTTATAAAGGAAGAGGGAGAATAAAAGAGTACAGTGCTTTTCAAATTTTTTTGACCACACCCAGTAAGAACTACATTTTACATGGAGAACTAGAGACCCTACCTCAGCAAGTAGACAAGCTACTTACCCTTACTACCTGTAACATACTCTGATGTTTTCTATTATTCCTTTTTTTTTTTTTTTTTTTAAGTTCTGGTTGTGACTAACCGTATTGATTTCATGACCCACTATTGGCTTGTGACCCACAATTTGAAAAATACTGGCTTAGAAGAGTTGACAACTTGGCATTTGCATTGGACCAACATTTTCTGTATACTAGGCATTTATCGTCAGTGCAAGGAATACTCTGGTAATCAAGACAGACATGGACCCTTCCTTCCTGTACATAGCTCATAGATAAAGGGATGAGAGTGATATTTAAGACTGATGTGACCAGCATTATTTTTGGGAAGTGTGTACAGTGAGAGAAACAGGAGGGCCTATAAGCTGTAACTACTGTTCCTCTGGTGGCTGTCTTTGAGGAATTGGTGCCTGATCTTGAAATCTGAAGGATAGAATATAGGATCAGTAAGAGTGAGCCCAGGCTGGGAACAAGAGTATGGCCTGCTCGGGGAACCTATTAAGTTCCATCTGACTTGGGGGATAGCAAGAAATAAAACCACAGAGGTAAGCATGGAGCCAGTTATCGTTGGCTTATAATACTTCTTAGAGTTTAGATTTTTTCCATTTTAGCTCTTTTTAAAAAGATTTTTATTTATTTATTTTGCCAGAAAACACTTGTAGGCACGCACACACAATTGGGAAGAAGCAGGCTCCCCATTGAGCAGGGAGCCCATATCGGGGCTTGGTCTCAGGACTCCGGAAATTATGACCTGAGCCAAAGGCAGATGGTTAACCCACTGAGCCACCCATTTTAGCTTTTTTTTTTTTAAAAAAAAAATTATTTATTTATTTATTTGACAGAGAGAGAGAGAGAGAGAGAGAGAGAGATAAGGAGGCAGAGAGGCAGGCAGAGAGAGAGGGCGAAGCAGGCTCCTCGCTGAGCAGAGAGCCTGATGTGGGGCTCGATCCCAGGACCCTGAGATCATGACCTGAACTGAAGGCAGAGGTTTTAACCCACTGAGCCACCCAGGTGCCCCACTTTTTTTTTTTTTTTAAGATTTTATTTATTTATTATATTTTTAAATGACTTATTTATTTATTTATTTATTTATTTATTTATTTATTTATTTATTTATTTGACAAGAGATCACAAGTAGGTAGAGAGGCAGGCAGAGGCGGGGGGAAGCAGGCTCCCCAAGGAGCAGGGAGCCCGAGGCAGGACTCGATCCCAGGACCCCAGGATCATGACCTGAGCCAAAGGCAAATGCTTAACCATCTGAGCCACCCAGGTGCCCCATTTTAGCTCTTTGAAATGGTTGGGACATGATTATACCTTGATCATTGACTAAAGTGAGGAATGCTTTGGAAAGGAACAGGGAAAAATATGAAACAGGGAGACCAGAGAGATGGCTGTTTTAGGATTCCAGCTGTGATGCGGGTGGCCTGAGTTAGTAGATGGAAAGCTGTGAAAAGATCTGAGGAAAGTGGGTGACTAGCAGAACTTAGTGATTAATTACACGTTAGGATTTTGTGATAGAGGGATCAAGGGTAATTCTCAGGTTTCAAGTTTGGGCAGCTGGATTGGTGAGGTTGCCATTTGCTAAGATAGAAAGTGAAGTATTTGTGTATGGATGGTGGAGGGGAGGGGTTGTGATGAGTTAAATTTTGAACATTTTTGAAATTGTGTAATTCTCCTGAGTTGAGTAGTCACTGTTTTCATTTGGTGCATCTTTCTCTCATTTCACCCAACAAACTTTAATTACTAAACATCAATTATTAGACACTTGGAAATGTAAAAATGAATCAAGGTTGTACTTTTTGCTCTTAAAGTATTTAGGATCTGGTGGGGTTGGTATACATGTACACACAATTTTCCTGTGAGTTGTATTCTGATAAGTGTTTTAAAAAGTTGGGGGGGATAAAGGTAGTGGAAAGGGATTGTTTCTGATGGGGTGAGTTTGGAGAACTGAGGGTAAACTTCAGAAAGTGTATTTGAACAGAGGTAGGAGAACTTGAAGATACTTTAGAAGTAGAGAAAGTTGAAAGAGTATTTCTGTTTCAGGTGGAACAAATACAGTAGTTCTAATGGGACTGGAATGCAGACTATGGTGGTATGTTTTCATGTGAGACAGATGGAAAAGGATTTTGGTGTCCTGTTATGAAAAGACAGAAATATAGTGAGGAGTTGACATTTCTTACGATGAGAATGAGAGAGAGAATGATATGGTCAGCAAGGAGAGCACCTTATGGCAGGAAGACTAGGGGTATGCCATTTATCTTTTGAAGTGCTCTTCCATTTGCCTTGGAAGTTTTTGGTAGGCTGTAATTATTGATGTGGGTTGTTTATTTTTTTAAGGTACAAGTTTTGTTTACCAGTTGTCCTCAGTGTAGAGAATACAGCAGATAACTCAGAAACCATTCACTCTCTCCTTTTTCTTTACAGATATGCAATCTTTAGGAATTTTTTTGGTTTTGTTTTTTGGAGAGATTGTATGATAGCTCTATCACGTTCATTCCCTCAGAACAAACCCCAGTCAAGCAAAGGAGTCTTAGACTCGCTGCAAAACTTCTTCCAAGATGTTACCAGTACTCAAAATCAAGAAATGATCAGTGGTGGTAAAATTAACATGCACTTAGGCTTTAATATGAACATGTCATTGAGTTGATTTTTAAGGTGGGATTTTTGATAAATAACAGTGTCCTCACCTTTTAGTTAATTTCATGCCAAGAGGTGTCACCATATTAATAAATTGATGAAGAGCAAGGCATGTAGTCAATATCAAACTTCTAATAAAAGTGGGCTGGAGGTTACACATTTGATCACTTGTAACACTTGATCTGTGTTTAAATTTTGAGACCTAACTTAAATGTTTTGGGGTTAAAAGTCAACTCCAAGTCAATCACTTGCCAAAGTATAGGTACACCTTTTGATGTCATGGTTGCAGGACAATATTAAGAATGCATATTTTGGGAGCAGCTGGGTGGCTCAGTCGTTGGGTGTCTGCCTTTGGCTCAGGCCCTTCTGGAATTGAGCCCCGCATCAGGCTCAGGCTCCCTGCTCCGCAGGAAGCCTGCTTTTCTCTCTCCCATTCCCCCTGCTTGTTCCCTCTCACTGTGTCTCTGTCGAGTAAATAAATCTTTAAGAAAAATGCCTGTTTTGAAATTTGCTTGCACTTCTGCCCTTTGACTCCGTTGGATTTCAAAATTCAACACTTGCTAACATGCATAGCTATGTGATTCTGTATAACTTAATATTGATCATCATCTTCAGTCCAAATTTGTATATGACTCACATATTGTTACCAGTTGTCTTTAAAAAGTATTAGAAGTCATATTTGTTTTTCCAGCATGGATATTTCATTTAATTTTCTTAGTCTTTCAAAAGTAGTCTTTGTTTTTGTTTTTAAAGATTTTATTTATTTGACAGAGAGAAAGAGATCACAGTCAGGCAGAGGGAGTGGGGGAAGCAGGTTCCCTGCTGAGCAGAGAGCCTGATGTAGGGCTCAATCCCAGGACCCCAACATCATGATCTGAGCCGAAGGCAGAGGCTTAACCCACTGAGCCACCCAGGCACCCCTTTGCAAAAGTAGTTTTAAAGTGTTTGTGTGTCTTTCTTTTCTTGATAGGTGGGTTGTTTGTGATTAGATTAATCCTACATCTACAGAATATCAAAATACTAATTTTTTTAAGGTTTTATTTATTTGACAGATCACAAGTAGGGAGAGAGGCAGACAGAGGGGGGGAGGGAAGCAGGCTCCCCGCTGAGCAGAGAGCCCAAAGCGGGGCTCCATCCCAGGACCCTGAGATCATGACCCGAGCGGAAGGCAGAGGCTTTAACCCACTGAACCACCCAGGCGCCCCTCAAAATACTATTTTTAAATCGCTGAATGAAAGTTATGAAAGCTGTTTCAGTCTAATTAGTTATGATTATTAATTATAATTAAAATCATGAAGTTTGCAAATTTGCCTCGTTTTAAAGATTGCAATGTTTTAAAATGTCCTGATTCTTTTTTTTTTTTTTTTTTTAAAGATTTTATTTATTTATTTGACACAGAGAGAGATCACAGGTAGGCAGAGAGGCAGGCAGAGAGAGCAGGGGAAGCAGGCTCCCCGCTGAGCAGAGAGCCCGATGTGGGGCTCAATCCCAGGACCCTGAGATCATGACCTGAGCCGAAGGCAGAGGTTTCAACCTACTGAGCCACCCAGGTGCCCCAAAATGTCCTGATTCTTAAGCACCCCAAACAGCTGAGTTAATAATGTAGGAAGTGCCCTAAACCAGAATCTTTGTTATATTGTCAATGTCTAGTTAGATTGTTACCAGATTTATTGAAGTTATATAGATTTAACTTTCATTTCCATCCTTATTTTTTAAAATCTAGATCCCTCACCTGGAATAGGGGCTCTGAGCATTCTGATCTCTACCCACTTCATCACTCACTTTGTTCTCCCTACTTTGAATTCTTATAGTTGCTGAACTGGTGGAGTTTTAGGTGGTACACATCACATTTTCTTTTTTCTTTTTTTTAAGATTTTATTTATTCGACAGAGAGAAACACAGCGAGAGAGGGAACACAAGCAGAGGGAATGGTAGCGGGAGAAGCAGGCTTCTTGCCGAGCAGGGAGCCTGATGTGGGGCTCGATCCCAGGACACTGGGATCATGACCTGAGCCGAAGGCAGACGCTTAATGACTGAGCCACCCAGGCGCCCCTACACATCCCATTTTCTTTCTCCATTCTTCACCTGTCCCGGTCCTACTTACTCTGGCCTCACTGCTGGGTTAGAGGAAAGAAAGGTTTTGAGATCTGGAATGTTCTTCTTTTTAAAGCGTTTCAATGCCATAAAGAAAACTAAGTGACAGAATCAGGGGCACCTGGGTAGTACAGTTGGTCTGTACTACCTGGTGGTCTACTTTCCGCTCAGGTCATAATCCCAGGGTGCCTGCTTCTCCTTTTTCCCTCTGCTGCTCCCCCTGCTTGTGTGCTTTCTCTCTCTCTCTCTCTCTCTGTCAAATAAATAAACTCTTAACAAAAAAAAAAGAATCTGTGGATAAATTCTGTCTTCTATTAAGTGGGTACTTGAGAATTGAGTAGTTTTGGAGTAGTATGGATATTAGTATGGGTAATTTGCTTATGTGCACAGTTTAAGAGCAGAACTGAGTTTTTATTTGACTTCAGTTTACCTGAAGCACAAAAATAATCCTGTTACAAACAAATAATGTTTGGGCCTTCTAAATGGGAAAAAGTGTATAACTGGGAAGAGGTGCTATTCATTGTAATTAGATTTTGAGCCAAAAGTATTTTAAGTTTCACATCCTAATTATTAACTTAAAAAAAAAACCTCTTATGCTCACAGCACAGTGTGCAATGTGTGGGATTGTATTGTTAAGAATTCTAATTTTGAAGGTTATGCTTCATTTATGTATTTCATAGTGGGTAATATTTATCTAGTTTCTCATATATTGGGAATCATCATTTTTGGAAAGGCTAAGTGATGTGGGTATTCATTTTACAAGAGATTATATGGCTAAATCCATATAGCAATATAGAAAACACCAAGGGTGACCTACAAAATCAGTATGTAATAATGAAAGGATGTTTTGACTCAACGCTAGTTTCCCACATAATTCAATCCAAATTCGTTTTGTTTAGATTGTCACATTTCTAATATCTGGTCCATTGGACACACCTCATGTATTCTGCAGGTCACATTTAAATCTGTCCTGTTAGTCACATTTGTATCACTGTGTTTGGATTGAATGTACACTCAGGTGAAGAAACATTTTATTCAAAGGTATTTTGTACTTGAGCATCATTAAAGGTATTTGGGAACTTGTCAACCAACTATTTGGTAGAAATTGTCCACTAATGATGTTGACTGGTTGGTAATTTTTTTAAAGTAAGTAGGAAATGTCTTATTGGAGATGCTATGAGTTCCTTCAACAGTTGTTTGTGATATGGTTTTGTGATAATTTGCCGTGGGATAGTCTAAAAGGTAATGGAATAAATTTCAGATTTATAAATTTCTAACCCTAGAGAAAGGAGGTAATTAAGCAAATATTTAGGAGCTTACTTTAATATCTAGAAAAGATACTTGCTGTCTTTTCCTTTCTTACCTCCTCCCCCCCTCAATCCGCTGTGGCCTGGCATTTGCTATTTACAACTCCACTGAACTACTCTTACTTGGATTAGTAAATATTTCCTGGTATCCACATTTAGTAGATTCTCTCTGGAGCATAGTGATATGTCCCATAGTGATGGGACATCACTAACATTTCCTTCTTGGAACGTGGTTTCTAGGACAGTATTCCTGGTGGACGGGCTGGGGAATGTTGGGTTTTAACATCCTTTGATATGGTAAAGATTATTGTCACTTAAACATTTGTATATCTGATGGTCCCCTTAATGTCCAGTGGTGATTTTTTTTCTTATGTCACCATGTATTCCTCTAGAATTCCCATCCGGATAGTGGAACCCCTATATACTCTTAGGTCGTCCAACCCGGCAACTTAGGAGTCATCCTTGTCTTTTTTCTTAACCCCCCCCCCACTTATAGTCAGAAAGAGTTCTTTTGATTGGCATCTTTGATGCCTCTGCTCATTTAATACTTCTGCTCCAGGATCAACTGCTAGTTTTTGTTACTTCTCCAGCAGCAGCCCCCTAAGCAGTCTCTCTGACTCCAGACAAGTCTGTCCAATTCATTCTATGTCTTGTTGCCTGAATGGGCTCTAAGAAATACAGATTTGTTCATATCATATTTTTGCTTAAAATTCTTCAGTAGACCAATTTTCTCTTTATAATAAAAATTCCAAACTCTTAGGTTAGGGTAAGATACCCTAGGTTTCTTAGGTTTGATGCTCTAGGTGCTCTAGGTTTTTCATGTTTGTTGAACATCTAAATTTTATTCGTCTGATGTGAACTAATCCCTATGAAGGGCAAGAGATAGTGAGTAGATGATTTATTTGAACCTTCATTTTTCCCTTTCCTTGAAGGAAAAGAAAGAATTTGAAGAGCTCGGTAACAAGCATGAAATTGAGGCTGGTCAGTACTAAAACTCACCATCCAGTAGGAGTTCCTACATTGTGACATTAAATTTTTTAGTTACTTTTTTTTTTCCCTTGCATCTTCATACATTTTGCTTTTAGTTTGGGACTTGCTTTTCTACTGGTTTTAGACCATGGGTTTTATTTGCTGTTTAGGACAAAGTTGTAGCTAAGGACTCACCCTGGAAGTTACCCTGGCCCATCTCTCTGGACAGAAGATACTAAAATTTCTCATCAGGCATTCAGATTCTCTGTCACTCAGCCAGGGACACCAGACCCTTGTGTGTGAGTTTACCTTTCTCAATAAATACTCTTCCTATCCCAAAAAACAAAACAACAATCAAACTCCATGAAGGAAGTAGAGAAAGTTTTACTGTCTCTTGATGAAGGGGGATGACTTGAGCTCACAAGGTCAGCTTATAGAATTGGATTTAGACTCCCTGAGCAGTGCCAAGGTATAGATAACAGTGATAGCTGATGGCATTTAGGAATCATAAGTGTGCAGAGCTTTGAGACACAACGTAGCTTAGGAGCAGTAATGACTGTTACTTACATTAGATGAAATAATAGAGTCTGTTTGATCAGAGTATATATGACTTTTACATAGTCCTCCAAATTTAATCAGTATAGCTGTTGAAAATATTTTAGGTAGAGGTAAGAGAACTCTTATTAAGTTATAAATGCCAAATCAGATATAAATACAGTATGCAGTTTTAGAATTGCTGTAAAAAACATTTAATTCTGTGAGCATATGCTAGATCGTGTGAGAAATGTAAACATTTATTAAATGGGACGCTTGGGTGGCTCAGTTAGTTAAACGTTCAACTCTTGATTTTGGCTCAGGTCATGATCTTTGGGTTGTGGGGTTGAGCCCCCACATCCTGCTTCCCTGTTCAGCAGGAAGTCTGCTTGAGAATTTTTGCCTGTGCCCCTCCCCTGTAGACGGACATGAGCTCTCTATCTTCCTCTCTCTCAAATCTTTTAAAAAAAATAAATGCAACCCTTATCCTTCAGATACTCATAATCTAGTAATGGAGTAAGATGCACCCAAACACTTAGCCATAACAAAATATAGAAGGTAGTGCATAGTTGAGAGCCATCTTGGGAAACAGGAATATTGGGATCAATCTTGGAGTTGAAATCTGAGTGGATCTCTTAGTAGATTTTAATGTATCTAATGATCTAAAATTACATTTTAGGTCTATTGAAAATACAGGATTGCCACTAAAAAAAAAAAACCACAAACTTTTGTTTTCAGGGTCTACCAATGTAAACCCTCCTGTCTGACTTCACGATGGAGCTAAACTTTTTAATGTGATGTGAAATGTTTTGCATAAACATGAAACAGCAATCAGATGGAGCAAATTTGGCTATAATACAGGTTAAATTAAAGTCCTCAAGATTCTGGGGTCTCCATTAAGACTTCTAAATTAGTAAAGTTGATTTCTCCTCAGTGAATTCTGTATATGTGGCTCTTATCTACTTGAGATATTGTTGAGAGAATTAGTGGGAATAATACAATTATTGATGTGCCAAGAACAATTCCTGACACTTTGAAAGTGCCTGATAAAAGTTCTCATTATTAAAAGATTGTTTGTCTCCTAATAGGGTAATGATTCCATTGTATAATAATAGATAAAACATTTGCATGGTGCTTAATATGTCAGGCACTATTCTAAATACACATATTAACTCATTTAATACAAATAACTTATGAAGTAGGTACTTTCCTATTATCCAGAGGTAGAAACTAGGCTCTACTGTGTGTACTTCGAATCCTCTTGTCAAGTTCCCTGGAAAACTGTTAAGATTTTGATTGGCATTGCACTGAATGTGTAATTTTTCTTTTATTATTGCTTTGGCTAGATTGTCCAGTACAACATTGAATTAGAAGTGTTTGTCGTGGGTATCTTTGTCTTGTTCTGATGCTAAAGGACTTTGATGTTGGTCCATTAATGCATTATTTGCTGTTAGCTTTTAGGTTTTGGAAGGAACCTTTTTTATCACTTTAAGGAAGTTCCCATCACTTTGTTGATTGCTGTAGTTTTTTGTTCTTTTGGTTTGGGGTTTTTTGTGTGTGTGATTGGGTATTGAATTTTATACAGTGCTTTTCTTAAAGCCATTGAGATGAACCTTATATTTTCTGTTAACACGGTGAATCACGTTTATAGATATTCTAGGCTTCTAATGCAGACCCCTCGCCCCTGGATTCCTGACATTTTCCCAACTTAATCATTACAGTACTTTTTTGTTTGTTTGTTTTAATTTTTTAAAAAATATTTTATCTATTTATTTGACAGAGAGAGCGATCACACAGAGGCTTTTAACCCACTGAGCCACCCAGGCGCCCCGCATTACAGTACATTTTCAGACACTGATGAATTTGATTTGCTGGGAGGTTTTGGGGTTGGGTTTTTTTTTTTGGTTTTGTTTTGTTTTGTTTTGTTTTGCTTCTTCGGTTCATGATTTTCTTTTCTTGTACTGGCCATGTGATTTTTAGAGTATTTCGTTTTCTAGAAGTGTGTGTATGAGGTTGAATTGTCTTTTACTTGAAAGTTCAGTGGGGCATGGCCTGTAAAAACATTTAGATATGGTGTTTTCCTTATGGGAAGATTAACTAATGATTAAGACAGACTCTCTTTCTTTCTTTCATTTATTTGAGAGAGAGAGAGTGCAGAGGAACCAAGGGAGGGACATGGGGAGAGGGAAGGAGAATCCAAGCTGACTCCTCCCTGAGCAGAAGCCTGATGCACAGCTCAGTCTTATGACCCCGAGATCATGACCTGAGCAGACCAAGAATTAGACGCTTAACCGACTGCATCTCTGAGGTACCCTCAGACTATTTCTATAATAGTAGTAGGGATTGGGGCGCCTGGGGGGTTCAGTGGGTTAAGCCTCTGCCTTCTGCACAGGTCATGATCTCAGGGTCCTGGAATCAAGCCCCACATCGGGCTCTCTGCTCAGCGGGGAGCCTGCTTCTCCCTCTCTCTCTCTGCCTGCCTCTCTGCCTACTTGTGATCTCTCTCTGTCAAATAAATAAATAAAATCTTTAAAAAAAAATTGTAGGGATTATTCAGGCTTTCTGTGTCTCCTTTTAAACTTATTGAAATGGGAAATTTCAAGTTAATAGAATAGTTAAAAGGAACTTCCATGTGCCTGTTAACTTCAAGTTATTTTTGCACACACATACATGCCCCCTCCTTTTTAGCTGGAGTTTTTTTTTTGTTGTTTTTTTTTTTTTTTAAGATTTTATTTATTTATTTGATAGATCACAAGTAGGCAGAGAGGCAGGTGGGCGGGGGGGGGGGTTGATCCCAGGACCCAAGATCATGACCTGAGCCACCCAGGCTCCCCTGCTGGAGTGCTTTCTAGCAAATCCCAGACAAGTCGTTTCACCAGACATACTTCAATATGTATCTCTTAGTAAAAGGATTTGTTTTAACATAGTAACTATGCTTTTACCACACCCACCAAAATTGATAATTTATTATTACCCACCACTCAGTCATATTTAATTTTTCTGATTTTCTTTTTAAGATCTTATTTATTTATTAGAGAGAGAGTGGCTCCTGGGGAGGGGCAGAAGGATAGGGAGGGACAGAGAAACTCAAGCAGACGTCTTACCCAGTGCAGAACCCAACTCAGGGCTCAGTCCAATACCCTAAGATCATGACTGGAGCCAAAACCAAGAGTTGATGCTCAACTGACTGAGCCACCCAGGTACCCTTTCCTGATTCTCTTCTTAAAAATGTATTTTCTTGGGGCACCTGGGTGGCTCAGTGGGTTAAAGCCTCTGCCTTCGGCTCAGGTCATGGTCCCAGGGTCCTGGGATGGAGCCCCGCATTGGGCTCTCTGCTCAGTGGGGAGCCTGCTTTCCCCGCCTCTCTCTGCCTACTTGTGATCTCTCTCTGTCAAATAAATAAATAAAATCTTTAAAAAAACAACAAAAAAAAGTATTTTCTTATAGTTGGTTTGCAGGTTCCAAACAAGGTATATCTAGTTGTTGGATCTCTAATAACTCCCATTCCCTTCTATTTGTCTTTTTATGTCATTGATTTGTCGCAGAAACTGGGACGTTTATCCTACAGAATTTCTGTTTGATCAAGGTTTCATGAATATTTTCTCAGGAACATATCCATTTTTGTCTCAAATTTTTTGTGAGACTGATCAGCTGTATTGCTCTCTGTTTTTTCTTTTTCCTTAAACTTCCCAGAAATTTATTTTTTTATTTTTAAAGATTTTATTTATTTATTTGACACAGAGAGAGATGACAAGTAGGCAGAGAGGCAGGCAGAGAGAGGAGGAAGCATGCTCCCCGCTCAGCAGAGAGCCCGATGCGGGGCTCCATCCCAGGACCCTGAGATAATGACCCAAGCCGAAGGCAGAGGCTTAACCCACTGAGCCACCCAGGCGCCCCCAGATATTTATTTTTTATTACTCTTCTTCAAAGAACCACCTTCTTCGGGTTCTGTTGGTACCATCTCAGTTGTATCCTTTTTTTTCTCTTCTGTTGATAATTGCTTTTATCTTTGATTATCTTGCTACTATTTTTTTTTCTAATATAATAACTTGGCTACTTAAGTCAATTTTTATCTTTATTTTTTAAGTTTTAAAATGTACTGTTACTTTTGTGATTTCCTCTTGTCACTTATGTATATGTTTGCTTTTAAAATTTCTAAATGAGCCGAGTTTTTTTTACTTAAATGTTTAACTAAAACTATGCAGATGATAAGCAGTATCCCTTTGTATACTGTAGGGGAAAAGTAGAATGCAAAATTGTTCATAAAATATGTATCATTTTAGTTTTGTGAATTATGTAAGGGGAAACACTGAAGGAAATATATCCACATATTAAGCAGTTGTCTTTCAGTAGTGATATCAGGGATTTTTTTTTTTTTTTTTAAAGATTTTATATATTTATTTTTGAGAGCGAGCACAAAGCAGGAGGAGTGGCAGGCTTGCGGGGAAGCAGCCTCCCCACTGAGTAGGGTGCCCGATATGGGACTCGATCCCAGGATCCTGGGATCATCTCCTGAGCCGAAGGCAGACACTTTACCAACTGAGCCACCCAGGCATCCCGATGATATCAGGGAAATTTTATTTGAAACTTTATTTGTATTGCAAAATGCCTAAGACATGTTTTGTAGGAACACAAAATGATTTTACAAAAGGAAAGAATACTGTAAAAGTCTGGACTCTGAATCATGCCCTGAGATCCTGGGATGTGATTCAGAGCAAATAGTGTGTGTGTGTGTGTATTAGAACCTCCCGTTCTTTTTTTTTTTTTTTTTTAAGATTTTATTTATCTTAGAGGGATCTTAAAGAGGGATCACAAGTAGGCAGAGTCAGGCAGAAAGAGAGGGGGAAGCAGGCTCCCTGCTGAGCAGAGCGCCCAATGGGGGCTTGATCCCAAGACCCTGAGATCATGACCTGAGCCGAAGGCAGAGCCTTTAACCCACTGAGCAACCCAGGCACTCCAGAACTTCCCATTCTTTTTTAAAAAATAGATTTTATTTATTTGACAGAGAGAGTGGCAGAGGAGAGAGAGAAGAAGCAGGTTCCCCACTGAGCAGGGAGCCCACGAAGGGCTCCATCCCAGGACTCTAAGTAATCATGACCTGAGCTGAAGGTGGTTGCTTAACCAACTGAGCCACCTAGGTTTCCCAGTTGAGAGAAATTATAATATGACCAGATGCTTAAGTGTGTTGGACATTAGGCATAGAGTTGGTAAAGTGGTGAAACTTGTCCTTCCCAAATACAGTTTGGATGCAGGAGTGGGGTGAGGGTTGGTAGTAGGAAGAGATAGCATGGAGGAGGGGAGAGAGACAGACACACAGATAATTTCAGCACAGGAATTCTCTTTAAGAACAGGAAGGGCACATAGAGGAAGAGTTGGGCTTTGGAACCAAGATTAATTTGGACCATTATTAAGTGGTATTTTGTCTTCAAGGGATGGACTGTCCTTTAATAGTATAATCAGTTGATTCAAGTATGTCTAATTATTAAATACCCAATTATGCTTTGTTAATGTGAAAACTACTTGGAGAATTAAAAGAAGAAAAAAAAAACCTCAACACCTCAATCTGTATAATGAGTTAATACTGTTTGTTAGTCTACAGATCGACCAGGGATGACTTTTTTCCCTCCAATGGACATTTGGTAATTTCTGGAGACATTTTTGATTGTCACAAATGGCATTGAGAGAGACCAAGGATCTGCTGCTTATTTTAAAATGGACATGACAGGGGCGTCTGGGTGGCTCAGTCATTAAGCGTCTGCCTTCAGCTCAAGTCATGATCCCAGCGTCCTGGGTTTGAGCCCCGCATCGGGCTCCCTGCTTGGCAAGAAGCCTGCTTCTCCCCCTACCGTTCCCTCTCTCGCTGTGTTTCTCTCTATCAAATAAATAAAATCTTTAAAAAAAGAAATAAAAAATAAAAAAATAAAATGGACAGGACAGTCTCCCCTTCCCTACAACAAAGAATATCCAGCCCAAAATGTTCAGTAGTGCCAAGATTGAGAAACCCTGAGTTAATCCATAATTTGCATTCTCTTTTTGGTGGGATTGGGGTGATTTGTACGTTGTTGAATGAACTAGGTAGGCATGGTTTTATATCTTACTCCAGTGAGAGTTTGGTTAAGGAAAGCTAATCTGTAGGCTGAGGTCAGGTGAAAGCGAATTCATTCAGATCAAGGACTTGCTCTGTGGCAGGCACTGTGATAGGCACTTGGTAAAGAATGGCAGATAGCCCTTGTCTTCATGGAGCTCACGCTTAATTTTCTGGGAATGGTAGATCTTTTATCAATTGTCTTCACTTGATCTTAGCCAAAAGGCCGAGAAACCATCAGTTGTCTTCATTATTATAGTATTTTAAATTTTTTATTTCATTCTGAACTTAGTTTGTGGATAGATAAGTTATTTTAACCTCGTCTCAGATATTCTGGAATATTGAATGGTTGTATATCTTTTTTTTCATGAACGTCAGTACAAACTGGGCAACTCATGTAATGGGTTGTGCTAACATTTAATCCTTTTTCCTTTGGTCTTACTTTAGGTACACTTCATAGGTGTTTAAACTTGTTGGCATAACCAAATATTCTCTAATTTTTAAATACATAATGTAAAAAAATTTTTAGCACAATATCAAAGACTGTAGTACAAATGATATCCCATGGAGTGAAGTTTGGAAATATTTAATTTTTATCAACAACAAAACAGATTTGTGATTTTGATTGTCAAACTTTTATCTTTTCTCTTTGCTTTTAGATTTTGGTTCTTTGTTTGACTTGGAGCATGACTTACCAGACGAATTAATCAACTCCACGGAATTGGGACTGACCAATGGTGGTGATATTAGTCAGCTTCAGACAAGTCTTGGCATAGTACAAGATGCAGCCTCTAAACATAAACAACTGTCAGAATTGCTACGGTCTGGTAGTTCCCCTAACCTCAATATGGGAGTTGGTGGCCCAGGCCAAGGCATGGCCAGCCAGCCCCAACAGAACAGTCCTGGATTAGGTTTGATAAATAGCATGGTTAAAAGCCCAATGGCACAGGCAGGCTTGACTTCTCCCAACATGGGGATGGGCACGAGTGGACCAAATCAGGGTCCTACGCCATCTGCAGCAGGTATGATGAACAGTCCAGTAAATCAACCTGCCATGGGAATGAACACAGGGATGAATGCTGGCATGAATCCTGGAATGTTGAATGCAGGCAATGGACAGGGGATGATGCCTAATCAAGTCATGAACGGTTCAATTGGAGCAGGCCGGGGGCGACCTAATATGCAGTACCCAAACCCAGGCATGGGAAATGCTGGCAATTTAATGACCGAGCCACTGCAGCAAGGCTCTCCTCAGATGGGAGGACAAACGGGATTGAGAGGCCCTCAGCCTCTTAAGGTAAGTGCAGTTTGGGTTTGTATGCACTGTCAGTGTGGTTTTGATTGTTCCATGATGGAGGGAGGGCTTGAGGTCAGTTACGCATTTATTCTTTAACTGTTCATGCTTAATCTTCTTACATGGTGTACCATTTCTCACATTTATGCCAAGGATCTGTGTTGTCACAAACTTTATGAAGCTCTTACATTAATTTTAAGTAAAACAATTACTTCACAGTTCAGTGATATTATATACCTTCAGTTTGTTCCAGCTGATTACTAGCTAATTCCTGTTCTCTCAGTATTAGAATATTAGAATAAGTATTAGAATATTTTCACAAATACTAGAATATTTTTTAATTTCTTTCTAAGCTCACTTTAGCCTTCATAGCCTCCTTGTAAAAATATGGTTTTGAGCTGGCTGGCTTTATACCATCCTCAGAGAGACATCACTTATTTCCACTACTTGGAATGTCCCTGGTTTTCAAAAGGTATTCTAGAAATTTATTAAATGTCATTTTTTCTCATTATTTGATGGTCAGTATGGTGCATTCATTTACTCAGAAAATTCAACTAACATTCCAGGTGTTTAGTTAATGTAATTTTGGTCATTGTTAGGAAGGCATTTCTTTCTTTCTTTCTTTTTTTTTTTTTTAATATTTTATTTATTTGATAGAGATCACAAGTAGGCAGAGAGGCAGGCCGAGAGAGGGGGAAGCAGGCTCCCTGCTGAGCAGAGAGCCTGATGCGGGGCTCGTTCCCAGGACCCTGAGATCATGACCCGAGCTGAAGGCAGAGGCTTTAAACCACTGAGCCACCCAGGCGCCCCGGAAGGCATTTCTTTTTCAAAAAGCCTACTTTTAGCTTTATTAACTAAAGCATACTAAATATATTCTTCAAAACCTTTAAAATGTGTTCTTAATGTATAAAATTAAGATGTTATAAGCATATATTTGTGTATTCGTTCATATTTTCCTACATACTTATTTTTTTCTTGAAGTGGTATCACTACAATTGCTAGCACCTGGCATATAGTTAGTAAATATTTGTTGAATGAGAAAGATGACTTTGCTTGGAAGGTGATACTGAAGATGGGTAAGATTTTCACAAGGAGTTAAGAACAAGCTCTCTGTGTAAGAGGAATAACTGAATAGGTATTGGGTCTTTGTGTTCCTGAGAATCATGATGATGAGAGAGTTCAGGGATGAAATTAAGACAGTGGGATGAGAGGCGCTTGGGTGGCTCAGTCCGTTAAGCATCTGACTCTTAATCTCAGCAGCTGAGGTTTTGATCTTAGGGTCATGAATTCAAGTGCAGTGTTGGGCTCTACACTGGGCATGGAGCCTACTTAAAAAAAAAGACAAGGATGAATAGGGAGGGGGAGACTGAGGTCATATCCATAAATGAAAGCCCTTAATTTTTTAATTTTATTAATTTATTTGCTACATAGTAAAGAATACTGACATCTTAACTTAGGGGCAGATTCTGTTGTCATTCCTACCTCCTCTGTAATTCTTGGTTTTTGGCACTTTCACGTTGCTGTGTTGATATGGTTAAGTTCAAATATTTGGAATGGAAACCAGAATCAAGAAGGTAAAATATTTATTAGGTACCTCTTCTAGGTTCTAGAACAGTCCCTGTGAAGAGAGTCCCTGCCCTCTTGTTGTTTGTATTCCAGTGGAGAGTGGTGGGATGACAGATTAAACCTTCACTGATGGATCAAATGTTTATTGAGCCCTAGCTTTGGTATTGAAGATAGAGCAGTGAATAAACTTACTTCATAGAACTTTCTAGTGTGCACCTAAATTACAAGTTTATAGTATTCCAGGTATGTGGTATGATTTAAAATTTAAAAAGAAAGGCTCAGGGGCACCTGGCTGGCTTAGTTGAGCATGTGACACTTGATCTCAGGGGTTGTAAGTTTGAGCCCCACGTTGTGTGTAGAGATTACTTAAAATCTTTAAAAAAAAAAAAAAAAAAAAGGCTCAGTGGGAGTAGGGCACTGTTCTATTTATAATCTAAAACACAAATTTCAGGGCACCTGGGTGGCTCAAAAAATAAAACACAAATTTCTTGTATCAGCATTGTTTCAGGGACTGTATATAGAGCAGTGTACAAAACAGACAAAAATAACCTGTCCTCGTGGAGCTTCTGTTTTCATGGGATGGAGGAATTCAAATATAAAAATATTATTATTAAAATATTTTTTGGTTTTTAAATGAATCCCACCTATATTTTAAAGTTGATACTTATAAACTACTTAGAGCAGTGCCTAACACATAAGAACTCTAAATGCTTATTTAGAAAATGAGTTTTAGGGAATAGTGGAAGTTTAGAATGAGATACCCAAAAGTACAACTAAGTACTTTTATGACTTTTCTCTTTATAGCAGGAAAAAAAGCCTTCTATATTTTTCTACTGAAGATTAAAATAAAGTCGAATCAAAGTGTTAAAATTATTGGATAGCAATTCCCTTCCCTGGGCCCAGGTCCTAGAGTTCTAATGATATTTAAGAATCAGGAATTAAGGAAATTTTCAGTGAGACTTGAAGATTTGGACCCTCTTGGCAAATAGCAGTGGCTTTGGTATACATTTCTTTTTATGGAGGAATCTATGGTTCAAAGTGTGCACGCAGGTTGTGACATTACTACTTATAGCATTCTTCCAAAGCCTAACAGTGGTTTATGGGGAAAAACATGCATCATATCCCCCTTTAAGCTAGTCTTTGATTTTAGAGTTAGCATAAGATAAAGACAGGGTTTTATGTCTTAAAGTTATTTCTGACTGATCAGTTCAGGAGGGTACAGTGGATGGCAGAAGAGTGCTGAGTTTGAGTCATGCTACCTGGGTTAGCTTCTAGGCTGTTAACCACAGTTGTCCTCTTCAGCTGCATATTGCCAAGCTTCTTGGTTAAATCATTTCACTCTCTAGTAGTGTCACAAAAAATGCTGGTGACAAAAGAAAAAAACATTTTTTTTTTTTTTTAAAGATTTTATTTATTTGACAGAGAGAAACATAGGGAGAGAGGGAACACAAGCAGAGGGAATGGTAGCGGGAGAAGCAGGCTTCCTGCCGAGCAGGGAGCCCGACGTGGGGCTCGATCCCAGGACCCTGGGATCATGACCTGAGCCGAAGGCAGACGCTTAACGACTGAGCCACCCAGGCGCCCCAGAAATAAACATTTTTGAAAATCCTTTCCCTAGCCCTTGATGTATGAAGAAAGAGATGAAGTTAATCATCATAGTTAATGGTACAGACTGTGGAGTTTTACTGCTTGGGTTAAAAATGAACTCAGTCACTCACATAGTAGCTATATTAACTTGGGCAGCTTGCTTACTGTACCTCAATTTTCCCACCTGTAGAATGGAAGTAGTAAAAGTGAGTGTAACCTACCTCATGGAATTATTGGGGAACTAGATAATTAATAGAAGTAAGCTCTTTGTGCGTGGTACATAGTAAGGACTTACCTGTAGAGTGGTAACAGTAGTGGTAGCGTGTGTTTAGTAGTATTGTAGTTCCCATTTGGTGATGTTCTTAAAACATTTTTATGGGGAAGGGGAGAAATCAAATCTAGATCATGTAAGTTAAGCTGTAATCTTCTAGAGGCATAGCTCTGGGCTCTAATAGGAGTTCAGACAACATACCACATGGACAGCTGTTGGCTGGAGGATATGGGGATGCTCACTAGTAGAGACTTTAGCGGATTAATATTCTATAAATTTGATGGAAAATTAACTTTCTTTGGAACTAAGGACTTTTTATTCAGGTGGTGTTCATTAATCCGGAGGGCCCCTCCCTTAGAAAATTTTTTTAAAAATCTAGGAGTTCCTGGGTGGCTCAGTCAGTTAAGCACCTGCCTTTGGCTCAGGTCATAATCTAAGAGTCCTGGGATCAAGCCCCACATTGGGACTCCCTGCTCATCGCGGAGTCTGCTTTTCCCTCTCCCTCTGTCCTTCCCCTTGCTCCTGCCCACGCTCTTGCCTCCTCTCTCTTAAATAAAATCTTAAAAAAAGTATCATTCTATTAAAAGAGTTTGTTATGGTTAAAGAGACAAGATCCAGAATATTATTAAATAACATCAGACAGTATAGTTGTACCTAAATTAGCATTAGGCTCCAACAACTGAGGAGCTGCTGAACAGGTATTTAATATGTGCTAGGGCCATTAATTTTAAAATCAGCCCTATGGTTTTATTCCCATTATAAGAGTCAGGGAATGGGTATTACAGAGAACTCTTGTCTTTTTTTTTTTTTTTTTTTAAGATTTATTTTTATTTATTTGAGACAGAGAGAGAGCATAAGAGGGGAGAGGTCAGAGGGAGAAGCAGGCTCCCCGTGGAGCAAGGAGCCTGATGTGGGACTCGATCCCGGGACTCCAGGATCATGACCTGAGCTGAAGGCAGTTGCTTAACCAACTGAGCCACCCAGGCGCCCGAGAACTCTTGACTTTTTGAATTAAAAGTGCATGTTGTTTATCACTGTAGTATAATGTCATTCTATTATTATGATCCATATAGTAATAAAACTTAGTAAAAACGGGCACCTGGGTGGCTCAGTGGGTTAAAGCCTCTGCCTTCAGCTCAGGTCATGATCTCAGGGTCCTCGGCTCAAGCCCCAGAGCCCCACATCAGGCTCTCTGCTTAGCAGGGAGCCTGCTTCCCCCTCTCTCTCTGCATGCCTCTCTGCCTGCTTGTGATCTCTCTCTCTGTCAAATAAATAAAATCTTAAAAAAAAAAACAACTTAGTAAAAACAGATACAATGCCTTTATATTTCTTGCAGCAACAGTCACCTCCTCACTTACATGTAACCTTATATAGGACTGATCATTGCTAGACTGAGACCTGTAAGAGCAGGAACCCTGCTTGTTTTCTATAATTCCGTCTTCGTGATTGCTAGACCTTTCACAGACACAGCCTTGGAACATCCTTTTGTTTTGTTTTCAAGATTTTATTTATTTTATTTATTTGAGGGAGTGAGAGGAGGGGCTGAGGTGGGGAGGAGTCCCAAGCTGACTGTACTGAGCGCGGAGCCAGATGTGGGGCTCAGTCCCATGATTAGCAAGATCATGACCTGCGCCAAAACCAAGAGTCAGACACTTAACCAACCTGAGCCAACCAGGCGCCCCATCTTTTTTTCTTTTTTTTAAGATTTTAAAAATTTATTTTAGCACAAGCCAGGGGAAGGGGCAGAGGAAGAAGGAGAAGTGGACTCCCCACTGAGCAGGGAGCCTGAAGCGGGGCTCCATCCCAGGACCCCAGGATCATAACCTAAGCCAAAGGTTACGACGCTTAACTGACTGAGTCACCAGTTGCTGCCAGTCATCCCATCTGGGAGTATCTTTATCTAGTACTTCTTAGTTCTTATTCTGTAGTCCTGGATCTGGGGGATAACAAATCCTAACCTTCCTTTCCTCTGACTCTCGTTACCTCACATACTGTGAAGAATTGTGTTACTTGGCATCTGGATAGATTGGTACCCAAATTTTGTATGGATTGTGACTGATGAAACTGATATTTTAAAAAAGGTCTGAACTTCATTCAAATGAATATTGGCCTCAGGAATAGTTCCCTTTTTCCTTCTTTTCTCTTTTTACAATTTTTTTGAGATGTTAGGACAGTAATGTCGTTTTTGGAGCTCTTCTCTTAACATTAGTTAGTGATAGTCTTTGGCATATAATATTAGAGAATATTTAGCCTATTAAATTTTAAAGTATGAGCAATGATTGATCTGTTTTAGAACTTGGATCAGCCCGGAGTGAAGCAGTAGGAAGGACCAGTTGGGATGGCGGGTATTAAGTTTAAGGAAAGAAGGAAGAATCCATGTTGAGAGAAAGACTAATCTTAAATGCTGTAATCTGACAGATTGGAAGGAAGAGGGTCTTCTTCTCAAATTTACTATCTAGATGCATGTGGTTTTAGGTGTATAATAACAGTTTGAGGGATAGTCCCAGTGGGGTGATGAGGCCTCCTAAACTAAGGCATTGGTAGAGGAGTAATGGGAATGATTCTGAAAAATAATGTTTAAGATTTGCTGTAGGTTCTAAGAGATCCCTGGTCCTTCTTGTTTATCATCGTACCCTCCGTTATTGATGTAGTGTCTAACATCTAACTTGGATACAGATATTTTAACATGGGCATTTATTAAATCCAGTAGGTAGTAGGAAATGTCTGATTATAGTTTAATTTTGTTTTTATTATTTGATAAATCTTGGAGTCACACACATGGTAGTGTTTTGAGTTACTGTGGTGTCTGCAAATCTTACTAAGGGATTTTTTTGCACTGTACTAAATATTCCCAAACAATTATTTTCTTTATATTTGAGGTACTACTTTTGTTTTTCCTATATATTTGCCAGTGATTGCCCCTATTGGATGTTTTCTGGATTCCTGTGCTCCATAGGTTTCTGCTTTTAATATATTGAAAACTTAGAAGAAACCTGTAGAGCCAAATTTTTTTTAAGGATCTATTTTTTTGAGAGAGAGAGAATGGGGGGGCGAGGGAGAAGCAGACCCCTCACTGAGCAGAGACACCCCCCACTCCCCACTCTCCCCACAGGGCTTGTTCCCAGGACTCTGGGATCATGATCTGAGCTGAAGGCAGACACTTAACCGACTGAGCCACCCAGGTGCACCTGTAGAGTCATTTAAAAAAAAAAAAAAGAAAAGGTAGTCCCCTGAAGTGTTTTTTTGTTTTAGTTGCCAGAACTGTTGTGGCTTCCTGGTCCTGGTCCTCTGCCTTTTCAATTTAGGTGGTTATCTGTATCCTTGTGATGCAGATAGGTGGTGGGTAGTTGGACATCAGGATCACTTGATAGAAGGGGAACAAGATCAAATAATTAACTACAGTGTAGTGGAAATTAAGTACAGTATATTCCCTTCCTGTTATATTTGGTGGGAGAATACTGGAGGTTGGTGAGATCGAAAGAATAGGGATGTGGAGATGGGGAGATTGGCTGCCTTCTGTCTAACACTGGCGGCAGAACTCTGGGGAAGATGGAAAAACCAGCAGCCTGAGAGTCTTTGTTGGTGAGAGTGATGAGAAGTGTTAGGAATGCATTCTTGCCAGCTGATCAGCAGTCATTGCGGTCTGTATATATGAGACCAGTAGTCCACTTTGGGGTTTCTAGGTAATGCATTGTAATTGTGGAAACAAGCAATGTCAGGAACTGGTTGAAACCCCATTGTTGGAAGAGGGTAAGGCAGTGTCTACGTGAAAGATGTGAAGGACCAGATTCTACTGTGGTATATTTGAGTAGAGATAACTGTGTTTAATAAGAGATACCAAGGTAGCTTACAAATCCCTGTGTTTTATTTTTGTAAATAATGGACTCCAGAAGCTTAATTTATTGTCTGCTGGTCTTTTATGATCTGTCCTGCAGATTCTTTGTTAGAATAGCTTTCATTTTATGTCTGTCATGAATGTCCATGCTGATAGGAAACATAGTCAAGTAAAGTGTAACTCCCTCTGTTGTAGGCTCATGTATTATTGGACCTATATTCATATAAATACTAGTACTTTAAAAGCATATGGGGGCACTGAATGGCTCAGTGGGGTAAGCCTCTGCCTTTGGCTCAGATCATTGTCTCAGGGTCCTGGGATGGAGTCCCGCATCAGGCTCTCTGCTCAGTGAGGAGCCTGCTTCCCCCTCTCCCTCTGCCTGCTTCTCTGCCTACTTGTGATCTCTCTCTGTCAAATAAATAAATAAAATCCTTATAAATAAACAAATAAATATAAATAAAAGCATGTGGATGAACAGCACTTGCAGCTACACTTTAAACTACCAAAAGAAATTTGAACTTGTGTATTTGATTATCCCTACAATTCTGTTGGCCAGATTCACTTAGGAAATTCCAGTTATTAGAGACTGAAGCAGTAAGTTTTTTACTCTGCATGCTTCCCATTCAGACTGCCCCTGTTCTTGTTTGCTTTCCCCCAAACCTTGCCACTTCCCTCAGGCTTATTCCCTGAGTTACTGAAATCCTAGTCTTTGATCTCATCTGGAAACTGTAAAAGTTCTTTAATTTTTCATTACAGGCAAACCTTTAAACTGATAAAGTTGTCATATTTCTATAAATCCTCAGAGTATAGATACTGCATATAATTTAAAGAACAGTTTTATTCACAGAAGTTTATGAGTTTATTTTACAACTTATATTTCTGTTTTCCTGAGTCAGCAGGCTCTTTTGTTGATCAGGACTAGGGTAGTGGAGCTACAAAGATAAATGAACTAAGATTCTTTCCCTTAATGTGCATGGTCTTGGGGGATAGAAGAGGCCTACGTTTTATTTTATCACCTATGCTGTGTTATAAATGCACGAACATTTATTGGGGTAGAAGAAGCTCTTTAGCACTCTGGAACAATAGATGCTACACAGAGATGGTCACTTTTGAAATGTATCTTAGAGGACGAGTAGAATCTATAGCTGCTGCTTAGTTATTGTTGTACCAACTAAGAAAGCAACAAAAAACGAAAATTGGACTGCCTCTTTGTGAACTTAGTATTTTATTTCCTCTACAGGTTATCATTCAGGAATCAGATAGGGAGGGTGTGCCACTGCCTAGTTGTAGGGAAAAGGAAAATCTTTTTTTTAAGATTTTATTTATTTGAGAGAGAGAGAGCATGAGAGGGGAGAAGGTCAGAGGGAGAATCAGACTCCCTGTGGAGCTGGGAGCCCAATGCGGGACTCGATCCCAGGTCTCTGGGATCATGATCTGAGCCGAAGGCAGTGGCCCAACCGACTGAGCCACCCAGGCGCCCAAAAAGGAAAATCTTTATGGCAACTGCTAGAGATCTAAGGAGAAAGTTGCTCCTAAGATTTGCAAGTTAATGGGTACAGGCTATAGTAGGATACCATGGATAGATAGTCAAGCCTCATAATATCATGAAGGCTCTGGGTAGAAAATAGAATAGACAGAAGGCAAGAAAACATGTTGGACACAGTCTGCACAAGCTGTGATGAGGGGCTTGAATTAAGACAGTGACAGCGGACTGGAACAGTTTAGGGTTCTGTGTGTGTGTGTGTGTGTGTAGATAGAATTTGAAGGCCCCTCTGATAGAGCTGGATCTGAGAAGACTAGAAATCTAGTATGACTCCACTAATTGGGTAGTATAGGACCAGTCTCAGTGTCTGTTCTGTGGGGTTTGCGGTGTGTTTTTAATAGGTGGTGGTTTACTTCTGGTGGGTTCTTCTATGGAAGAATAGGATTGTAAGCTGCATCATTGCTATCAGTAAAACATTTGGCTTATGAGAAATTAATACTCTGTTCGTTAATAACTATCCAGTCTGATCGCTCCATATTGCCTGTCCTAAATACAGACAAAAATCTACTTTTTTAAATATATAGGGGGTTACAGAGAAACTCAGATCATTACTTCAGGAACCAAGCAGGTAATTTAATAAAGCAGCTAGGTTTAAGACTACAAGGAATGATGTGCACTCTGAAGCTTGTGTGTTCTAAGGGATTCAGATTTCAAAAGTTTTAAAATCACTGTGCCACTGTACCCCTAAATGAAAAAGGACATATCCCCTAAATTATCTGTTTTTTACCTTTATGTGAACAACATACTGGAATAAGCATTCAGATGCTCTTGACATATTATACCCTCTAACATGTTTAGGGATTAAGTCATTTATTGAGTTTAATTTATTAAGCCGTATTTTGTACATTAAGTAAACATACATCTGCTTAATTCAAGTAAAGATGAATGGCAAGTCCTTGATTTGCAGATACAGCTTAATGAAGATGCTTATAAGTTTTTCTAAAACACATTTATCTCAAATATTTACAGAAAATAGCTCTGTAAACTTATTCTACCTAAGTTGAAGCCCCTAAATCTGATCTTTTTTTATAATTTCTTTTTAAAAGTTTTATTTATTTTCGATAGCAAGTGAAAGGATGAGAGAAAGTGCACGAGTGGGGAGAGGAGCAGAGGGAGAAGTTGACTCCCCACGACACAGGGAGCCCAACTCAGAGCACAATCCCAGGACTCCAGGATCATGACCTGAGCTGAAGGCAGATGCTTAACCAACTAAGCCATCTAGGTGCCTCTGTAAATCTTGATCTTGAAAATACAAGTACTTTCATGAACATACTTTTATAGTCTGTTTATAACAGCAGAGGACTACTTTTAAAATTATCTCTATAAACTAGGAAGTGGAAAAGGAATAGTAGTGTTCTGTTAATGCAGGGAATAAGATTTAATTTGTGTTTTTACTTATTCTTAGATGGGGATGATGAATAACCCTAATCCTTACGGTTCACCATACACTCAGAATTCTGGACAGCAGATTGGAGCCGGTGGCCTTGGTCTCCAGATTCAGACAAAGTCTGTACTACCAAATAACTTATCTCCATTTGCAATGGACAAAAAGGCAGTTCCTGGTGGAGGAATGCCCAACATGGTGGGTAGTAATCTATGTAAGATTTGTCTTGAAAGGAGCATTTTGATAAAAGTACTGTGTTAAACTTTCATGCTGTCCGTGATACACACTAGGAGGTAATGGATGGACCCTGTGATCGAGGAGGCTTATGCCTGCCTTCCATTTCCCGTGGGTTTTTGTTTCTTACAGTATTGTTCATTACGGGTGGTTGGCCAAATGGGAGCAAGTGGGGCTGCTACAATGAAAATTTTGTGGCCTGCTATATTCCGTATCTTGTGAGCATTTCTGTGGAATTGGAAAGTAGAACCTTTCTCCTCTTGGGAAGGACTCTGGCAAAGCATTATAGGACTCTGAACGACCGTGTCTACTGACTTGTATCTGATGTTACCATACAAAAGTAACCTCCCTCAAAATTACACATTGTTTTAAACAGTGATTTTTGTTTTAAGAAATCTCCAAGGCTTCTAACATTGGTATTTTTCTTTCTTTTTTTGGTGCCAGAAGGGATTTTACTAAAACACGGGGATAGGACCCATGGGCAGAAAGAGCTGCTTGCTATTTTTCTAAAGTAAAATGATTTCTAGTTGTAAATTTGTTAAGTAGTCCATGTTTATGTTTGGAAAAAATTGTCCTATCGAAATGCTACTTGTCTTTCAGATTTTTAATTTTTTTGTTTTTGCTTTGTGTTATATATTCACTGAAATGCCTGTATTTTAAGTACTAGAGATATAAAAATGAAATAAACAAGGCATCTCTGTCCCCAGAAATGTTTGCTTTTACTACTAGGGAAGAAAAGGGGCTTTCTTCCATAATTGCAAAAACTAATTTTTCACCCACCTAAAAGGCTCCTCCTGGATCTCCCAAGGAGTTCTTCATTGTTACTGTGTTTCAAAACCTGAGTTGGACATTTCTCTAAACTATAGACTCTTTGCCTTTTCCTCTCCCACACCAGCTTATTGTGCTCTTCTCTTTATTTTTGCTTTGTATCCTATATATACTTTGACTATATTACTTGGTAATGTAGCCTTGTTTTCTTACTGAGCTTCTTGATGGTAGGAACCTTTTTTTTTTTTTTTTTTTTTTTTTTTTTACCTTGGAATCTCCTGTGGCACATTGTAGACTGTCCTTAAAGGTTTGAGTTGAAAATGTCTAGCTCTATATTTATTAAAGAGCACACTGTGACACCTAACGTTAAATGTATCTTTGTTGTTTTATCCCTTAGGGTCAACAGCAGGCCCCCCAGGTCCAGCAGCCAGGCCTTGTGACTGCAGTAGCCCAAGGGATGGGTTCTGGAGCGCATACAGCTGATCCAGAAAAGCGCAAACTTATCCAACAGCAGCTGGTTCTCCTTTTGCATGCTCACAAGTGCCAGCGCAGGGAGCAGGCTAATGGGGAAGTGAGGCAGTGCAACCTTCCCCATTGTCGCACAATGAAGAATGTCCTAAACCACATGACACACTGCCAGTCAGGCAAGTCCTGCCAAGGTGAGTGGGCTCAAAGGGTTTCTGTACTCAGCATTTGGCCTTCAGAGTCCAAGAGAAGAGAAAAATGTAATCTACTCTATTTTGAAACTCCTTTACTGATAATACCTTACTCCATATTAGGATATAATAAAATTCATTATCATTTTGTCAGTATCTAGGGATGTGGTAGAAATTTAAAGGATATCCCTTTTGTGGTGATCCTTACAGACTTTGATTTGTCCCAGCATAGCACACTTTAAATATTACTGAGGATTTGCAATCGGTTAGGTAAGTACTAAAACTGTTACCCAACTTAATATATTTTGTGTATTTTTGGAGTTATTAGAAATCTGTTTTTATAGAGTAAAGTAGATTACATGTCTTGGTGAAAAATATGGGCTCTGGAGCCAGAGGTTGCTTAAGTTTGAATCCCACTTTTGGTTCTCTGACTTTATGCAAATTGGTTAACCAGGTTTTGCCTGTTTTCTCAACTGTAAAATGTGAGTGCTAATAGTACCCTATAGGGATATTAGGAAGATGAAATGAGTTAACATTGTAGCACTTGTTAAGTGCTATCAATAAGTTAGCTGAAACTAATAAAAAAAAACTATCAACTGCATTTGAAAAAATTATTTTTCGTTCTAGTGGCGCACTGTGCATCTTCTCGACAAATCATTTCACACTGGAAGAATTGTACGAGACATGATTGTCCTGTGTGTCTCCCCCTTAAAAATGCTGGAGATAAGAGAAATCAGCAGTGTAAGTGATTAAATCTTTTGAAGCTTTTATACTAAAAATATTCTTAGATTCTTACCAGTGCAGTTTGGTGGGATTTAGAGTACTTTTTGATTATGTGACATTCCTGTGACTGGCCTTTGCTGTCCTACGAGGTTGTTTCCATTCCTGTTAATTTCATATTAATGAAATTAGAATTGGTCTCCTGTTACCTAAAGATCCAGAAACTGTAGTCATTCTGTATAAAAATGGTGAATTTATGCTTCATTTTTATATTTATGAAAACTTAAAAGACAATGACATTGGGCAAGTTACTCTTTTATACTTGTGGTCTACTTACATATTTTGAAATTATTTAAAGAAAAAGGGGAAAAGTTTGAGATTATTTTTAGAAGCTTGGGATGATGAGGAGCTTTTCTTAGAGAAAGACAAAAGGAGACAGATTTAAGTGTAGCTACTACACCTCCTCTCTAGAAACAAAACATTAAGCACTTAGAGCTGAAAAGACAAATTTGGAAATATTTGTGCAGCATGTGAGGAAGAAATTGAGTACCATAAATTAATGAAGAAATCATAAGTAACCCAGGAGAAAATTGGGATAAGAAAATAATAATTTAATAGAGGGAGGACATACCAAAAAGTTCACTATTAAGAAATGAAATAAGATGCTATTTCTCTCACATCACATTGGCAAAAATGATGCTCCCTGTTGCAATTTGTGTGGCTCTGAGTCATTCATACAGTGTTGGTGGGAACACCGATACAGCTTGTAGTAGGCAGGCTTTTGGGTATTCTGGATCAAAAGTCTTCTGTGCCAGTGACCCTGTTTTGACCTTTCAGTTCTGCACCAGACATTTTTTTCAGAGAAGTAATGAAAAGATGCATATACTGATATGTTTCATAATCACATAATAATTTTATGTCTTTTAAATTCATGATGGGTTGGTCTATTTTTCTTACATCTTTAACATTGTAATCCCATTTTCTTTGTCTTCTCTAGCAATTCTGACTGGAGCACCAGTTGGACTTGGAAATACTAGCTCTCTAGGGGTGGGTCAACAGTCTACCCCCAGCCTAAGCACTGTTAGTCAGATTGATCCCAGCTCTATAGAAAGGGCCTATGCAGCTCTTGGGCTGCCCTATCAAGTAAATCAGATGCCGACACAGCCCCAGGTGCAAGCAAAGAACCAGCAGAATCAGCAGTCTGGGCAGTCTCCCCAAGGCATGCGGCCCATGAGCAACATGAGTAAGTTTGTGTCCTCCCTAGTGACAGATGTCATGTTGGTTATATATGTAAATGCCATGTAAAATGCAGAATTACCTCCTTAGTTTATTTTAGTCTATGTGTATGTGTCTGTCTTTTCCCACTCTTAATTTTTTTTGCTACATGATTAATTTTTTAAGGTATTTTTATTTAAGTTTTATTTATTTATTTGACAGAACACAAGCCAGGGGGAGCAGCAGGGAGAGGGAGAGGGAGAAGCAGACTCCCCACTGAGCAGGGAGCCTAATGTGGGGCTCTCTCCCAGGGCCCTGGGATCATGACCTGAGCCAAAGGCAGACACTTAACTGACTGAGCCATCCAGGCACCCCATATGATTAATTCTTAAAGTGATTTTTTTAAAGATTGTAATATAAAAGCCTCATCAGTCAGTATACCTGAAGCAACCGCTAGTGATTTATATCCTCCTTAATCCTTTCGTGCATATGTGAATTCGTATTTCTAGAAGTGGGATCTTGTGTGTTATTCTTTAACACAATTAGGACATCTTTCACTTTACATACCCATTGTGTCCTTTTTAATGGTTGAAGAGTAATTCATCATATAGAACAATCTTTTACACATGATAACATTTATGTTTCCTTTCTTCCCCCCATCTTTAAACCACACAGATTGTTGTGGGGGCACCTGGGTGGCTCAATTGGTTAAGCATCTGCGGTTGGCTCAGGTCATAATCCCAGGGTCTGGGATCAAGCCATGCATTGGGCTCCCTGCTCAGCGAGCGGGGAGCCTGCTTCTACCTCACCTTCCTACTCGAGTTCTCTCTCACTGTCTTCTTTTGCTTTCTGTCTTTCAAATAAAAAAAAAAATCTTTAAAAAAAAAAGGAAAGGAAATTGTAGTATTTTGGTTTGAAATGTGTAGTTATTAATACAGTTTCCCATATTCTCATTGAAATAATGTGCCTTTTAAAATAGCTTATTGTGGGGCGCCTGGGTGGCTCAGTCGTTAAGCGTCTGCCTTCGGCTCAGGTAATGATCCCAGAGTCCTGGGATCGAGCCCCGCATCAGGCTCCTTGCTCGACAGGAAGCCTGCTTCTCCTGCTACCATTCCCTCTGCTTGTGTTCCCTCTGTCGCTGTGTTTCTCTCTGTCAAATAAATAAAATCTTTAAAAAAATTAAAAAATAAAATAGCTTATTGAATATATGTGTTTACTTAACTTTTTCCTATGATATGACTGAGAAGGAAGGGGGGAAAGTGAGCAGTGTTCTGGTACCCTAATTTGGGGAGTTTTTTTCCCCCCTCTAATTGTGCAGTGAAGTAAAGGAGATTTGCATTTAGATTGTATCCCTTTGCTATTAAGCAGTTGAACATCTAAGCGGTTTTGTTTAAACAGTTAAGTAAGTAAGTCCACTGGTGAGTCAGTGACTCTTAATACTTTACCTCTTGGTGGTGCCTGGGTGGCTCAGTCCTTAAGCGACTGCCTTCGGCCCAGGTCATGATCCCAGGGGCCTGGGATCGAGCCCCGCATCGGGCTCTCTGCTCGGCAGGAAGCCTGCTTCTCCCGCTACCATTCCCTCTGTGTTCCCTCTCTCGCTATGTTTCTCTCTGTCAAATAAATAAAATCTTTAAAAAAAAAAATACTTTACCTCTTTATTCTAAAATTGTCCTTGGTGATGAGTTCTTCTGTGACTAGAAAATAGTCTGGGGGCGTCTGGGTGGCTTAGTCAGTTAAGCATCTGACTCTTGGTTTTGGCTCAGGTCATGATCTCGGTCCTCAGATTGAGCCCCATAGTCAGGCTCTGCGCTCAGTGTGGAGTCTGCTTGGGATTGTTTCTCCCTATCCGTCTGCCTCTCTCACTTGTGCTGTCTGTCTCTCTCCTTAAATCCTAACAACAAAAACGGTCTGGTTCTGTATAATGCACCATATTTTTTTGTGAAGTCCATTGTTATCCTTCTGTTAATATTTGTAATAAGCTTCAGTTTCTGCCCATTACTGTCCGATTCTAAATGAGGAAACAAAATTGGACACACTACTCTTACAAAAATGTAATCTTGCTGATTTTTGTGCTTTTTAACTTAAATATACATCATTCTTGATGAGCATTGCTAACTTACTAAATAATTATTGAGTGAGAAGTTTAAAAAACTAGACCAGAAACTGGGGTAAAGAGCTAATCCTAACTTTTTGTGCTGGTTTTCTTTTTCCTTTCTTTTTTTTTTTTTTTTTTTTTAAGATTTTATTTATTTATTTGACAGAGACATAGTGAAAGAGGGAACACAAGCAGAAGGAGTAGGAGAGGGAGAAGCAGGCTTCCTGCTGAGCAGGGAGCCTGATGCGAGGCTCGATCCCAGGACTCTGGGATCATGACCCAAACTGAAGGCAGCTGCTTAATGACTGAGCCACCCTGGCGCTCCTTTGTGCTAGTTTTCAAACTCTTGTGTATTCAAGTACACGAAAAGGAGTCAGAAATAGAGATTTGGAGCTTCATTTCCCCTCTCTTCATCCTTTTTTTTTTTTTTTTTTTTTAACTTAAGATTGCTTTTTTCTTCTCTCTTCCCATGTTATCCAAGGTGTTACTGAGACTCTTCCTTGAGTTTTAGAATCTCAGCCCAATGCAGTTGTCTGCCTGTGCCTGGCATGGATTTTCATTTTTGTAATTGGTTATTTCCCATTAATTTTTCAAATTTCTGTGCTTAATTCCTAGTTTTGTTCTTTTTGTCTCCTCTTGTGTCATCTGTGTATGTACGTTTGTATATAGCCACAAAATCATTTGGAAGTTAGCTTCTTGAGATTTCTTTTTCCCTTTTCTCAGTGTCTTTATTTTAGGATTGAAGATGAATCAAGTTTCCATCTACTTCTTGTTAGTTCAGTTGTTAATGGTGCCTTATTAGTAATAATCATCATGAGCCAAAACTTCTAGAATACCTCATTTATTTCTTTTGTTATGTTCAATCCCATCTTAAAAACTAGTGTGAAAACATAAACTCTTCTTTTTGGCATGTTACATCCTCATGGTTTCCATTCATTAGGTCCAAGCCAGATGGGCAAAGGCTTATATATGAAGTGTTATTTCTTTTATACCAAAGCCCTTTTAAAAGTAAATAGTCCTGTGTGTTTATGTTGCAGGGTCCCCCCTCTCTTTTCATTTTCTTTTTATAAGTTCTCTAAAACTTAGATAATAAAAGAAATGCATCTCAAAATGGAATTCCCCCTGACTGGGGCATGTAATATTCTCCACAGTCTTGTCTTTTTTTTGAGAGAGAGAGAGGGGGAGAGAGAATCTGAAGAAGGCTACATGTCCAGCACGGAGCCTGGTGCGGAGTTCAGTCTCATGACCCTGAGAGGATGACCTGAGCTGAAATCAAGAGTTAGATGCTTAACCAACTAAGCCACATAGGCGCCCCTCTCTGCAGTCTTTTTTTTTTCCCCCCCTAAGATTTTATTTATTTATTTATTTGACAGAGACAGCGAGAGAAGGAACATAAGCAGGGGGTAGTGGGAGAGGAAGAGGGAGAATCAGGCCTCTGGGCTGAGCAGGGAGCCCAGTGCTGGGCTCAATCCCAGGGACCCTGGGACCCTGTATCAGGACCCAGGAAAACTTTATTAGGAAATTTGGGAAATAAAAATGTTTTTTTGTATCCTCCTTTACAGCAGCCTAAAATACTCTAGGTTCTTCATAATCGTTGCAGATTTAAGTAGGGTAAAGGTGTTATTTAATGTGAACATTTTTTTTCCCTAAATTTTAGTTTGGAGTTTTCAAAACCTACCTAAAAGTTGTATACTCCAATAAAGACCATATACATACCTTTTACCTAGATTTCTTTATTCTCAGCATTTTTGCCACATTTGCTTTGTTTCTATGTGTTCTTGAGCTGTCCTGACATTTGACTGCTGTTTCAGCATGTGTTTCCTGATAAAGATACTCTTCTCTGTGACCACAACACTATTGTCATGCTTACAAAATTTAACATTTGTTAATAACATCATCTAATGTACAGTATAATAAATTTTTCCAGTTGTCCCTCAAAGTCATTCAGGGTTTTTCCATTCAATTTGTTATGTGCCATTTGTTTCTCTTAATCTAGAAGTCATCTTCCCTCTTTTATTCATCACACATTGACTTGATGAACCTATAGATTGTCCTATAATTTATATTATTCTGATTGTTTCCTCGTAATTAGATCCAGATTAAACATTCTTGGTATGAATGTGTCATATATAGTGATGTGTACATGGTCAGGTTTTAATAATTTTAACATAAAAATGTCTTGGGACTCTATTTGCCTTGAACTGGCCTTCATCGTATCTCTGTTCTCTTTATTACTGACCTTCAAATTATTAGCTGTCTTTTAGCTATTTTATGGAAATTATGGAACTATTACTGTTTTTTTTTTTAAAGATTTTGTTTATTTAACAGAGAGAGCGCAATCACAAGTAGACAGAGAGGCGGGGCAGGGGTTGGGGGGGAGTAGGCTCCCGGCTGAGCAGAGAGCCTGATGCGGGGCTCGATCCCAGGACCCTGAGATCATGACCTGAGCCCAAGGCAGAGGCTTAACCCACTGTGCCACCCAGGCGCCCTGGAATTAATACCGTTAAGTATTAAGTATTGGAATTAATACTGTTAAGAACTCCTGGGTTTTGTTTTGTACTGTCTTCTAAAGGTCTTCTATGTCACCTGTTTCTCAGATACAAGTGCTAGTTTACTAGGCTGTTGGATTTTTAGAAAAAGTAGTATTTGTGTTTATGGGTCTATGTCATTCTATTATTCCCTGAGGTGTGTAGTACTGGGTACGATGAAGCATTTAAGCAAAACCTTTATACTGGTGCTTTTGAGCAGACTAAAACATATTCATCAAAACAACTTGAGACTACAGATGTGCCCCCTGTGGCACAACTGGCTGTAATGCTGGAACATTCTCAATTGTAAATTTCAGGTACCTTTGATTGATGGGGACATCGAATAAATGAGAAACAGCATTCATTCAGATGTGCTATGTACTGGGGGAAAACATATGAAAGGGGCATGGCCCCTATTTTGAAACATCTCTAGTTTGAATGGGCAAGGAAGCAATTAAAGCAGACAAAACTACAAGATCCCTGTTAATATATATCAGGTTATAGAGATTCTGTAGCCAGAATCTGGAATCCCTTCTGGAGCCCTAAATTAGGGCTTTTTTGTATAAGACTTCTTGACCATATTTGACCATATTCTTACAGTTCTTGCTGAATTCCCTTAGTCTATAAAGGTTGGTAGGGGATTCCTCGTAGGGCTTAGAAAATAAAAATATATTCTTCTTTTATTTTTTAGAGGGGAAGGAGGGGCAAAGAAAGGGAGAAGGGGAGAGAGAATCTTAAACAGCCTCCATGCCCAGTATGGACCTAGATCACACTACCCTGAGATCATGACCTGAGTCAATATCAGAGTCAGATGCAAGGCACTTGTGAGACTCAGTTGGCTAAGTGTCTGCCTTGCCTTGGGCTCAGGTCAGGATCTCTGGGTCTTGGGATTGGCCTACCTCAGGCTCCTTGCTCAGCAGGGAGCCCGCTTCTCCCTCTCCCTCTGCTGTTCCCCCTAACTCCCCCTTTTTGTGTGTGTGCACTCTCTCTCAAATAAAAGAAGTCAGACCCTTAACTGTGTGAGCCACCCAGATACCCAAACAAAAATATGTCTTTGATGATTTTTAAATGTGATTCCTTGGCAACCCCCCCATCCCCACTTAATCTCTGGCAGTGCCAGTATTGTTTGATTTCATTTTTGTATTCTCAAGTGAATGTTCGCTCTTGGGATTTTTTAACCCCCTCTTAGAATTTTAAATATTAACCTATATAAGGATATTTCTTCTCAAGTTATGACTGAGCTCTAGCTTGGAGTTAGTGCCGAATATTAAATGGACCTGGGGAGGGGGGGGCGCCTGGGTGGCTCAGTTGTTAAGCATCTGCCTCCAGCTCATGTCATGATCCCAGGGTCCTGGGATCGAGCCCCACAACAGGTCTCTGCTCGGCAGGAAGCCTGCTTCTCCCCCTACCATTCCCTCTGCTTGTGTTCCCTCTCTCGCTGTGTTTCTCTCTGTCAAATAAAATCTTTAAAAAAAAAAAATGGACCTGGGGATTCGTAGAGAATGTTTTGCTATGTTCTCATGTGCCATCAGAAGACCGTAAGCAGGGGCGCCTGGGTGGCTCAGTGGATTAAAACCTCTGCCTTTGGCTCGGGTTGTGATCTCAGGTTCCTGGGATCAAGCCCACAGGGGGCTCTCTGCTCAGTAGGGAGCCTGCTTCCCCCCACCCTCTCTGCCTGCCTCTGCCTGCTTATGATCTCTCTCCTCTCTGTTAAATAAATAAAATATTAAAAAAAAAAAAAAAAAGACTCCTGGGTGGCTCAATGGGTTAATAAAGCCTCTGTCTTTGGCTCAGGTTATGATCTCAGGGTCCTGGGATTGAGCCCCGTGTCAGGCTCTCTGCTGAGCAGGGAGCCTGCTTCCCCCACTCTCTGCCTGCCCCCCTGCCTATTTGTGATCCCTCTCTCTCTCTCTCTCTCTCTCTCTCTCTGTCAAGTAGATAAAATCTTAAAAAAAAAAAGACACTAAGCAAATTCATGGAGTGTCATCACTTTTTCGTTTACCCCTTCATCTACTGCCATCAATAAAGCAAATCAGTGCTATGGGTACCTAATTTCTCTAAAAAGGAGTGTTTACACATGGAATAATTTACACAGACAAATAGAGAATTATGAACAATACAATTCTGTTTTAAAAGACCACTTCCAGCCACTATATTTCAGAGCTGGGCTGATGTCAGAAGCAAATTTCTGCCTAAGTATTTAGGAAACATGGTGAAGGAAAGCACAAGCATTTTTCTTCATTAAATGTTATTTACAGATCCGGCCAATTATTTGCATTATAGTGGGAGGTTTTATTTGTTTCCTTGTTTTTAACTCAAATATCTTGAGGTATGTTAATAGAATTATATATTTAAAAAGTTGTGGAGTTTTTTGTTTTTGTTTTTACCACATGAAAATCTGTTTTTTTGTGTGAATATTGCTTTTAGTTGTTTTTGTTTGTAAAGAAATGACCTATTCATTAAAATTGCCAATTGAGGGGCGCCTGGGTGGCTCAGTCGTTAAGCGTCTGCCTTCAGCTCAGGTCATGACCCCAGAGTCCTGGGATCGAGCCCCGCATCTGGCTCTCTGCTCGGCAGGAAGCCTGCTTCTCTCGCTACCATTCCCTCTGCTTGTGTTCCCTCTCTCACTGTGTTTCTCTCTGTCAAATAAATAAAATCTTTAAAAAAAAATAAAAATAAAAATAAAATTGCCAATTGAAGAGGTAATATATATATACATATAGAGCTATTCGGGTCGGTTTGAAGGAGTATTCAAATATTTAACCAAAACACCATCCTTCTGTGTCCGCCTCCCCCCCACCCCAGGATCATCACACTTGGGTCCATTATGTCCTTATATAAAAGTTGTGCTTATGAAAATATGTGCATATATAGTTATGTTACCTAAACACTTTGGTTCTAATTTTTTGCTCCTTTTAACATCATTTTACCCAGTGTCTGTCCATACATGTATGAGTACACCTACAAGACAAAATATCAGAAGTAGAAATACTAAAAAAAAAATAAAAAAATAGAAATACTAAGTCAAAGAGTTATGTGTGGATTTTGTTATTTGTCAGCATTTGCTAAATAGCCTTAGTATTTTTTTCTTCCTGGTTTGTCATTTGGCTCTTTGCTCATGGTGATTATTTTATTTATTACTCACGTTTCTAAATGTTGTCTTTATGGCTTCTGGGTTTTGGGTCTTTGAAAGGACAAAAATGTCTTGTGAAATGTTCTAGTACTTTTACAGCATTTCTTTCTTTTGTTTGTTCTTTCTTTTTGTTATTGGTATTTAAAATAATTCTTTTTGTTTTGACCTAGGTGCTAGTCCTATGGGAGTAAATGGAGGTGTAGGGGTTCAAACGTCGAATCTTCTTTCTGACTCAATGTTGCATTCAGCCATAAATTCTCAAAAGTAAGTTTTTTCTTGGTGTGTGCCCTGTGTCATGTTTTAAGCACTTGTTAAATTTCCTTATTTGTTTTTTGTTTCCTTGATTTGAAGCTATCCTTGATGAATGAAGGCAAATAATATATTTGAGTCCATGCTTTTGGCTTTCTGCAATATTATTTGAAGTTGTATCAATTATCTGGGGTAACCTATACCTTCCCTGGATATAGTAAGAAGTTGCAAGTATGCAGCTGCTTAAAAAATGAGCTTACTCTACCCCAGAGGTAAGAATTAATGCATTACCCAGTGATTCCCTGGGATAAATTTTGTCAAAGTAACAGTTTAGTCTTAACATAACACTTAAGTCTTCTAAACCTAAGACTTCATCCTCCCCTCCAGAGGATCAAGTGTTGGGAGTTAACTCTGCCTCACACAGGTACAAACAAATACACTATTTCTCTCAGATTTCTTTATGTAAATAGAGTTGTCGTCATAGTATGTTGGACCCTTTGTAGTCATTATTGTCAGCTCTAAATGAAATCTTCTTTCTCCTGCCTTCTTCACTAAAACTATTTCACAATTCCATTTTAAAGCCCAATGATGAGTGAAAATGCCAGTGTGGCCTCCCTGGGTCCTATGCCAACAGCAGCTCAGCCATCCAATACTGGAATTCGGAAACAATGGCATGAAGATATTACTCAGGATCTTCGAAATCATCTTGTTCACAAACTGTATGTCTTATTCATAAAGACTGGGCATGTCTTATTTATAAAGAGTTAACCATGTCAGCATGCTTCCAATCTGCCAGGCACTTAACCACAAGAGGGGTATTGATTTTTCTGTAGCCTGGATGTTGCTGCTAATGCTTTTGCTCCTGTGGCTTTCTTGCTTCCTGTTCTCTGCTTCTCAGCCTTTTCCACCATCATTTGTAGGAGTCTTTTCAGCTTTAACAGTGTATAAACTATTCTACCTAGTGATGGTTTTCAGTATATTAGCTAAAAATTATTTTAATGTCGCTGCCTTTCCAAAATTCAAATTTTAGAAGAAAACCAGGTCTCAGTGCATTAGAATATGGTACTGGTAACACTGTTTTCTTTTATCCCTAATAAAGCTCTTAAGATGTTGAGTCGTGGCCGCTCTCTGTGGTCTTCTAGCCCTCCAAAAATGCATGTCGGTGGTTTGTGAGATACCTGCACTATTTTTGTGGAGTTGATAAATGCCAGACATTTAGCTTCTTTAAAGAAGCTTCACTACTTTAAAGACATCTTGTCAGATGAAAGAGGGGGAGGGATAGATAGCATTAAAGTGTAGTGTGCCCAATATCATAAAAGTAGAGTTTGGACCTCATTCATTACTGAGCTTACACTGTGAGTGACGTCCAGCATTTTTTTCTCAGGGAAAGCAGTCTTTTTTTTTTTTATTTCTCCTCCACTTAATAGAAGGGTTTCCTTCATTCCACTCATATTTTTTATTGCTTTAGAATCATGTGTCCTTCTACCTAAACTTAACTTTTTATCTTACATTAGCCTACCAAGTATATTTAAATTTCATTTAGGAATTCAAAAATGATGACACTAGTATTGGAATTTGACAACATGGAGAAACTCCTAAGATTTTAATAAAATTTGCTTAAAAGGAACAAAGTAGACTTATTTTGTGATATTCAGATTGTGTAACAGTCACCTCATAACAGATAATAGATTATTTGGGATTGATCATCCGACTTGACATTAAAAGTATTATATGCTTGTGAATTTTTTACCAACTCAAATATTCTTTTCCATCGGGTTTTTCCAAATCTTGCACAGCTGATAATAATAAAATTAATGACTGGAGGGGCACCTGGGTGGCTCAGTCATTAAGTGTCTTCTTCAGCTCAGGTCACCATCCCAGGATCTTGGGATCAAGCCCCGCATCGGGCTCCTTGCTCAGCAGGAACCCTGTTTCTCCCTCTCCTACTCCCCTGGCTTGTGTTCCCTCTCTCCCTTTCTCTATCAAACAAATAAAATCTTTTACAAAAGAATAAAATTAATGACTGGAAATGTATTTGTCAACTCTTCAGGAACACTAATGCCAAGTATTTTGTAGGGACTTGTTAGAAAGTAAAAGACGTTGAATTGGGCGGAATTACTATGCATCTCTGCCCCTTCCACTTCATTTTTTTTATCTTATAAGATTTTATAGTGATTATTAGGTTTTGTTTATTTTTTTGAGAGCGAAGGAGAGAGAAAATCTTTAAGCAGCTTCCATGCTCACAGCATGGAGCCCAATGTAGGGCTTGATCCTCTGTCCCTGAGATCATGACCTGAGCTGAAATCAAGTGTCAGATGCTTAACCTGACTGAGCCACCCAGGTGCCCCGTTAGGTTTTATTTTATTAAGCTGAGTAAATTCAGGAGAAGAGAAGGATCTGAAGGCAGTTCGTTCTTGACACTGTGACAAAGGTCAAGTTTCCTCACTTTATGCAAATAGCACAGTATAATTTTTTTGTCCTATGTTAGAGTAACAGGGGCCAGAGGGGATTTTTGCAGTGTCATTTCTTACATTCTGATCAGGGAAATCTTTTGTTTACCTCAGAGACCATTTCATATTGAGTACGTTCCACCCTTTTTATTTTACTTAATATTCACATTATATAAAAATGAGAAAATACTCGTCAAGAAAAAGTTTAAAGTATTGTATATTTCTGTGATGACAATGAGAAGTTGACATGATATAATAGTAGTAGAATTTTCTCTTCCTAGTGTTCAAGCCATATTTCCTACTCCGGATCCTGCTGCTTTGAAAGACAGACGGATGGAAAACTTAGTTGCATATGCTCGGAAAGTGGAAGGGGACATGTATGAATCTGCAAATAATCGAGTGAGCATCTGTTTTTCTATATAAAGTCAGAAATGGACCTGTTCTAGTTGTTTATTCTTCTTTGTAACATATACAAATAATAGCGTACTTCAGAGGATACCCTTTAGCTATCCTGTCTTATTCTCACTGTGCATAGTCAAGATAACAAAGCAATTTTCTTAAAGCGTATGTCATCAAGAATCTTACATTTTTCCTCTTAATAATACAGTGCACTCATGCAGCTCTTTATCTGGGTTGTCCTTCTGTCAACCTAAAAAGTGGTTGAGCGGTTACCAGCTCTGTGCTATTTTCACTAGAGTGTGTGGTGAATCAGCTGCTTACTGTGTTCAGCTCAAGTGGTATTCCTCCTTCTCTACATCATTTGAACTTTGTTCTCTAAATTGGCAGTTTTTCAAAATATAGCATATTCATTCCATGTGCTGCCAATTGCCAGCATGTGTTTTGTAAACCACTTATGAGAAGTTTTGTTTTACTATGTACGTTCATAATAAAGCTGCTTTTCATGTGACAATTTCAAACATAAACTGACATGGGGAATGATCTAAGGAAGTAGATAAGATGGTGGTTATCAGAGGGGAGGGGTTTGCAGTGGGGGAAACAGGTGATGGGGATTCAGGAGTGCACTTGTGATGAGCACCGGGTGGCATGTGAAGTGTTGAGTCACTATGGTACACCTGAATCTAATATTAAACTATATGTTAACTAACTGGACTTGAAAAATTTAAAATAGGGGCGTCTGAGTGGCTCAATAAAGCCTCTGCCTTCGGCTCAGGTCATGATCGTAGGGTCCTGGGATTGAGCCCCACATCAGGCTCTCTGCTCAGCAGGGAGCCTACTTCTCGCTCTGCCTGCCTTTCTACCTACCTGTGATCTCTCTGTCAAATAAATAAAATCTTTAAAAAAAAAAAATTGGGCGCCTGGGTGGCTCAGTTGGTTAAGCAACTGCCTTTGGCCCAGGTCATGATCCTGGAGTCCCGGGATCGAGTCCCGCATCAGGCTCCCAGCTCCATGGGGAGTCTGCTTCTCTCTGACCTTCGCTCCTCTCATGCTCTCACTTTCTCTCTGTCTCTCAAATAAATAAAAATTAAAAAAAAAAAAATTAAAATAGTTTAGATTTTTCCCTCCTTGGGTTTCTGCTTATCTCTTTAAATTAAGTGAATATCTGTTCTTCATTCATTTTTTCTGTTACCTAATGGGAGTTCCCCTTTCCTTCTTATCTGTTTTATTTCCAACGTTCAAAAAGGCGGAATACTACCACCTGCTCGCTGAGAAGATCTATAAGATCCAGAAAGAACTAGAAGAAAAAAGAAGGACTAGACTACAGAAACAAAACATGCTGCCCAGTGCTGCAGGCATGGTGCCAGTTTCTATGAATCCGGGGCCCAATATGGGGCAGCCACAACCAGGAATGACTTCCAGTAAGTGCTTTTTGTTACAGTTATTTTGGGGGAGAAATTGGTAATAAAATGATTCCTAACCAAAGTCATTAGTTTTCATTAGCTTGTGTACCTATTCTAGAGCTTTTGACCCTTTTCTTTGCAAAGAAACTAATTCATCCCTTAGTAAAAGAAGTAACTGAACAGTATATTTAAGATTTCTGGGCACAGTAAGTACTTAGCAAGTCTTGGTAATCTGGGATCATTTTTAGAAGCTCAAGATACTCTTCTCTCAAAGTGACACCTAGAAAGTAATAGCCAACATTTGATTGAATTTGGTAGGCATCCAATAGATAGATGTAGGCCAAGCAGGTTCAAAGTCCTCACCAGCTTTCATACCTCCTGAACACAAAAAAATATGTTACTTAACATTGTCATACTTTCTTCTTGCCACAATATGTTTGAAGGCTAAGAACTATTTATTTTTTTTTCTTACAAGCATTTGAAATTCATCTTGACAGTTTCAGTATTCTGGTTATAAGAGCCTTCTCAACCTAAAAAATTAACCACATATCCAAGAGTGTTATGCATTCCTTTATTCATTCACTGACTCATTACACTAGATTTCAGGCAGTGAAAGAGGAGTTTTATACAGATGAATACAGATGGTAAAGAACAACACAGGCTACTTTGAATGATGTGAGAAAGGCTGTGAGAGGGAAAAGCTTGTATTTCTTGAGTCAGGGAACTCTACCTGTGGATAATGCGGATAATGCCGTCTGAGCCAGCAGGTACCAACTCATATATCAAGATTTTAGGTGGGCTGAGAAATTTACCTCCCTTGGGCCTTGAAGTAGTAAGGTGGTGAATTCCTGGTTGCCACTGGCTTTTAGCCACCCCATGTGTTAAATGCAGTGTGCTGGATACGTGTTCTCCTATAGCCATGATGTGAGAAGAGCAGCAGTGTTTCTGGCAGAGGAAGAGTATTCTTGGAGGTCCACTGGCAAAGGAAAAGCAGCAGTTATTCTTGTCTTTGGTTTTTTAAGACTTATTTGAGAAAGAGAGAGAGAGAGCCCAAGCAAGAGAGAGGGGTAGAGGGAGAAGCAGACTCTTTGCTGAACAGGGAGCCCAATGCGCGGGACTCGATCCCAGGATCCTGGGATCATGACCTGAGCTGAAGCCAGACACCCAAGCAGCTGTTTTGTTGTTGTTGTTCTTCTACCTACTTCCTATGAAACTAATTCATCCCTTAGTAAAAGGAAGTAGGAAGGAGAACGCATGTTCAGAAACCGTCAAGACTAGAATTGAGTAGATTGATTCAGTGCTGATGGTCTAAACCAGGAGAGTTAGGTATAGAGACATGTGGGCAAACCTGAGATACTTGGGTGTGTTAGAGTTTTCTGAAGTTCTTTAGAAATTTGAGCCAAGTCTAAAGTCTACAGATAGTAATTTGTGGCCTTACGTTAGAGGGAAAACAGTATGGTGTATTAATGCAGACAGCAACAGATACTGATGGAACTGAATAGCCTCTATGTTGACCTTTAGCCTGTATACTAATCTGGCATTTTGTAGAATGAGATCCCTGCCTTATCCCATATGCAGAGTAATGATAGAAGAATCAAGAATTTTTTTTTTTTTTTTTTTAAAGATTTTATTTATTTGACAGCGAGAAACAGCGAGAGAGGGAACACAAGCAGAGGGAATGGTAGCGGGAGAAGCAGGCTTCTTGCCGAGCAGGGAGCCCGATGCGGGGCTTGATCCCAGGCCTCTGGGATCATGACCTGAGCCGAAGGCAGACGCTTTAACGACTGAGCCACCCAGGCGCCCCAAGAATCAAGAATTTTAAGAAGTCTGATGCCATTTAGGAATCTGGGTTGCTCAGATCATGATCCCAGGGTCTTGGGATTGAGTCCCGAGTCGGGCTCCCTGCTCAGTGGGGAGTCTGCTTCTCCCTCCCCCTCTGCCTCCTTCTCCTTGCTTATGTTCTCTCATTCTCTCTGTCAAATAACTAAATAAAATCTTAAAGAAAGAAAAGAAACTGGGAGAGTTGATTGAGTTTAAAAACCGATTAGCAAAAAAAAAAAAACACACAAGAATTAAAACAGCAAAAGGTACAAAATAGGGGCGCCTGGGTGGCTCAGTCGTTAAGCGTCTGCCTTCGGCCCAGGTCAGATCCCAGGGTCCTGGGATCGAGCCCCGCATCGGGCTCTCTGCTCGGCAGGAAGCCTGCTTCTCCCGCTACCATTCCCTCTGCTTGTGTTCCCTCTCCCACTGTTTCTCACTGTCAAATAAATAAGATCTTTAAAAAAAAAAAAAAGGTACAAAATATGGGGCACCTGGCTAGCTTAGTCAGTGGAGCACGCGACTCTTTTTTTTTTTTTTTTTTTTAAAGATTTTATTTATTTATTTGACAGAGAGAGAGAGATATCACAAGTAGGCAGAGAGGCAGGCAGAGAGAGAGGGAGAGGCAGGCTCCCTGCTGAG
>CM053611.1:102947318-102960407 GCA_028646535.1 Procyon lotor
GTTACTGGTGGCAGAACCAACAATCAAGCCCAGGTGTTTTGTCTTCACAGTCAGCTCTAAAACATTAAGATATGTTAAATATAGGGCGCCTGGGTGGCTCAGTAGGTTAAAAGCCTCTGCCTTCGGCTCAGGTCATGATTTCAGTGTCCTGGGATCAAGCCCGGCATCGGGCTCTCTGCTTAGTGGGGAGCCTGCTTCCCCCTCTCTGCCTATTTGTGATGTCTCTGCCAAATAATTAAATGTTTTTTAAAAATGTTGTCATTTGCTACATGGGTGGGCATGAGGGCACTGTGCTAAGTGAAATAAGTCAGAAAGACATACCATATGATTTCCCTTATATTTGGCATCTTTATTTTTTTTTATTTTTTTAAAGATTTTATTTATTTGACAGAGAGAAACACAGCGACAGAGGGAACACAATCAGAGGGAATGGTAGCGGGAGAAGCAGGCTTCCTGCCGAGCAAGGAGCCCGATGCGGGGCTTGATCCCAGGACTCTGTGATCATGACCTGAGCCGAAGGCAGACGCTTAATGACTGAGCCACCCAGGCTCCCCGGCATCTTTATTTTTTAAAAACTGAGCTCATAGATACAGCTTGGTGGTTGCAAGAGGCAGGGTATGGATGGGGTGGGTGAAATGGGGGAAGATCAAAAGGTACAAACTTGCAGTTACAATTAAGTCCTGAGGATGTGTGATATACAGCACGGTGACTATAGTTAATAATAATACTGCATTATACATTTGAAATTTGCTAAAAGAGTAGATACTAAAAGTTCTTGAGACACCTAGGTAGCTTAGTCAGTTGAATCTGCCTTTGACTCAGGTCATGATCCCAGGATCCCAGGATCCCAATCAAGTGCTCCATTGGGCTCCTTGCTCAGCAGGGAGCCTGCTTCTCCCTCTGCTTGACACTCCCCTTGCTTGTGCGTGCTCTCTCTCTGACAAAATCTTTATTAAAAAATTTTCTAAATGATTAAAAGTTATCAAAATGTTCCTTCAGTGTCCATCAGATACTCCTTATGATAAGCGAATTTAAGACCTGCCTAATGGACCAACAGTAGGTTTTATGACACATTTATACCATGTATATCTTATAGCCAGTAAAAGCTAACATGTGCATCATAGTTATAAGTGAAGGTATTAGGGCCAGATGTGGACAGTAGAATTAGATGTGTTTTTGTTTGTTTTGATTAGTCTCGCATATTTGAAAAGATTTTGCATTAGTATATGGATTTCTGGTTTCCTTTAAGAAGGGAAAGATCTAGAAGGTTTGGCCCTCTCTCCAAGGGTACCACAGTGTCTAGCTGTAGTCGTGGCTGGTTTGTTAAAAGAATTGTGCTTTCCCTGCTTCATCCCAGTTGTTCCCTATTCTCTGTTGCTTCAGATGCCTAGTCTTTCCCACGCATTGATACTTAACTGCCTGGTGCCTGCTGGCATTTAGCTTGCAACACCTATCCATGTTATTGACAGGTAAACGTTCTTTATGTGTTAGGTGAAAATCTTGCTTTTACATAAGGTGTAATAAATACACATGTGGAAGATTATGGAGGTTTCATCATCTGTCTTACGTTCTCTAATTTTTATATAGTGAACATAGGTTATATGCATAATTTTATAAGTCTTGCAGATTGTGGATAAAAGTATATGAATAAATGTTCAGAATTCTCTCCAGTATTTGACTGTGTTTTAGTTTATTAAGAACAATATTAGTGGTAAATCCTGTTAGTTAGTTGAATTGCACTAAACCACTTAGTTATGTGATCATTTTTGTTAGTATAGCACACTTGCAGAAGTGACAGGGAATTTTGAGTTTTCCGATGTGTGGTAGGCTTCTCTTTAGAGCATAGTCTGCCACAGGCAAATCTGAGGTCCTTGATGTATAGAGCAGTATGATACGTGAATTATTTAAGGTTAGTGTTCACAGTGGGTTTATGCACATAAAAACATGGGTAAACATCAAATTTGGTCATGGAACAAAATCCAGCTGTCTCTTGGAGGTATTCTGCTGCATACCAACCAAAGAATCCAGCTTAGTCAAACAGTAGCATATTAAATGCTGTAGTAGCCTTTCTTTTTTTAATTTAAGACACTACATTATTTTCCTGTCAACACTGAAAGAAAGCAAAGATTATACTATAACTGTTTTGAGGCTTTTTTTTACATTTTAGAACTAACATTTTCTTCGGGTTCCTAAGTTCATAGCTTTATTCATTGGAGATTCAGGCTGAATTTGCATGACACTACTGAAGATACTTCGTGAGGTTTTTTTCTTCTTTTTCCTTTTCTCTCCTTCATTCTCCCCCTGCCTTTTTAATGGAAAAGCCACTGGCTAAAAGATGGTTTTCTAGGGGCATCTGGGTAGCTAAAGTTGTTTGAGGATTTCCCTTTGGCTCAGGTTGTGATCCCAAGGTCCTGTGATGGAACCCTGTGTTGGGCTCCGTGCCTAGTAAAGAGTCTACTTCTCCTTTTCCCTCTGCTCCTCCCCCCTGCTCTTGCCTCCCCCTGAAATAAATGAATAAATCTTAAAAAAGGAAAGAAAGATATTCTAACCATTTCTCTGTTCTACCCTAGATGGCCCTCTACCTGACCCATCTATGATCCGTGGCAGTGTGCCAAACCAGATGATGCCTCGGATAACTCCACAGCCCGGTAACTTATAAAAGAAATCCATGTATCTAACCATGGCTTCCCCCCAACCCCCGCAAAGTAAGCTTGATGCCCAACATGGAGCCTAAACTCAAAAACCTTGAGATCAAGAGTCCCATATCCTACTGACTATGCCAGTCAAGTGCCCCAATCATGACTTGTTAAAACAGAGTCTCTGGTGTACTGCAAGATTATTCTCACCACCTTGATTCCTGCCTCAAACCAGCAGCATGCATCATAATTACCTACTTGAGAAATCAGAACACATTTTGGAGTTGGAGCCCACAGAGGGAGGAGAAGGGTATTAGAGTATAGGTTGGCTGGCAGGTCAGGTGGCAAAGACATGAAGTGATCGTGCATCCATTTAAAAACAACTGGTCAAGGGGTGCCTTGGTGGCTCAGTCATGATCCCAGGTCCTGGGTTGGGCCCTACTTTGGGCTCCCTGTTTGGTGTGGAGTCTGCCTCTCCTTCCATCTGCATGCCCCCACCCCCAACTTGTGCTCGCTCTCAAATAAATCTTTTAAGAAAGAATAAAATAAATAAAAACAACTGGTCAAGATGGATTTTATTCCAGATTATAAAATTTTATTCAGAGAACAAAATGTGGTGGGTTTGTTTTGTTTTTTTTGTTTTGTTGGTTCTTTTTTTGTTTATTTGTTTGTTTTTAAAGATTTTTATTTATTTATTTGAGAGAGGGAGAGCGAGAGAGAGCATGAGAGGGGAGAAGGTCTGAGGAAGAAACAGACGCCCCATGGAGCTGGGAGCCTGATGTGGGACTCGATCCCGGGACTCCGGGATCATGACCAGAGTCAAAGGCAGTCACTTAACCAGCTGAGCCACGCAGGCGCCCCGGAGAACAATACGTTAATCAGTTAGCAGTGTCTTTCATTCACAGTTGAAAGCAGTTCCTTTATTTGTCCTGATAAAATGTTATAGAATCAGAATTCATTCTTTAGTTCTCCAATTCCATGAAGGTATTCAGATCTAATATTTTGTACTTACAGGTTTGAATCAGTTTGGCCAGATGAGTATGCCCCAGCCCCCAATTGGACCCCGGCAAACATCTCCTCTTCAGCACCATGGACAGTTAGCTCAGCCTGGAACTCTCAACCCAGTAAGTGTGTCATCTTTGTGTAATCATTTTGGCCTTTACCTAACATTTAAAAGTCCTTTTTATTTTTGTTTCTGCTTTGTAAACAACAGATCTTACAGTTGCTCAAACAGCTAACTATAAGTGATTAGCCTTTAACGTTGATTTTTTTTTTTCTTTAATTCTATTTTCTTTGGCCCTTATGGTACACATGATAAATGATTATATTTGTGTTTTAGAGAGGAGAATAAGTATTTTTTTAAAGTGGAGTAGGAGAAAACTAAGCCATATACTACAATTAGGCAGTAAATGCTATAATCCCTAATTTTCACCCAACTCTTTTTACTAATAAATTGTATTTAGAAATTTATCCTACAGTATTCATCACTAAGGTACCAGAAGGATGTAATTTTGAGAAAATTCATGTTGGGATCTTGTATTACGTACTCTGGGCTCTACAGCACAATGTGGGGCAAAAGGCCATATCCTGAATGTACAGTAGGGGATTCATTATGGTTAAATTATGGTACCTTTGTAAATTGGAATGCTCTATAAGCGATAATTTCTGAACTTACATGGTGGCATAAAAGCTGTTGACAGCTTTAAATGAAAAACCAAGTTTCTGAAGTATATGTATCAGAGGATCCAAGATAGTTAAGAACTCTCTTGATTGTAATCTATATAAAATAAACACTGAGAAAGATTTGTTTCCAGGTGCAACCCATGGTCCTCTTACTAGAAAGCTGGGAAGAGCAGCAAGTCACCTTTCCCTGGAATCTCAATATTTAGTAGCCTGCATACTTTGATAGTCGCCTCTTTTTTATAATGTGCATCAAACATAGAACCTATCCAGACAGGAAACAGTCTCGTGCAAGAGTGATGTAGAGCAATTGCTAGGTTGTAGGGACTAGAGAAGAGGGCCTCTGAGCACTCACCGCTCCTAATGCAAATTCTAAGACAGTCCACCTTTCCCTGTTAACCCCAATCCTTATGCTTTAAGAATTAGGTAGTGCCTTCAGTTGTTGAGCACCAGACTGCCATGTTTTTAAGATAAATACCTTTCTTAGGTTATTAAGTTTTTGGCCTTAGTTTATCCTTAATTCCTTTCTCTATTAAAGGCCTATATTTGTTCGGGGGAATTTTAGAAATGAAATTTAATGATCCTCAAGATAAAGCACATTTCCCCTGGAAAGTGCCCGCATGTCCCCTTCCACTCAATCATTATCCCCATTAGACAACTGATAACCTTGATTTCTATCACCATGGATTAGCCTTACCTGTTTCTCAACTTCATATAAATGGAATTATTCATATGTACTCTTGTGTCTGACCTTTTTGGCTCAACATAATGGTTTTAATGTTCATTTGCATTGTTGTTTATGTCCGTAATTTGTTACTGCTGAGTAGTAATCCTTTTTGTTACTGCTGAGTAGTAATCCTTTTTGTGAGTGTGCCACAATGTATTTATTCTTTGTTATTGATGGACATTTTGATTGTTTTCAGTTGTTGACTTTTATGAATAAAGCTACTATAAACACTCCCCTTGCCCCCCACAAAAGAAATGCAATGTAACAATCTTCAGATATTTGTGGACTATGAATGCTACCAAGTTCAGCCACAAATCTTTGTAAGATTTTAATTGTACTGATTATAGATTATTACGGTTTGTGCTACTACAACATCATGACATGAACACAGACCTCGTGAAGGTGTATTTCACTATCACTTAACAGTATGCAAAGGACAGTTACCTCTGGACCTTGTCAGGTGCAGCTGTGTATCAGGAGAACTGGTTTGTCTGTAACCCCCCATATTGCTTTAGGGTAGGCTTGGGTCAGCTGTAAAGTTGTTCTCCATTATCTTTGCTTGAGAATCCAGTGTGCACACTTACTTTCTTTTCTACCCAACTTTCCCCTCAGCAGAGCCATAGCAGTTGTGATTCTAACTGTAGTAGAATAACCATAATGAAGCAATTGGTGCTCTGTGTTATGTTTTTTTGTTTTGTTTTGTTTTTTTTCCCCCCCCATGCAGCCTATGGGCTATGGGCCTCGCATGCAGCAGCCTTCCAGCCAGAGCCAGTTCCTTCCCCAGACTCAGTTCTCAACACAGGGAATGAATGTAACGAATATGCCTTTGGCTCCGTCTGGCGGTCAGGCACCCGTGTCTCAAGTAGGTCTCAGAGATGGGGTTTTTTTCACTTGTTTTTGTAATTCTTTAAACTTCTCTTGATCTAGGTTTTTACAGGAAAGGGTGGCAGCAAATAATGGGTGAAAAATAGATGGTTTTTAAGTCTTTTAATTAAGTACTTTGTTGGTGGATTACGTGAAGTTTTGATACGTTTTGAAATGGAAGCATATTGCTGTGTAAGTATTTCTTTTATTGTGTTCTCAGTTGCCTTCTTGTTATGTCTCTCACTTAACAGGCACAAATGTCCAGTTCTTCCTGCCCTGTGAACTCTCCTATAATGCCTCCAGGGTCTCAAGGGAGCCACATTCACTGTCCCCCTCTCCCTCAATCAGCTCTGCATCAGAATTCTCCGTCTCCAGTACCTAGTCGCACCCCTACGCCTCACCACACCCCCCCAAGCATAGGGGCTCAGCAGCCACCAGCAACAGCAATTCCAGCCCCGGTTCCTACACCTCCAGCCATGCCACCCGGGCCACAGACCCAGACTCTGCATCCCCCTCCAAGACAGACACCCACACCACCATCAACGCAACTTCCTCCGCAAGTTCAGCCTTCACTTCCCGCTGCTCCTTCAGCTGACCAGCCACAGCAGCAGCCACTCTCCCAGCAGAGTACAGCAGCATCTGTTCCCACCCCGACGGCACCGCTGCTGCCCCCACAACCTGCGACTCCAGTAAGCAGAGACTTGGGTTTCAGCAGAACCCTTTCTTTCAAATTGTACTGTGGTGTTAAGATTATTTACATGCTGGTTCTAGTCTATATTGTGTTGTCTCCCCAGTTAAACTAGAATCTCTTTGTAGTTATTGACTTTCTTTTCCTTCCTGTTCTTTCTTACTATAATTAGTACCTAGCATAGAGGGAGCTCAAAGACTTTGTTTCGATCTCATGTTGACCATGGTATATTTTGCATTAAGTGCTGAGACTTAAGGGCATAGAAGCAGGTGACTAGGGGAAAGAATCTGTAGTATGTTCAGTAGACCACAGAACTTTTCTGTTTATTTAAAGAATCTTTTCAAACAGAATGAGCTGTAATATTTGAGAATGAATGAACAAAACCATAGATTTATGAATGTCTGTGGTCCTAGCCAAGCTTAGAAAATCATGACCAAAAGTAGAATGCGGAAAGGAAACTTTTGATTAGGGTTGTTGCTGAAAATCCTAACTACTCATGAGGTTTCTTATTGGAAGAACTAAGAAAAAGAGATTGCTAATTATCCCACTAGAATGTGATTCGGGGCACCTGGGTGGCTCAGTGGGTTAAAGCCTCTGCCTTCACCTAAGGTCATGATCTCAGGGTCCTGGGATCAGGCCCCATATCAGGCTCTCTGCTCGGTGGGGAGCCTGTTTCCCTCCTCTCTCTCTCTCTCTGCCTTCCTCTCTGCCTGCTTGTGATCTCTGTCAGTCAAATAAATCTTTTTAAAAAAAAATGTGATTCAAAACAGCCACTCAGTGTGGGAGTGCATTATATGCTCTCTATTTTTTCTGTACACTTCACTGTACACAGGTTTTCCTACTGGAAAGTTAAAAAACAAAACAAAATAGCTAGTCAGTCCTTCTTTTTCCATTTCTCTCTAAATGTGAGCTGCTCTGAGGAGGTCATCTCTGAGAGCCCAGCCCTCACACACTGGCACAGAGTGACATCTAGTGCAGAAAGTGCTGTTCTCTCTCCCGTATATCGTCAGCCAGCCAAGGTTTGCCAGTCCTCAGTCGTCTGTTCTAAAGCACGGTTTACTTCAAGGGAGTGAAATAGACGGAGTATGTGAAAGCATCATAAATGAATACAATGAGAGGAGTCTAGAGATAGGTGGTGGTTAAGCATGCCATCCTATTGTGCAGCTTAAACTCTGGTGTATAATTGGCAAACTTTTTGTGTGTTTTCTTCTCTTTCTGCCCAGCTTTCCCAACCAGCTGTAAGCATCGAGGGGCAGGTATCAAACCCTCCATCCACTAGTAGCACGGAAGTGAATTCTCAGACCATTCCTGAGAAGCAACCTTCACAGGAAGTAAAAATGGAGGCAAAGATGGAAGTGGAGCCCCCAGAACCAGCAGACGCTCAGCCAGAGGATATCCCGGAGGTGAGAGCAGGCCGAGGACGGCCCCTGGTTGGGGTGCGAGTCTAGGAGCCCAACTTAACACTCTGGTAGTTGGGTCTCATTTCATTGCTTTCTACGTGCGAAAGGCTCTTCAGACATGTCTACAGGACAGAGTAAATAAGATGATGATCTTGCTGCTTCCTGGTGGCAAGTCTTTAGAATGCTAGAAACGTTTGCCTTGTCTTCCAGAGTAAAGCAGAAGACTGTAAAATGGAACCTACAGAAACAGAAGAGAGAGGCACTGAATTAAAAACCGAAACAAAAGAGGAGGAAGACCAACCAAGTACTTCGGCTACCCAGTCCTCTCCGGCCCCGGGACAGTCAAAGAAGAAGAGTAGGTCTCTTAGGCTCTCTGTTCCTGGAGACGGGGGAAAAAAACCCCAAAGACTTTAAATAGAATGGGATCAGGCTTCTTAGGTTTTAGAAATTGATTTTAATGTGATTTCATTAAGCTTTGAGCCCTTTCCGCCTGGTCTCTGGGTTATTACTAAAGTCGGAGAAGACTTTTTCTTTTCTATAGGTGTATTTCCTTCCTGCAGTCATTGGGCCAGTCGCACCCACCATTTCTTCAGGGTTGGCTGCTTAACAACTTCTCAAAAAAATTTTTTTTTTCCACCTGAGGACGGAAATTGTTACATATCCTTGACTAAAATGCAGGAAATATTAGCAGTGATCATAGTGCTGTTGTTAACCTGGGTACCAGGCACTCTGCCACCTGCATTGTCTTCTCTAAAAACTTTACAGCAAGTCTTGAGTTATCGATCCCTGTTTTATAGGCAGGGAAAACCTGAGGCTTAGCAAGGTTAAGTAGCTTGCCCCAGCTTACTCAGCTGGTAAGTGAGCCCAGGCAGGCTGACCCAGTGTCTGCTCCCAACCAGCTCTTAAATATGAATGAGTCGAGCCCAGCAAGCAGCTCTGCTTTGCACAGAGTGTTTCTCTCTTTAGTTAATTCCCACAAAAATTTATTTACCAAATACTGTAGGATTAGAATTTCTCATGGCTCTAATGATGCCTTCTATGGCACAGGTAGGACTTCTCTCAAGGGAGGAGTCTGCTGGCTCCTAGAGATGGCATATATCAAGGTGTTCCATTAATATAATGCAGTTTAAAATGTTGTGGTAAAAAAATTATATTTAAATAAGGTTTGTATAACTGAGGTGTTATTTTAATATAGACTATAAGAAATCCAATCTTACTATTAGAAATCTGTCTTTAAAATAGCTGATTTCAGAGGTTTGTTCAGATTCTCTTTTTAAGTACAACCACATATGAAAAACAAAGTCTCATGGTCGCTCCCACCATGAAGTGAAAAATACCTGAAGTACTAACAGATAACCCTTCCTGAAGATAAAAATTAATTTGTAAGTAGAAATAGTAAGAAGTAAGAAGGCCTGTGCTCAAGAGTGTTTTAAAGCCCAAAACTGGACCTTTAATGAATAGCTTCTTAAATAATAGCTGATACCATTTGGGACACACCATCAAATCTTTCCTGACCTTTAGGAAACATTAAGAACACACTGGGATGAAATTTTATCAATTCAGTCCATTGTTTTGGCAATAACAACTTAGTTCTCTCCTTGTTTAGACTTAAACCTAACATTTGCCATTAAGATGATAAATATGGGGGCGCCTGGTGGCTCAGTCGTTAAGCGTCTGCCTTCGGCCCAGGTCATGATCCCAGGGTCCTGGGATCGAGCCCCACGTCGGGCTCCCTGCTCGGCAGGAAGCCTGCTTCTCCCGCTACCACTCCCTCTGCTTGTGTTCCCTCTCTCACTGTGTTTCTGTCAAATAAATAAAATCTTTAAAAAAAAAAAAAAAGATGATAAATATGTCATCCTCAGCTCTAAAACACCAAGCTAAATTTAATGAGGAAGTCTTCCCGTCAGAGTTTCGGATTCCTTTAGTGTTAAGATAATACCGGCTCTAATTTCTGACTTGTTAAATACTATTATCATGAATGAGGACTTATTTCTATTCTTTAACACTGTCCCCTGTCACTCCCCATCACTAGTATATTTTTGAAATTTTTTTTTGGACAGGTCTATTCATAAATTCTTGGAATGCTTAGGATTCTGTTTCTACTTGGTCCAGACAATCTTAACGGAATTTCTGACTGAAAAATTAACTATTTAATTTTTTTTAAGTATTTAATTAAAAAAATTTTTTTAATTAAAAAATTAAATTTAAAAAATTAAAATTAAAAATTTTAACTATTTTTTAACTATTAACTAATTTTTCATAATTAGCTATGAAGGTTTTTAAAGCTGACTAGACATGGCGTTTTGAAGGTACTTACTGATGCAGACCAGAAATTAGAAATAGGAAGTGTGGGCACCTGGGTGGCTCAGTGGGTTAAAGCCTCTGCCTTCGACTCAGGTCATGATCTCAGGGCCCTGGGATCGAGCCCCACATCGGGCTCTCTGCTCAGCAGGGAGCCTGCTTCCCCCTCTCTCTGCCTGCTTGTGATATCTCTCTCTCTCTGTCAAATAAAATCTTAAAAAAAAAAAAAAAAAGAAGTAGGAAGTATGTCCTAAATGATATCTTCATTGAGATAATGTAGGCAGATTTGTGGTGTATGAGATATTTTTATAGTTTCAACTTGAGCATTTCTTTCTTCTTTTGCTTAATTGATAACTAATTTCAAATGTGCTCTTAAGTTTTCAAACCAGAGGAGTTACGACAGGCACTGATGCCAACTTTGGAGGCACTTTACCGACAGGATCCAGAATCCCTTCCCTTTCGTCAGCCTGTGGACCCCCAACTTTTGGGAATCCCTGTAAGTATGTGGTGGTACTTTGGATTTTTTTTTTTTTTTATTTGTTAACAGCTTTATTCAGATATAATTCAGATATTACACAAGACACCCATTTAAACTGAATAATTCAATGATATTTGTGTATTAACAGGATTGTGCAATTACCACTAGTCAATTTTTGATCTTTCATCACCCCCAAAAAGAAACTCCATGTCTATAAGTAGTCACTCCCGTTTCCTCCCCTCATCCAACCACTAGTCTACTTCTGTCTGTATGGATTTGTTTATGGACAGTTCATTAAATGGAATTAAATAGTATGTTTCTTTATGACTGACTTCATTCAAGGTTCATCCATATTATAGCATGAACCTGTACATCGTTCCTTTTTGTGGCCCAGCAATATCCCTCTATATGGCCATATCACATTTTCTTTACCCATTCATGAGATGATAGACATTTGATTTGTTTGCACTTTTTGGCTGTTGAGGGTAGCGCTGCTATGAATATTCATTTACATACAAAATTTTCTGTGGGTATGTTTTTATTTCTTTGGGGTATATACCAAGGATTGTGATTACTGGGTCATAGGTTTGTTTATTTGGTAGAAAAGATGGACAAAATTAGCTCATCTGTTTGTAAAGTTGCCTTTCTGTGTCAGGCTGCTGGCAGCCTTCACTTGAGGCTTCTAAGTGGTATTGAATAAGGCAGTGGAGTGCTTAGAGGCAAACTTCCTTAGGAACTTCTTTTTTCTTCTATTTTTCTGTGGCTTTAGATCACTCATATTCACTGGGCTTAGTTTTCTCATCAGTAGGGCCCTTTTTAGTACTAAAATGTTACAACAGGCCATTTGACTTCTTGGTCTTTAAATGGATCACACATATACTATGGTAAAGAATCTGGAGTTTCAGTAGATCATCAGCCTACGCTCTAGAAAGTCTACATAGTAGCTCTGTTATTTCTGCTCTCTGAGCTTCATATCTTGTAGACTAGTAATTTAAAGAAGTGATGGGGTGCCTGAGTGGTTCATTCGGTTGAGTGGCCGACTCTTGATTTCAGCTCAGGTCATGATCCCAGGGTCCTAGGATCCAGCCCCATATGTACTCAGCAGGGAGTCTGCTTGAGGATTCTCTCTCTCCCTCTGCCTCTCCCCCAGTTGATGCACTTGCTCATGTGTTCTCTTTCTCTAAAGTAAATCTTTGAAAAAAGTGAAGGGCATCAGTCAATTTCTTGGATATACACTCAGGTCAAAGACTCAGCTTTTCTGGAAAACTCATTATAATAAGAAGACACACCATCTGCCTTAAAACATACTGAGACTTTGAGGTAATGTTGCTCGGTGTCACTTACCTTCTAGGATTACTTTGATATTGTGAAGAGCCCCATGGACCTTTCTACCATCAAGAGGAAGTTAGACACTGGACAGTATCAGGAACCCTGGCAGTATGTGGATGACATTTGGCTTATGTTCAACAATGCCTGGTTGTATAATCGGAAAACATCTCGGGTATACAAGTACTGCTCCAAGTTGTCTGAAGTCTTTGAACAAGAAATTGACCCAGTAATGCAAAGCCTTGGATATTGTTGTGGCAGAAAGGTAAGAAATTTTTCACAGGTAAGAATTACTGAAAGCTTGACTAAATAGAAACCTGAATCATCAGATTGTAAAATCACCTGGGGTAGGACTTAGGCTTATTTTCACCTATTGGTGAACAGTGCCTGGCATGAGGTGGTTTTCCTGTGCGTATATACTAGTTCACATGGAGTTCATCTTGTCCTTTTGAGCTTTTTGCTAAGTGGTTGAAGGGCATGACTGCTAAGCTCACCTCAGAGTGGTGAGCGGATACAGTACAGTAGTCCCTCTTAGTCTGTGGGTTTCCTTCCCATGGTTTCTGTCCACCGTGGTCCAGAAACAGATGATGCACCTTCTGACATACTAGCAGGAGGTCAGTAGTAGTCTTTATGCTACTTGGGAATACCTGCTTCATTGACTTCATTTCATCTCCTCACCTGGGCATCATAGCATCACAAGGAGGGTGGGTACAGTACAGTAAGATCCTTTGAGAAAGGCCACAATCACATAACTATTTATAGTGTATTACTATTGCTGTTCTATTTTATTAATAGTTATTAATCTCTTAACTGTGCCTAATTTATAAGTTAACCTTATCATAGGTATGGATGTATAGGAAACAACATACATAGGGTTTGGCACTGTCTGTGATCTTAGGCATCCACTAGTGTGGTCTTTGCCTGTGACTAAGTGGGACTGCTACAGAATACTGGAGCGGTATTACTTCTGTGTGTGCTCTTGGAAACTG
>CM053611.1:102960907-102973343 GCA_028646535.1 Procyon lotor
TGATCTTAGGCATCCACTAGTGTGGTCTTTGCCTGTGACTAAGTGGGACTGCTACAGAATACTGGAGCGGTATTACTTCTGTGTGTGCTCTTGGAAACTGAGCCCATAATATAAATGAGAACTTAAGAACTCACTGACTTTTGTTTCTGACATGCCATTTTGAATATTCTAGCTTTTTCAGGCCCGTGTACTATTTAACAAATGGTTTCTATTGCAGTTGGAGTTCTCTCCACAGACACTCTGTTGCTATGGCAAACAGTTGTGCACAATCCCTCGTGATGCCACTTACTACAGTTACCAGAACAGGTGAGCTCGACCAGTGTGGACCATGGTCCGTGTATCCGTGTGTCCAGGGACTGCATGCGGATGGACCAGCACACATACATTCATACTTTATGTGTACCTTGCTTGAAAACAACTGTACAGCACAAGTTCTGGTCTTAGCATTCTGCCTTTGTTTGCAGAATCGGTACAGTTTTCTAGCAGAAAATAGCCTTGTGTCAGTTGTCTGGCCCCTTATTTTTATAAGGCAGGAGCCCAAGTCCTTGAGAGGTTAAGCAACTTTGTGAGTTGGTGGCAGAGATGGGATTATAACCCAGCCCCCACTTGCCTTTGTCCTGTCTTTTCATAGCTTAACACAGCCTGAGGCTAACAGAAAAATTTTAAATGAATTAGTCTTTCCTTGTCCATGAAATTTCTGCTATCTATCTCCTTCCCAAAAACTGTCCAAAAAACTTGTAGCCAAAAGTTTGTTAGCCATCTATATCTTTTGGGAAATGTTTCCTTTTTGTGTGCAGGCTATCACTAATAAGTTAGAGCATATGAAAACAATTTCAGAGGTTTTTTGCTTTGCCTCTGTTAAGCAAATAAAAAGGAGAATCTCCAAAAAAGAGGTCTGCACCAGACTGTTACTTAAAATTTATTTTAAATGACAGTGGATGGTAGAGTTCTAATAAATTAGGAACCTCTGCCTTGTTTTTCTCCTGCCCAAACAGTAGCTGTAATCACACAGATGGCATTCATTAATCTTTCTTAAGCATGATCTGTCTCCTATTTTCAGTCATCAGCCTACTATGTAACTTGTGTAGGATGTTTACTTGGAGCTCTGAGATAGTTATAACAAGATTGGGCAGTTAATATTCTTTAATAAAACCAACCCCATGGTGGTGGTTCTTGCTGAACTTGTGTGCTACAGTTGCATTTCTGGCTTTGAAAAAGTCACTTAAACTTTTTGTTTTGTTTACAAAAAGTTAGGTGCACTCTCCTAATGCTTTGTTGTAATCATTAGAATCCATAGTTTTTTACTGTTAATACCTAGGAAAAGTGAATCAAGTTGTTCAAAGCACTTATGTTAAAAAAAAAAGTATAATAACTTGCATGAAACTCATGCTGCAGTCTTAACATTTATGCCATTTTTGGATTTTTAACATCAGTGTGCAGTGTTTGTAATCTTTGTACCTAAGGAACATGTAATCATGCGCCCGCGTGCACCACTGCCTCTTTTTGCCTTTCCAGCTGTCAGTTGGTGGCTACAATCAGTACTTAAGCACTTGTGCAGAGTTTTCGTTGAAAAAAAAATTTTTTTTTTTTAACTTATGTGGCTTCCTTGGGATCAAAAAAAAATTTTGTGGGTTTTTTTCAATCCGGGGTTGTTTTTTAGGTGATTGCTTCCTGCCCGGTTCTGTATCCATAGTGGATTTTTATTTGTTATTTATTTTGTTGTTGGAAATGGGGAGAAGTATGTGATTGCTATGTTTCATTCAGTAATATAGTAGCAATTCTTCTCCTCCAGTATATTTATCCTTCCTCCTTTTGATTATTTGCATCAAGTAGCATTAATTACTAAAATAAAAGAATGTAGGTCTGTGTAAGTGAAACTTTATTTACTGTAATCGTTTGCTACTTGTGATCCCATTTGAGATATTTAATGCTAATCTGTGCTTTGCCTTGGCTTTCTGCTTTGTGTTGTCTTGTCTTGCTTTTATGTTTTTTGTTGTCCTGCAATCCCTCATTTCTTCGTTTGTTTTGTGTTTTTTTTTTCTCCCTCATGCTTGTCGTTGTCTGCACTTGGCTTTGATTGCAAAAAAACAAAAAACCAAAACCAAAACCAAACCAAACAAAAAACAAACAAAAAAACCAAACTGTGGGGCCCATAAATCTGCATCATTGAATGTCCTTGTCGCCGTTGATGACCTGCTCTCTGCTCCCGTCCCCCTCCTTGGCCTGCTGTGATTGGTGGCTTCGTTGCTTGGCTTGGGCTGTGTTGTGTGAACGAAATAGTTCACCCCAGTATGGCCTTCTTGCCGACAGGTATCATTTCTGTGAGAAGTGTTTCAATGAAATCCAAGGGGAGAGCGTTTCTTTGGGGGATGACCCTTCCCAGCCTCAAACGTAAGTAACTGCATTATTTTGGAAAGTACTATCTTGGTTTGTTGTCAAGTGACTATCCTTAAGCTTCTAGTGGTCTTGGGTTACACTGCCAGTATAATAGCTATTTGCCACAGTTGGCTCTTTAAATACAAATTAATTAAAGGAAATAAAAGTTCGCATTTCAGATGTTCCATAGACATCTGTGGGTAGTGGCTCCCGTTGTTAGTCAGCAAAGATAGAAAATATTTCTGTCACAGCAGAAAGTTTTGTCAATACTGATCTAGGAAATAAATCAACACTGGATTGGATGATCATTTTAGATATTTCTTTTATAAGGAAACCACTTCTCCTAAAAATTGAAAGGCTAGTGCAAGAGAACTTTGTTATTAACTCTTTTAGGTTGGAGGGGAATTGAACAAATAAGTTCCTTATAGCCTTCTCATGTAGGTTATCAGTACTGAAATCATCATAATCGTTGAGAATCATTCATTTCACAATAGAGGTTTAGGCACTTAGAGTACCCTGGAAGAAAGAGACTTGGTTGGGCTTTTGCAGTGTGGTGAATGCCAGGATGAATTTTGAAACACAGCCTAAATTGGCTAATAGCTCTTCTGATTGCTGAGATGTAGTTAGACACTGTATTTCAGGTGTGTACTGTTTTAGGAAGAAAGAACTATTTGGTGTGCTTTTAATATTCTTCAGTTCCTTCTTTCCTGGTGTAACTATAATAAACAGAAGCAGTTCAGAACATTCCAAGAAGTGTGGAATTGTTACACTCCTAGTAAAAAAAAAAAAATAGGCCTGAGGGAAAACTCATTAATTTTTCCGAATTAAGTCTTGAAGTTGCACTTTTCCTTCAGTCACCATTGGACTACAATATAGTAGAGTTGGGTGCTACTCTGAGGAGTAGATGCTGGGTCCCCTTGAACCTTAAGGAGATTTTTTGACCCTTGGCTAAATAAATCAGGCTGACAAGCTCTAACTAGGTTCCCCTGATGGCAGGAAAGGAAGGCAGTCTTACCATTGGTACGGTTGAGTGGCTTCCCATAAGATCTAAATCTTAGGACCATGAATTTCTTAGACTAAAGAGCATAGAAATCCCCTTCCAGTTCTGTAGGTCTGTAGTGGGCCCAAGAGTCTGCATTACTGACAAGCTCCTACATCCTTCTGTGCTGCTGGTCTTCAGAACACGCTTTGAAAAGCAAGGACTTTGGCCCTTTAGATCTAGACTATACCTAGTAGGAAAGAGTTTAAATGTGGAGATGTCCTCATTTCTGTGAGTGGAATCACTGTAGTCAAAGTTGGGCTTTCTGAAGTTTATTCTAGGTAGAGAAGGTTAAGATGTTAGCTTCTGTATTTGTGAGGCTATGAGCAGTGTGTTGTTAGAGTTAGGGATAGCCATGTGAAGGTTTTAAAATGAATATTATAAAATAAAGAATTTTTATCCTTAAAATTACCTTTCTGGGTAACGAACGATAAATAATCTGAAATATGTATTTTTAATATTAGGATCTTTTTCTTTTTTCTTTATTAACATATAATGTATTAAAGATTTTTTTTCTATTAATATAAAATGTTGTTTGACTAGACTGTCCTAAGGAATGAATATTAATTTTAAATAGGGGTTTAGCTCCTTCCATACACACCCTCCTTCATAATTTGGTCTAGGAGCTGTCTACTATTAAAAGGTATAAATCCTGGGGCACCTAGCTATTTCAGGAGAACATAGGACTCTTGATCCTCAGGGTGGTGAGTTCAAGCCCCAAGTTGGGTGTAGAGATTACTTAAAAACAAAATCTTTAAAAAAAAAAAAAAGGTATAAATGCCTAATACTAAGAGTAGTAGGCAAGGTTTTAAAAAGAGAAAAACAACAAATTCATGTTTCTAGTTGTTAAGTTCCTGGGTTCTTCATTTCCTCTGAGGTGAAATAGATTTATTATAAAGTCCTTTCCCAAAACACAGGCATTCCTTTATGTAAATGTACATTTTGTGGGAGCCTAGAATGTACCTGTTTAATGTACCCTCAGTATCTTCTTAGAAGATTTAAATAACCTACTTTTGCAAGATTTGTTCCTTTGGTTAGAGTAGTAGTCAAGATTGCTCTGAGTAGTAGTCAAGATTTTTCTCACTGTGTACCTCTTTTCTCCTTAGTACAATAAATAAAGAACAATTTTCCAAGAGAAAAAATGACACACTGGATCCCGAACTGTAAGTAGTTCCCCTTGAATGGTCCTTTTACTTTGATATTCCCTCTTCCTTTCATTCTCTTTGTTTGCATAGCCAGTGCTCTCTGAGGATAAATGTATACAACATGTGTGCAATGTGCATGATAGAAATTTGGGAGCATTACCATTACTATTCATTTACATTTCACTAAATCCCCTGAATAGTTTTGGCCCAAGTGAAGCTCCAGCTACCTCCGCTTGTGTCATGTATTCCTTCGCTGTTGTTCCGTGCATTTTTTTTTTTTTTAAAGATTTACTTTTTTATTTTTTATTTATTTGACAGAGAGAGAGAGAGTTCACAAGTAGGCAGAGAGACAGGCAGAGAGGGGAGGAAGCAGGCTCCCTGCTGAGCAAGGAGTTCAGTGTGGGACTTGATCCCAGCACCCTGGGATCATGATCTGAGCAACCCAGATTCCTAAATGGCATCAGACTTCTTTTTTTGTTGTTGTTGTTTTAAAGATTTTATTTATTTAACAGAGAAAAACACAGCGAGAGAGGGAATGGTAGCAGGAGAAGCAGGCTTCCTGCCAAGCGGGAGCCCGATGCGGGGCTCGATCCCAGGACCCTGGGATCATGACCTGAGCCGAAGGCAGACGCTTAACGACTGAGCCACCCAGGCACCCCTGGCATCAGACTTCTTTGGAAGTTTAAGCAGTAGTGATCTTTCACTTTTTACTGCCTACCCACAGTCATACTTAAAATTGTCACATTCAGGGGCACGTACGTGACTGGCTTAGTAGATATAGCACATGTGACTCTTAATCTCAGGGTCAAGTTCGAGCCCCAAGTTGGGTGTAGAAATTACTTAAAAATAAAATTTTTGGTGTGCCTGGGTGTCACAGTTGGTTAAGTGTCTGACTCTTGGTTTCCGCTTAGACCATCATCTTGGGGTCATGAGATTGGGCTCCACACTCAGCAGGTAGCCTACTTAAATTCTGTATCATGAAAAAAATAAATCAATAAATTCTGTATCGTGTTGCCTGCCCACCCCCACCACGTTCTCTCTCTCTCTCTCTCTCTCTCTCTCTCTCTCTCTCTCTCTCCTCTCAAGTAAATAAAATTGTCACACTTGGTGACTTAACTGCTTTTGAATTTTGCTCTGCCTGTAACACTGAAGAGCTTTTTAAAAACAATTCCATTCTTTGAATGTAATCTTGGCCATCTTAAATTGTCAGGAATCAGGGAAAATGTTGGAAGGTTTTGATATGGTTAAAATTTTGGTTTTAATCTCTACTTCTCTGTGGCTTTTCATTCTAGGTTTGTTGAATGTACGGAGTGCGGAAGAAAGATGCATCAGATCTGTGTCCTTCATCATGAAATCATCTGGCCATCTGGGTGAGACATTAGTATTTTTGCTAGAGTTTTTCTTTGTAAATTTTAGCAAGTTTTTGTCTATACAATGATTGTATCGTATTTTCACAGTTACGGTCTCTAAAAATAATTTTGGATTGGGAAGAGATAGTTAAAATTCACTTTTAGGGGCACCTAGGTGGCTCACTCTATTAAAGCATCTGTCTTCGGCTCAGGTCATGAACCTGAGGTCCTGGGATTGGCCTCCATGTCATCGGTGGGGGTCTGCTCCTTTTTGACCTTTGCTTCTCCCCCTGCTTGTATGCACTTGTGTTCTATCTCTCTATCAAATAAATAAAAAAAATATTTTTTAAAAATTCTGAAGTTCACCTTTTTTTTTTTTTTTTAAGATTTTATTTATTTGACAGAGAGAAACACAGCGAGAGAGGGAACACAAGCAGAGGGAATGGTAGCAGAAGAAGCAGGCTTCCTGCCGAGCAGGGAGGCCCGATGCGAGGCTCTATCCCAGGACGCTGGGTCCTGGGATCATGACCTGAGCCGAAGGCAGACGCTCAACAACTGAGCCACCCAGGCGCCCCCTGAAGTTCACTTTTAAAACATTAAGCTAGAATACAAAAATATAGGTCTTTCTCTTAATTTGCATGCTTTAATCTATATGCAAACATTCTGCTGGTTTTTAAAATTCTTTTGTAATCATTACACATCAAAACAGTATTTTTGAAAGATTTGTTAGTAGAGTTAAGAACTCTAGCACCTAGAAACTAGCAAAGAGTTGTTAGAATTAATTTGCCAGATTGTGAGTACCACTCATACTTGGCTATAGTAAGAAAATAAGATATGGAGGGTGTCCATGGGGCAGCTCTGTTCTTACTTCTGAGAAAATGTCATGCTGTGAATGGTTTAGTAAATTGTGAAATGGGTTAGGATTTGTTGTTTTGGGGGGCTGGACAGTAAGTTACATGGCTATTGTCCAGTGAAAAGAGTTTCATAGAAATGACTACAAACGGGCACCTGGGTGGCTCAGTGGGTTAAAGCCTCTGCCTTCAGCTCAGGTCATGATCTCAGGGTCCTGGGATCGAGCCCCGCATCGGGCTCTCTGCTCGGCAGGAAGCCTGCTTCCCCCTCTCTCTCTGCCAGCTCTCTGCCTACTGGTGATCTCTTTCTCTCTCTGTCAAATAAATAAATAAAATATTAAAAAAAAAAAAAGGAAAGAAATGACTACCAACAAATTCCAGTAAATAAGCCATTCTTGGGCCCCATGTTCTGTTTCTGAATATTCTCAACATATTTACTTAATCTGCACATTATCAAAGACTTTGACAACAGTAAATGGATTTTTGTCCATGGTGACACTTGTCTACTACTGTGGGTCTCCGTTCGCCCTCCAAGATGGAGTTGATCTCAGCTCTGTTCCAAGGTCGGGGGTTTCTTTGCATGAAGTAATTCATTAAGATGGGATCTCAGGGTGCCTGGCTGATCAGTTGGAAGAGCAGGTGACCCTTGGTCTCACCCAAGGTCATTAGTTTGAACACCCCCGCTGCGGGTAGAGGTTACTTAAATGAATAAATACATACAAACTTAAAAAAAGATGAGATCTCTGCACTATCCTCTGCTTTTTGTTGATGCCGGTTTGGGGATCACAGGAAAGAGGTGGCTAATTAACACATTTCTAGAAAATAAGATACAGGGAAAAATTACAGTTATTTGATGTATTTATGGCTTGTGTTCAGATCTGCCTTTTTAGTGCTCCCCTTAACTAAAGAGTTGGGTAAGAACAGTTAAAAGGCTTGCAGTGATTCTTGCAACTTAAGATCAGTCACTTGGTTAAGGAACACTTAATGTGGTATCAAGTTTTTCTAAGAAATTCTACTTACACACGCACACCCTTATGTAATCGGGACAAAGAGAATGTACCTTTTAAATCTACTGGTACTACTCAAAGCATACTGGTTTACCTTCCTACCAGAAGGAATATAGACTTTGGCCAAAAACTGAAATTCCTGTTTTAATCTGTAATCCATCATCTTTTCACGTGTTAACCAGTTTATATGCCCTTCACATTTCCTCATGGTATTTTGCCTCTTTTCTTAATTAGCCTTTTTTATTCTTTTTTTTTCTTAATGCTTTCTAAACGCTCTTTTGTATACTGCTTATTTTAAGTTGTAATTATATATTTAGAAATATTTCCTCCAGTTTGTCATTTGAATTTTAACTTGGTAAATATGTGTATATGGTAGATTTTGTTACCAGTATATGTTAACTTTAAATGTTTCTCTAAGCTGTGTAAGCAGAGTCTTGGTTTACATTTTAGATTTGTCTGTGATGGCTGCTTAAAGAAATCTGCACGAACCAGGAAAGAAAATAAATTTTCTGCTAAAAGTAAGTTTTATTCTTAGAAGTAAATCCTGGCAATACTTCCCTGACATATAGTTACAGTAAACCATCCAAGGGGCCAGGCAGCAGGTTCAGTCTGAAGCGCATGTGACTCTTGATCTCTGGTTGTGAGCTGGAGCCCCGTGTTGAGGAGGGAGGTTACTTAAAGGATCAGGATTTGAAATGTGCAAGATGTGTGTTTTTCTTTTTCCTGTATTTCTTCATTTTGGAGGCCACACGTAGAAATACTGGGCAAATTGCCATCCCAGGTGTGATTGCCTTGATTCGGTCCATACAGTTAGTTGGAGCTTCTTTCAGACCCGTCTCTAGCTTTGGGGATGGAGGGGAGGGTAGTCAATGATCATTATCATACAGTTGAGATTATCACATTATTTGGTATTTGGTTTAATGTTGTGGACGCCTTTGCACTTTTTACTGACCTACAGATGGCTTTGTTTCCTGTAAGGCTTCCCATAATACCCAAACATTGTCATTTTTAAATATCATTGCAGTTGAGGCAAAGTGCATGTAGATGTTCTATTTTTTAACTTCTGAAATTGGACATTTTTCATTTTTCCAAATGGCTCAGTTGGTTAAGTGACTGCCTTTGGCTCAGGTCATGATCTCAGGGTCCCAGGATCAAGTCCTGCATAGGGCTCACTGCTCAGTGAGGAGTCTGCTTCTCCCTCTACTAGAGAGAGCACATGAGTGGGGGGGGGGGGTATTTTTTTAAAAATTTGGGTTGGGTGGAAGACACTTTTAATTGACTACCATGTCTGCTTCAACTGTACATGTACTAAAATTGGAATTAGAGAGATTTGCATAGCCCCTATGCAAGGATGGCACACAAAATCATGAAGCATTCCATATTTTTTTAGAAAGATTGTTTTCAAATATTAGCCACATTGCTTTCTTTTAACAAAATCAAGTTTTCCTACTTGTATGGAAAAAGCAGAGATGATATTTGATATTGTAGCTTAAGACTTTTAACAGTAATAAATTGGCACCTTGGTTACTCCTGAACTTCTCACTTATTCCTTTCTAGGGTTGCCATCTACCAGGCTTGGCACTTTTCTGGAGAATCGTGTAAATGACTTTCTTAGGCGACAAAACCACCCTGAATCAGGAGAAGTCACGGTTCGAGTAGTTCATGCTTCTGACAAAACTGTGGAAGTGAAACCAGGCATGAAAGCAAGGTATCCCGTAATTGTCCCTTTTCTTCTCTTGTGCATAATGTAGCTACTGCTGATGATTCGGATCTGAATGAGGTGTTTTTCTCTCCAATCTGAATTGTGTAGGTTTGTAGATAGTGGAGAGATGGCAGAATCCTTTCCATACCGAACCAAAGCCCTCTTTGCTTTTGAAGAGATAGACGGTGTTGACTTGTGCTTCTTTGGCATGCATGTTCAAGAGTATGGCTCCGACTGCCCGCCACCCAACCAGAGGTAGGACTTAACACGGCTGTCTTCCAGTTTGAGTGGGAGTTTGAAGCACCATGGGCAAGAAACTATTTGATGTGCTTGGTTTGGAAATGGAATTGTAAATTCTCACTGCTCAGTACTGCTGTTCTGTGGTCATAGTAATAAGGGAAGGGGATATGAACAGCCTGAAATTGGAAGTGGGAAACAGACTATTTTTCAGAAAATGGGCTTAAATCTATATTGTGTTAAAAGTACCTTGCCTGAGAGGTATGTGAAAGAATGTCACACAAAGTCAGGATATGTTGAGACTTTGTTTCCAAAATAGTATAGAGGCCAGAATAAGAATGCTGCCGCATACATCTGGACCCATAAATACTAATACACTGTGCTTCGGGCTCTACTGGGTACGGAGACTGTAATAGAGCCATAGGCTCCCGAAACTCCCCTGGAGGGTGCACAGTCTTGTCATTTATCTGTGACTGCGTGATGCGCATTATAAATGAGGTGAAAACAGCACAGGAGAGAGATTGTGTTTTTAGCCACATGGGTAAGAACTCCTTATGTGACTTGACTTGGTTTCTTTCTCCCCACTTGATACAGGAGAGTTTACATATCATACCTTGACAGTGTTCATTTTTTCCGTCCTAAATGCTTGAGGACTGCAGTCTATCATGAAATTCTAATTGGATATTTAGAATACGTCAAGAAATTAGGGTAAGCTTATTGATAAATGCTATCTTTTTTTTTTTTTTAAAGATTTTATTTATTTGACAGCGAGAAACACAGCGAGAGAGGGAACACAAGCAGAGGGAATGGTAGCGGGAGAAGCAGGCTTCCTGCCGAGCAAGGAGCCCGATGTGGGGCTCGATCCCAGGACCCTGGGATCATGACCTGAGCCGAAGGCAGATGCTTAATGACTGAGCCACCCAGGCGCCCCGCTAAATGCTTTAAAAACAATTAGCTTAAACTAATTGCCACCTTGGTGTTGTGGTGAGACGTAGGTTAAAACATAGGTGACTTTTTGCTCCCTTTTCTCAGTGTTGCCAGTCGGACAGAAATGGATATTTTGACTCCAGTCATACTCATTCCAGATTAGTTCTGTTTTGTTTAGTTAAGCTGTTGGGTACAGTTTGATTGGTTACAGTTTGTTACTTATTTAGGGCCAGAACCAAAAACAAACTAAAGTCTGGAGGTACACAAATGAGTCTGATTCCTTACCTTTAAGGTAAACATGTGCTTGAGAATATTCACCACTTCACCTTGCATGTTCTTCCCTCTTAACATTTTGCAATCTGTTTAGCTGTCTTGTTGGAATGGATCCACATTCCTTTGCATCATAGCTTTTGTTTGGTTGTGAAATGCAAATTGGGGATTTGGGGATCCAGGGTTAGCCTCTAACAAGAACTACACATTGTGAGACCCACTGTAAGTACTGTGGGTTAGGCCTGGTTCTGTCCTGATGCTGGATTTTATACACTGAATATTGTCTTAGAAAAAAATCAGTGGTTTCTATACTGACTCCACCTTACAGCATTTTTTTTCAGGAATGGACGATAAACTTTTCTCTTGAATATTCCCTCTCTATGTTGGTAGATACACAACAGGGCATATTTGGGCTTGTCCTCCAAGTGAAGGAGACGACTATATCTTCCATTGCCACCCTCCTGACCAGAAGATACCCAAGCCCAAGCGATTGCAGGAGTGGTACAAAAAGATGCTTGACAAGGCCGTGTCTGAGCGAATCGTCCATGACTACAAGGTCAGGAGGAGTTAGGGAGCAAGGACTGATCTGTCGCTCTGTAGTCTACCATTTGGCTATCTTAACAGAAATCTTCTGTTTGTTCTTCCTTTTTCAAAGCAAGAAAACCTCAGTTTTAAAAGAGTCTTAGATCAACAAATCTCTGTTTTAAAGATGTGATGAAAAACGTATTCTTAATAGCTATTCATGATTAGAGGGCGTCTCATGATAAGAACTTGAACAGATAAGTTTCTTATCTGTTTTTACTCCTGGGGAGAAAAGCTAGAACTGGATGTTTTCCCAGGCAGTAGAGCAGCCGGTAGCCGTGCAGTTTCCAGTATTTGTGATTTGGGTTGTTTTGAACATATTTCTGAGTTGGGATGGGTGATGGGCACAAGGCAGGCATTCCTCACATTGCACCACATTGTGTTATCAGCAGTAGTTAAAGGCCACAGTGTGATTGATGGTGCCTCCGCCTGTGCCATTGGTCCTAGCAGGAAGATGTCCCACTTGGCTGTATAAAGGCAGGTAACCTCCCTGTTCTCGTAGGCAGAAGACAGACCCAGAACTACTGACTTGAGACCTTGAGTTTTCACTGTTTAGAACTAAAATGTATCCCTGGGCCGTCAATAAAATCTCTGCTGCCTTTCTTTCAGAAGATGTTTTAGTCCTTTGTGTTTCTTGTGTCCGCTAGCTGTGACCGCTTCTGAATGATCAATGCTTCTCTTAAAAAAAAGAAAAACAAATACCGATTTGTACCGGGGTGTTTTCACAGGATATTTTTAAACAAGCTACTGAAGATCGATTAACAAGTGCAAAGGAGTTGCCTTACTTTGAGGGTGATTTCTGGCCCAATGTTCTGGAAGAGAGCATTAAGGAACTGGAACAGGAGGAGGAAGAGCGAAAGCGAGAAGAAAACACCAGCAACGAGAGCACAGATGTAAGGGCTTTGCTTTTTCCTTTCCAGCTTCTGCCTTGATTCTCGTGTGTAATCCACG
>CM053611.1:102973443-102991285 GCA_028646535.1 Procyon lotor
TTCAGTAGCCCACCCTTACACTCCTTACTTCCTGTCCTCACGTCTGAAATACGATGGGATTGATCTGAGTAGTGTCCAAACGGGGGGCTCTTCTAGTCAAATAGATAAGGCTACCGTTGTCTTATTGAAGGGTCTTAGTGTAGGGGATTCTTCACTGGGAGAAAATGAGCGCACAAACCTTAGTAAACATTAGTCTACTGTAAAAGCTTAAAAAAAGAAGGGTCTGTGTGGAAAGCACTGGTAGAGGCAGAAGATTAGAATCTAGTTTCAAACAAAAGAAGAACCCTTTTACCATTAGTATTATTCAAATCATTTCTTAACAAGAATGTTAACATTTTCTTGTCCCCTCTGCTAACCTATAGGTGACAAAGGGAGACAGCAAAAATGCTAAAAAGAAAAATAATAAAAAAACCAGCAAAAACAAGAGCAGCCTGAGTAGGGGCAACAAGAAGAAGCCAGGCATGCCCAACGTATCCAACGACCTCTCGCAGAAACTGTATGCCACAATGGAGAAACACAAAGAGGTAAGATGTAGCCACTTGTAGGGAAGAAGCAGGGAAAGAGGGCTGAAACACTGCCCCCCGTGGTTGGCATTTAAGATGTAATCATTTGAAATTCAGAAGGAAGGACTCATTTGAGGGATAAAAAGAAGGAAAAGAGGATAGGTAGAGTGCGAGCTAAGAACAGGAAGTGATAAGGTTTTTTTGATTATCTCAGTGGTGGTGTATAGCGTCTCTTACATTAAGACCATAAGTTTGGTTGTCCAACCCTTTTCGTAATCCTCAGGGTTTCTGAGTTCTGGTGGGTGCCTCATTTTGATGTCATCAATAATTAATAATTATTAGCTATTTCGAGCAATATTAGTGTCATGAGATTCTGGCATAACAAAATAGTTGGGAAAGGTCCCTAGAGTATATTATAATAGGCTTGACTTAAATTGTGGATCTAGTCTTCCGACTTTGTTTAGTCTGAAGATGTTAGTAGTGGGTACCTATTGGGAATGAAAATCTAAGGTTGTCGGTTTAGCTTAAATTTGAGGATTGTTACTGGAGAGTTGGCCGTAGTAAAGATTTCTAAGGGATTCACCAGATGGTTTTATTTTTTTGCCTCTATTTTGAGTGAATTGTTAAAGGTATTCCCCACTTGTTAGATTCAGTGCTTCCCTGTGCATCACATTTTCAAAATGCTCTTCCCTTGCTTTATGAGCCTTTCTTTGACCTATAATCTTAAACCCAATTTTGTAGGGTCAGACATCACAGTCCTCCCTTGATGCTTTTCACTTTTGGCATCTATTTAAGAGGTGTGTCTACTCAGTGTGCTCTCGCCCTGTGTTTTTTCTAGAAATGTCTTAATCTTGTTTTATATAAATATTGCTGCCCAAGTATATTACAAGTGTTACTGTCAGTTTACACAGATTTTCAGTGTCTGAGAAACTGGTAGAATGTAGTGGGCAGCACAGCAGTTGCTCATAGGTTCCTCATCCCTTGAAGGTACCTTTGCATTTTTTCAGCTTAGTAAGAGTTTATAGTTATATACTAATTAATGCAAAATAGAAGGGCACCTGGGTGGCTCAGTGGGTTTAAAGCCTCTGCCTTCGGCTCAGGTCAGGATCTCAGGGTCCTGGGATCCAGCCCCACATCGGGCTCTCTGCTCAGCAGGGAGCCTGCTTCTCCCCCCGCCTGCCTCTCTGCCTACCTGTGATCTGTCAAATAAATAAAATCTTTTTTAAAAAAATAAATGCAAAATAGATTGGCAATTCCAGCTTCCTGTTGCAGCCTTTACACTGATGGTTATGGGAGTTAAGGTTGGTTGTGTCTTTTTCAGACTTTGATGAATAAGAATTTTCTTGTTTCTGCAGCAAGGACTAAGAAGGTTTTGCTTTTTTTATCTTAACCACCCCCAAAATTTCAAACTTAGAGAAAGTTGCATAGTGGACCCCCCTGCTGTATCCCTCACTTAGATTCACCGGTTGTTAACATTTTGCTGCACCTTCTAAGAAAAAAAGACCTCCTCTCTTAACCACACCACGGCTTCGCACTCGGGAAATTCCCCCCAGTGCCGCTATCTAATGTCTGGTTGTTATGCTTTAGTCAAGGATTATGTGTCAGGTTGTGTCAGGTTGAATTCCTGGCTTTCTTTTCATTGGTAACATGGGCATTTTCTTTGAAGTCAAGCCCAAAATCGTTTTGTAGAACATCCCTCAATTTGGATTCGTCTGACTTGTTTCCTAGTGATTAGATTTGGAGTCAGCCATGGGTTGGATCTTAGAGTGGGCCACTTTGAGGTGAGATGTCCACTGTACGTGTGCTGTATCATCCCCAGGCCCTTTTGATTTTGAAGGGATTATGAAGTAAGAGAATAAGGTACCGATTTTAGGCCCACTGTAGTCCTCCTCGGTGAAGAGACCAGAGGTTTGTGAGCGGCCTCGCTAGCATCTCGCTTGACTCACCTGATTGCTGTTGACCCAGCAGCACGCGGTGCTCTTACTCCGCAGTCAGACTGGGGTGGTCTCTTCCGTAGGTCTTCTTTGTGATCCGTCTGATCGCTGGCCCTGCCGCCAACTCCCTGCCTCCCATCGTCGATCCTGACCCCCTCATCCCCTGCGATCTGATGGACGGGCGGGACGCCTTCCTTACCCTCGCAAGGGACAAGCACCTGGAGTTCTCTTCACTGCGAAGAGCCCAGTGGTCCACTATGTGCATGCTGGTGGAGCTGCACACCCAGAGCCAGGACCGCTTCGTCTACACCTGCAACGAGTGCAAGCACCACGTGGAGACACGCTGGCACTGCACGGTCTGCGAGGTAGGCCCCAGGGGCGTCCGGGTTCCGGGGCGCAGTGGGAACGGGTGCCACTACGCAGGCCCGTGCTCAGTGCCAGTGGTGAGTCCGAGTGCAGAGCGGGAGGGGCCCGGTCTTATATTTGAGTGGTTCTCTGAAAGGCAGCTTTAGGGGGCTAGCAGAATACATAAAATGTTTTTGAATGACTTAAATCTGGGAGAGTTGACTGCACCTGTTTTTTCCCTCAGGATTATGATTTGTGTATCACCTGCTATAACACTAAAAACCATGACCACAAAATGGAGAAACTAGGTCTCGGCTTAGACGACGAGAGCAACAGCCAGCAGGCTGCGGCCACCCAGAGCCCGGGAGACTCTCGGCGCCTGAGCATCCAGCGCTGCATCCAGTCCCTGGTGCACGCCTGCCAGTGCCGCAACGCCAACTGCTCGCTGCCGTCCTGCCAGAAGATGAAGCGGGTGGTGCAGCACACCAAGGGCTGCAAGCGCAAGACCAACGGGGGCTGCCCCATCTGCAAGCAGCTCATCGCCCTCTGCTGCTACCACGCCAAGCACTGCCAGGAGAACAAGTGCCCGGTGCCCTTCTGCCTCAACATCAAGCAGAAGCTCCGGCAGCAGCAGCTGCAGCACCGGCTCCAGCAGGCCCAGATGCTCCGCAGGAGGATGGCCAGCATGCAGCGGACCGGGGTGGTTGGGCAGCAGCAGGGCCTGCCCTCCCCGACGCCTGCCACCCCCACCACGCCCACAGGCCAGCAGCCGGCCACCCCGCAGACCCCGCAGCCTCAGCCCCCCTCGCAGCCTCAGCCCACCCCTCCCAACAGCATGCCGCCCTACCTGCCCAGGACTCAGGCTGCCGGCCCCGTCTCCCAGGGCAAGGCAGCGGGCCAGGTGACCCCGCCTACCCCCCCTCAGACTGCTCAGCCCCCCCTCCCGGGGCCCCCGCCCGCCGCAGTGGAAATGGCCATGCAGATTCAGAGGGCGGCTGAGACGCAGCGCCAGATGGCCCACGTGCAGATTTTTCAAAGGCCGATCCAGCACCAGATGCCCCAGATGGCTCCGATGGCCCCCATGGGTATGAACCCACCCCCGATGACCAGAGGTCCCAGTGGGCATCTGGAGCCAGGGATGGGGCCCACAGGGATGCAGCAGCAGCCGCAATGGGTGCAGGGAGGATTGCCTCAGCCCCAGCAGCTTCAGCCTGGGATGCCGAGGCCACCAGCCATGATGTCGGTGGCCCAGCATGGTCAGCCCTTGAATATAGCTCCCCAGCCAGGACTGGGCCAGGTAGGTGTGAGCCCTCTCAAACCAGGCACTGTGTCTCAACAAGCCTTACAAAACCTTTTGCGGACTCTCAGGTCTCCCAGCTCTCCCCTACAGCAGCAACAGGTGCTTAGTATCCTTCACGCCAACCCCCAGCTGTTGGCTGCGTTCATCAAGCAGCGGGCTGCCAAGTACGCCAGCTCGAATCCGCAGCCCCTCCCTGGGCAGCCTGGCATGCCCCAGGGCCAGCCGGGGCTGCAGCCGCCTACCATGCCAGGCCAGCAGGGGGTCCACTCGAATCCAGCCATGCCGAACATGAACCCCATGCAAGCGGGCGTCCAGAGGGCCGGCCTGCCCCAGCAGCAGCCGCAGCAGCAACTCCAGCCACCCCTGGGCGGGATGAGCCCCCAGGCTCAGCAGATGAACATGAATCACAACACCATGCCTTCGCAGTTCCGAGACATCCTGAGGCGGCAGCAGATGATGCAGCAGCAGCAGCAGCAGCAAGGAGCAGGGCCCGGAATCGGCCCCGGGATGGCCAACCACAACCAGTTCCAGCAACCCCAAGGAGTCGGCTACCCCCCGCCGCCGCCGCCCCAGCAGCAGCAGCAGCAGCAGCGGATGCAGCATCACATGCAGCAGATGCAACAAGGGACCATGGGACAGATGGGCCAGCTCCCCCAGGCCTTGGGAGCAGAGGCCGGAGCCAGCCTACAGGCGTATCAGCAACGACTCCTCCAGCAACAGATGGGGTCCCCTGCTCAGCCCAACCCCATGAGCCCCCAGCAGCATATGCTCCCAAGCCAAGCTCAGTCCCCACACCTCCAAGGCCAGCAGATCCCTTCTTCTCTCTCCAATCAAGTGCGTTCTCCCCAGCCCGTCCCTTCGCCGCGGCCGCAGTCGCAGCCCCCCCACTCCAGCCCTTCCCCCAGGATGCAGCCTCAGCCTTCTCCACACCACGTTTCCCCACAGACCAGTTCTCCACATCCTGGACTGGTAGCTGCCCAGGCCAACCCCATGGAACAAGGGCATTTTGCCAGCCCGGACCAGAGTTCAATGCTCTCTCAGCTCGCTAGCAATCCAGGCATGGCAAACCTCCATGGTGCAAGCGCCACGGACCTGGGACTCAGCACCGATAACTCAGACTTGAATTCAAACCTCTCACAGAGTACACTAGACATACACTAGAGACACCTTGTAGTATTTTGGGAGCAAAAAAATTATTTTCTCTTAACAAGACTTTTTGTACTGAAAGCAATTTTTTTGAATCTTTCTTAGCCTAAAAGACAATTTTCCGTGGAACACATAAGAACTGTGCAGTAGCTGTTTGTGGTTTAAAGCAAACATGCCAGATGAACCTGAGGGATGATAGAATACAAAGAATATATTTTTGTTATGGCTGGTTATCACCGGCCTTTTTTTTTTTCCCTTGTGTGTGTGGTTCAAGTGTGCACTGGGAGGAGGCTGAGGTCTGTGAAGCCAACCACATGCTCCTGCCTTGCACCTCCAATAGGTTTTATTATTTTTTTTAAATTAATGAAAATATGTAATATTAATAGTTATTATTTACTGGTGCAGATGGTTGACATTTTTCCCTATTTTCCTCACTTTATGGAAGAGTTAGAACATTTCTAAAACCAGAGGACAAAAGGGGTTAATGTTACTTTAAAATTACATTCTATATATATATAAATATATATAAATATATATTAAAATACCAATTTTTTTTCTCTGGGTGCAAAGATGTTCATTCTTTTAAAAATGTAAAAAAAAAAAAAAAAAAAAAAAATTTCCCCTTTCCACCCCCCAAGTCAACTTTTGTGCTCCAGAAAATTTTCTATTCCGTAAGTCTGACCGTAAAAACTTCAAGTATTAAAATAATTTCTACATGTAGAGAGAAAAATGACTTTTTCAAAATATACAGGGGCAGCTGCCAAATTGATGTATTATATATTGTGGTTCTGTTTCTTGAAAGAATTTTTTTCGTTATTTTTACATCTAACAAAGGAAAAAATTAAAAAGAGGGTAAGAAACGATTCCAGTGGGATGATTTTAACATACAAAATGTCCCTGGGGTTTCTTCTTTGCTTGCTTTCTTCCTCCTTACCCTGCCCCTACCCCTACCCCATACACACACATACATACACACACACACACACACACACACACACATACTTACTGTAAAACTTGAAAATAGAAAGCAAAAACCCTCAACTGTTGTAAATCATGCAATTAAAGTTGATTACTTATAAATATGAACTTCGGATCACTGTATAGACTGTTAAATTTGATTTCTTATTACCTATTGTTAAATAAACTGTGTGAGACAGACATCTGATCTTGTTTTACTTCTTGCCATCACATCTTTGTTTTAGAATGCATCCTTTTGAGTAAGTGCCTGATACATGGGATTCAGGGGAAAAAGCAAAAGCACTAGCTTACAGCCTTCCTTAACTAGCGCATAAAGTGAATTCACTATGGATTTTGATAAACTTCTCCAAAGCTTGGGGGGAAAACCCAAGGACCAGCTAAATGTCAGTTTCACCAATTTGACTTGATATTAATTAGCCATTAACAGCTTTATATAGGACCTTCTTCCATGGTTCCCTATGGATGACCTCATGGTCTTTTAATCTCCCCTCATCTTACAGAGATGAGAATGAGCACCTTAGAGGAATCGTGTATCTGCCCAAGTTAGAAGTAACTCCTTGCAACAGCAGCACTTGATGTTACAACAACATGTTCCTATCCTGCTGCACTTTGGTTTTGCTACCTGCCAACTACGAAGTCAATGAGAGGATGAGGTTGTAAGAAAGGAAAATGTATGGGAATAAAACCTGGAGGCCTAAGGGATTACAGTAATGACTCTTTAGTATTGTACCAGCTATCTGAAGAATGAAGAGGTTACTGGTCTCCAACTCAATAGCCATAGGCTATAAACTATTTGAAAAGTTAGACTACTCCTAACAGTTTTGGCATCATTGGACAGGCCTTGTCTTTGTCCTAAAGCTTCACACTGTAAGTCTACTAAGAGCTAAAGAAAGATCTTCCAAGTAGCTCAAGTCAAACACCTCTTTGTTCTTTCTACTATTTTACATTGTCTCAACAAAAATAACCCGTATCCTGACGTGAGGTGAACTTGCACACTAAGCATTAATCAGAGACCATCCCAGAAAATGTGTCAAGTGCCTACCAGCCTCCCGTTAGTGGTCCAGCAGATCCACTTGGAGCACCTACATCGTGTGCCAGGCCAGGTCACACGCAGGACCGGACGCAGCCCTGCAAGAAGATGGAAGGATGCATAAGTGAGAGAAAATACAAAGTGTTGATGGTATAAGCAAGGAACAGATGGGAGTCAGGGCAACCTACTGACGGAAATTGGGTGTGTGGAAAGGATAGTATTTAAAATGGCTAGTTCAGTCATGCAACTCTATTGCAGGGTCTTAGATTCGAGTCCTGTGTGTGTCATAGAATTTACTTAGTTAGAATGGACCTTAGGAAGATGAGTGGGGAAAGGAGTAAGGAGGAACTCCACCAGGAGAGAAGAATCAGATCCTGTTGGGAAAATAGTTTCAGGTCCACTCGGCTGATACCAGGTTACAGAAGACGGTGAATGCCTGTTAAAGAAAGACCCTCATTTTCTCCCTAGTACTAGGGGCCCAGGATTGATCTGAGCCCCCAACAGGGAAAAATATTCAAGAATTCTAATCCATTTCCAAGCAGTAAATATCCAGCGTTCACAGCTCTGGCCTCCTTAGCTTAAAGACGTCTGGGTTGAAGTGTTCAATCACATTTTCACTACAACATGGGGTGGGAGAAAAAAGCTGTTGTCCAGGCCAGAGGCAATGACAGGGAGGGCGAAGGCAAGAATCCTGAGGCAGGAATACAAGAAGCTGATTTCAATGTTTCTGTGTATTTGAAAATTACCACCACGAAAAGTTGGGAAGAGCTGAAAGCCCCAAGTCTCCAGCTGAGCTGCTTATAACACATCGATCTAGGAAATGGACCCAATGGGGATGAGCAGTTTCCAGGTGCTTTCATTTACTTAGCTTACTGAAATCCTCAAAAACAGCCTCAACAGATCAATGAGAAGTCGGCAGCTCAAGTGACGACTTGCTCCTGATAACACAGCCAGGAAATGGGCTACCAGAGTGTCGAAGGTCTGTGGGGGTCCAGAGTCTACTGCACACCCTTCATCTCCCTTACTGCCGGGAATCCCCAGTGAGGGCAGCAAATTAATACGTACGACACAGGGGCCCGGCTCCAAGCAAAGGCAACACACAGACCAAAAACTGAAAGGGGAGAAAGAAACCAAGGAATCCGTAAGCTAGGTTCCCCAGCCTTCTTTTACAAACAAGGAACCTGGTCTCCAGACAGACGGTTTCCTGGAAAGTTATGTTCACGATGAGACCATGCTATTTAAAGAGCACATAGGCCAGCATCAAAAGGAACAAAATGTTCAGGAATAGATTTAACAAAGAAAGCGTTAAGACGTGTACACTGAAAACTAAAAACACCGAAAGAAATTAAAGACCCAAATAAATGAAAAGACATTGTTCAGGGATCAGAAGCCTGGGAAGTCCTCACTAATTTTAATGGAAGAGATACTCTCCAAATCCATCTAGAGAGTCAATGCAACCCCTCCCAAAACGTCTGCTGGCTTTTTGGTCTTGGTTTTGGTTTTTTACCAGAAATTGAAATGCTGATCCTAAAATGTAGATGGAAATGCAAAGGAGCCAAGTAGCCAAAACAATCTCGTAAAAGCGTAAATTTGGAGGACTCCTATTTCCAAACTTCAAACTTCAACTACAAATCTAAACTAATCAAGACAAGAGTAGTAGCATAAGGACATTTAGATCAATGGAACAGAGTCCAGAAATAAAGCCATATATTTATGGTCAATTGATTTTTTATAAGGATGCCAAGAAAAATGAATGCAGAAGGAATAGTCTTTCAACAAATGGTGCGGGGACAACTGGATATCCACAAAACGAAAGAAAGAAATTGGACCTCTACCTCATTCCAGATACAAAAATTAACTCAAAATAGATCCTTAGGGGCACCTGGGTGGCTCAGGGGGTTAATCTCAGGTCATGATCTCAGGGTCCTGGGACTGAGCCCCACATTGGGCTCTCTGCTCAGCGGGGAGCCTGCTTTCCCCTCTCTCTCTGCCTGTCTCTCTGCCTACTGTCAAATAATAATATAAATACTGTCAAATAATCTCTCTCCCTCTGTCAAATAAATAAACAGATAATTAGAGCAAAATGTGAGAGCTAAAACTACAAAAGTCCTAGAAGAAAATACAGGTAGAGGTTTTCATGACCATGGTAATCCATGACTAAATAGGACATCTAAAACACGAGCAACCAGGAAAAAACTGGACTTGAACAGAATTTAAAAAAAACTTGTCCATCCAAGGATACTATCAGGAAAGTGAAAAGACACCCCACAGAATGGCATCATATATTTGTGAATCATATCTGGTAAGAGTCTGTGTATCCTGACTAGATAGAAAATCTGACACTCAAGAACAAAAAGACAAATAACCCAACGAAAAATTGGGCAACAGATTTGAAGAGTTGTTTTTCCCCAAGGAGGAGATACAAATGGCCCATTAGCACGTGGAAATGAAACCACTATAGAAAAGTACAGATGCGGGGCGCCTGGGTGGCTCAGGTGGTTAAGTGTCTGCCTTGGACTCAGGTCATGATCTCGGGATCACTCCTCAGATCGAGTCCCACCTCGGGCTCCTGGCTCCGCAGGGAGTCTGCTTCTCCATCTCTGCCCCTCCCTCTGCTTGTGCGTGTGTGCGCGCTCTCTCTCTTTCTCAAATGAATAAAATTGAAAAGATATCTTTAAGAAAAAAGCAGAAGAGAAGTACGGACGCACGCAGATGAAGTTGAACACCCGAACGCTTCAGCAAGGCCTGGCTTGAAACTCGAGTTTTTCTCTTCTTCATTCTTAAGGCCTCCTCCTCCCCCGAACTTGTTTTTCTATAGATCCTTTGTCCCAGGAACTCTCTTCTTATCAACATGGACATCTCCCTGATCTCAATGTATACTTAGTAACGAGACTCAGATGGCTGTTGCCAGGGCCGGTCAGGAGACCACCTTGAAGACAAGTCGAACGTGGCTGGGAGCACATACCAGATTCCTATCAAAACCGCCCCAATCCTGTATTTTCCTATAAAGCCCTTCAGCCTTGTAGCCGGGGCAGCTCTACAGGTTTGCTGGGGTTTTTGGGTTTTTTTGTTGTTGGTGGTGGTGGTTTTTTTTTTTTTTTTTTTTTTTTCTTAAGTAGGTTCCACACCCAATATGGAGCCTAAACTCACAAATGTGAGATTAAGACTTGCATGCTCAAAAGAAAAAAAAGAAAAGAAAAGTTGCATGCTCTACTGACTAAGCCAGCCAGTGGTCCCTGGTCCCCAGTTTTGAAGACACTAGCCTGTCGCAGCCTCCTTTGTCTGGCCGAGTAATAAAATTATCGTTCCCCTTTATCACCAAACTGCCTTTGTGTTCTATTTCAGCAGAGAGGTTGGTTATCGACAACAAAAAGATGCTCAACATCATTAGTCATTAGGGAAACGCCAATCAAAACTACAATGAGATACCATTTCACACCCACTAGGATGGCTAGGATCAAAGATACAAGCCGGTGAGGATGTGGAGAAAGTGGGACCTCACACACTGCAGGGGGGGTGTGAAAGGGGGCAGCCACTTTGGAAAATTCTAGCAGTTCTTCTAAGTTAAATATTTAGGGGTGCTTGAGGGCTCAGTGGGTTAGGCACCCGGCTCCTGGTTTCAGGTCAGGTCATGATCTCAGGGTCATGAAATCAAGCCCCACTTTGGCTCCATGCTGGGTGTGGAGTCTGCTTAAGATTCTCTTTCTCAACCTCCCTCGCTACCCCCCAAAAAAAGAATTTTAAGTCAAATATTTGTAAGAATGATTTGTACACTGCAGAAAATTCACCTCAGTAAATATCTGTCCATAACATAAAAAGTCGTTACACAGAGAGTTACCATATGACCTAGCAATTCTGTTATAGACCTAATAAAACTGAAAACATACGTTCACAAAAAAAATCTGTACACAAACATCCATGGCAGTGATATTCATAAGAGCTGGAGTACTAAGCAATTCAAATGTCCATCAACTGATAAATGGATATCCATCCAATGGAACATTACTCAACCACAGCAAGGAATGAGGTAGTGATTTACGCAACAACCTGGATGAACTTTGAACATGTGATGCTCAGTGAAAAAAGCCAAACACGAAAGACCACATAGTACATGGTTCTATTTATATGAAATATCTCACACGGGCTAATGCACAGATGCAGAAAGTAGATCAGTGATTGCCGGGGGCCGGATAAAGGGGAGCACAGGAGTGACTGCTGAAAGGCACAGGGTTGCTCTTTGGGAAGGCGAGAATGTCCCAGAATTGACAGTGGTGATAGTTGCACAGCCTGAATATACTCAAAACCCTGAATTGTGAGATTTATTATTTTTAAAGGTCTTATTTATCAGAGAGAGCACAAGAGGGGGTGGGCAGAGGGAGACGCAGGCTCCCCACCAAGCAAGGAGCCTGATGTGGGGCTCGATCCCAGGACTCTGGGATCATGACCTGAGCCGAAGGCAGACGCTTAACCCACTGAGCCACCCAGGCGCCCCGAGCCTAAGATTTTTTTAAGAAAGGAGTTGATCACCCTTCTTCCTGGCTATACAGAAATTAACCCAAAAGTGAGAATACACGCAGTTTAACATCTCCCAACTATAACCCCAGACCTAAATTCAGTCATTTCCCATTTATGAAACACTGAAGACCTATTGTATACAATGAGCTCCGGAGACAGAAGGAACAACTAAAACATAACCCAAACCGAAATGAAGTGGTAGTCACAGTAAACTATAAAAGCAAAAGGTTTGGGTAACAACCTCAGTGCCGACAGATATGAATGCGTGAAGGAGTAACGGTGCGCACAGAAGGTTCCGGCGCAGCGGCATTGAGCCCTAAGGAAGAAGGCGACCCTGCCCCGGGGACATGGGCAGCCCTCGAGGGCATTATGCCAAGTGAGAAGAGTCAGAGAAAGACAACTACTGCCTGGTATCAGCTACAGGGAGAATCTAAAGAAGCCACACTTGCAAACACAGAGAGTAGAATGGTGGTCACCCACCGGTGACCTCAGGGGCCGGGAGACTTGGGGACGCGTCGTTTCAGGGTGACCAGCTTGGTATTAGGAGACAGATGCCGGAGTCCTAGAGATTGACCGCACGGCCTAGCGGTGAGACTCAACAATCCTGTGCCAGCAATGTCAAAGGTGCTGAAAGGCTAGCTCTGGTTACCCCCCGCCAAAAAAGAACTAATTCTGTGACACAAGAGAGGCCCGCTAAAGTTAAAGCAGTGGGTATTCACACTGCTACGTCGACACCCTGCACCCCTCACACACACACACAGCATCACATGTCGGCAATATGTCAATTACAAAATATCAAAAGGTCTGGACTAAGGACTATGAAGCGAACTCACCAGCCTATAACCTACAACCTCGATCGTCTCGGCTGTGACATGGAGGCGGTCTTGTCCACGCTGCCTCCCGAGCCGTCGTAAAGCTACACAGGTATTGCCGAGCATGTCGGAGATTAGAACCCTTGCGTGGCGTTGCTGGGAATGAAAAATGGTACAGCGACTGCGGGCACAGAATAGTGGTTCCTGAAAAATTGTACATAAAATTACCCTGTGATTCAGCCATTCTAATTCTGAGCGTATACACTAAAGAATTAGAGGCAGGGACTTGAGCAAGTATTTGCACACCTGTGTGCATAGCAGCACCACTCATTATTCACAACAGCCAGGAGGCAGGCAGCAGCCCAAATGTCTACTGCCGGATGAAGGGATAAAGAAAATGTGGTATGTCCATTACAGTGGAACAACATTCCTTAAAAAGGAAGGAAAATCGACAAATGCTACGACATAGATGAGCCATGAACTATGATGACATTATGCTAGGAGGAATAAGCCAGACACAGAAGGACCAATACTGTAGGATTCCACTATGTGAGGATCCTAAACTAGTTGAACTCATAGAGACAGAAAGTAGAATGGTGGCGGCCAGGGGTTGGGGACAGAGGGGACTGGGGGATTATCGCTTCATGGGCATCGAGTTCAGTTAGGGTTGCACGACAATGTCAATGTGCTTAACGCCACTGAATTGCACACTTAAAAATGGTCAAAATGGTCGATTTTGTGTTATGCATATTTCACAATAAAAAGACTACATAAAATCATGTTACTAAAAGTATGTTGTCAATGATAAAGTCCTGACCCATATACTATTTCTTTCCTTCCTGGATGCCATCCATCAGTTAGCCAAAAAGGAGCCAACTATAGATGATTACGTGTAAGGATGGTGGAGACATTTCTGGCCATGAATTCTAGTCCTTCCTCCTAGTTCACACCTACTACAGAGCCCGACAGACAGCGCCGCCCAACCGAGGGGGAGAGATGGTGGCTTGTGTCCCTGAAGCAACAAGATGAGCACCGTTTTGCATATGTGGCCTGGTGAGAAGAAGCCCATGAAATGAGGCACTAGGTGGTGACAGTCTGGAATGAGACACATAAAACAGACTCCTCAGTTCTCAGGGCTACCGGGCGGCCACAGGCAGAAAAACAAAAAAAGAAAAGGAGAGAGAAAACACAGTGCATAAAGTGTACACGATGGGACATTCCTATCCGTGTAGCGAGTGCTCACTGCATGTAAGACGCAGGCCCGCGCTGAGCGGGGTCCTGGTGGTGGGGCTGGTGGGGGGACACTTGTGACTCCAACAAATGGAACTTCTAGAAATGAAAAACACAAGCTCTGAAATGGAAAGTTAACGAATGGGATTTAACAGAGGATAAATAGAGCAGAAAATTATGACTGGTGAGTTAGAAGATATGATAGAAACTTGACAACGTAGAGAAAAAAAGACTGAAAAAAATGAACAAAGACTCCATGGGACAATATCAAGCATATGTGTGATTAAAGTTCCAGAAAAAGGGGCAAGAAAAATATTTTTGGAAATAAATGACAGAAAAATTTCCAAATTTGATGACAACTGTAAGTTCATTCACAGATCCAAGAAGCTCAGTGAACCTTAAGTAGGATAAACTCATAGAAAATAATACCAAGACACAGAATAATAAAATTGCTAAAAAAAAAAAAAAATTGATAGAGAGGGAAAAAAAATTTAAGATGTTATTTATTTACTTGACCCACAGAGAGGGAGAGAGAGAGCACAAGCAGGGGGAGTAGCAGGCTCCCGGCCAAGCAGGGAGCCCGATGTGGAGCCTGATGTGGGGCTCGATCCCAGGGCCTTGGGATCATGACCTGAGCCAAAAGCAGATGCTTAACCGATTGAGCCACGCAGGTACCCCCAAAGGGAAAATCTTAAAAATAGCCAGAAGATAATAAGACACATTATGGAACAAAAATAGATTTCTTATCAGAAATTATGCAAATCAGAAGTGAATAAAAAAAAAAAAACTGTTAACCTAGAATTCCATACAAGTGAAAATAACCGTTGATTTAGTAACTTTTGAAAGTCCATTTGAAAGAGTCTAGGGGCGCCTGGGTGGCTCACAGGCTTAAGCCTCTGCCTTTGGCTCAGGTCATGATCTCAGGGTCCTGGGATCGAGCCCCACATCAGGCTCTCTGTTCAGCAGGGAGCCTGCTTCCCCCCCTCTCTCTGCCTGCCTCTCTGCCTACCTGTGATCTCTCTCTGCCAAACAAATAAATAAAATCTTAAAAAAAAAAAAGGAAAGAGTCTATTTGGTTTCATATTTAAAGGCTTAAACATGAAGGCAAATAGACTGTTTGAAATGGACTTTTACTCTCCTCATTTTAAGTACACTCTACGCGCAACATGGGGCTCAAACTCACAACCCCAAGATCAAGTCACATGCTCTACTGAGCCAGCCAGGCACCTCTCAAATGGACTTTTATAAGTTACTAAGTTAGGGGTGCCTGGTTGGCTCAGTCGGTCGAGTGTGCAACTCAACCTAACAGTTGTGAGTTCAAGTCCCACATTGGGCATAGAGCCTATGTAAAAAAAAAAAAAAAAAAAAAAAATCCTAAATTAATGCAAAAGATAATAAGCAAAGGGGGAAAAGTTTACAAAGAGCAAATAGATAAATAGCAAGACCTAAGACTTAGACTCAACCATAATGATAATTTCTTAAAAGATTTTATTTATTTTATTTTAGAGAGAGAGAGAGCATGTAAGCAGGAGAGAAGCAGAGGGAGAGAGAAACTCAAGCATGTGCCATGCTGAATGCGGAGCCCTACTCGGGGCTTGATCTCACAACTCAGATCACGATCTGAGCCAAAACCAAGAGCCACCCAGGCACCCCTTAACCATAATGATAATTACAGAAAATGTTCTAAACACTCTAAAAGGTAGACATTAGGGCCGCCTGGGTGGCTCAGTTCGTTGGGCATCTACCTTCAGCTCAGATCATAAACTCAGGGTCCTGGGATTGAGTACCTAGTTGGGCTCCCCGATCAGTGGGGAGTTTGGTTCTAACTCTCCCTCTCCCTCTGTGTTCTCCCTCCCTCCCTCTCTCTCTCTAGTAATTAAATAAAATCTTAAAAAAAAAAAAAAGTAGATGTAATCAGATTAGATTTTAAGAAAGACCTAGACCCAACTATAAATTCTCTGTAAAAAACCCACCTTAAATGTAAAGACACAGGTTAAAAGGAAAAGGATGGGGGGAAACATGCAGATGTTAAAAGAAAACTGGAACAGCAATATTAATATCAGAAGGAGACTTCGGGGGCGCCTGGGTGGCTCATTTGGTTAAGCATCTGCCTTCAGCTCAGGTCAGGATCTAAGAGGCCTGGGATCGAGCCCCACGTCAGCTCCCTGCTCAGTGGTCAGTCTGCTTCTCCCTCTCCCTCTGCAACGCCCCCTCCTTATGCTTTCTCTCTCTCTCAAATAAAATCATTTTTTTAAAATATTTAAAAAGAAGTAGACTCTGGAACAAGGCACATCATCAGGGATGAGGAGGGATAGTTCCTCATGGTGACAGTGTTAATTCATCAAAAAGATGTCACAGTCTTAATGCATATGCCAACATAGCTGACAATTTATATGAAAGGGAAAGATCCCTTGAAACACAAAAATTAACAGAACAACAAAAAAAATCTAATACCTCTAAACCTATTTAAAAAATTTAACTCATAATTAAAACCTTCCCACAAACAAAACTCCAGGCCAAGATTATTTCACTAAAAAATTCTATCAAATACATAAGGAAGAAATAATATAAATCACATATGATTCTTTCAGAAAATAGAACACTTTTCAACGTATTTTTATGAAATCAACATTACTTTGGTACCAAAATTTTAAAAAATTATAAGAAAACTAAAGACCAATAGCCCTCATGACATATCTACAAAAAAAATTAGCTACTACATTTATACATACTATATTGAGAGCAAAGGCTTTCTCCCTAAGCTTGGGAATGGGGCAAGAACCTCTGTTCTCACCAATTCTTTTCAACATTATACTGATTGTTTCAGGCAGCAATATAAAGCAAAAAATAAATAAATAAACCAAAGACAAAATGGTTAGCAAGAAAGAAGTAAACTGTTTTATTCTCAGTATCATGACTGTGTGAATAAAACACCGTAACAAATCTACAAGAAAGCTACTTAAAGTGATAGGTTAATTTAGCAAGGGAGGAGGATTCAAGAAAAGTTCACAAAGATCACTTGCATTTCTTTTTTTTTTTTATAGATTTTATTTATTTTTTTGACATAGAGAGAGAGATCACAAGTAGGCAGAGAGGCAGGCAGAAAGAGAGGGGGAAGCAGGCTCCCTGCTGAGCAGAGAGCCCGATGCGGGGCTCGATCCCAGGACTCTGAGATCATGACCCGAGCCGAAGGCAGAGGCTTTAACCCACTGAGCCACCCAGGCGCCCCGATCACTTGCATTTCTATATACCAGCAATTAACAGCTAGAAAATGACATTTTTAGGGGCGCCTGGGTGGCTCAGTTAAGCATCTGACTTTGGCTCAGGTCATGATCCCAGGGTTCTGGGCTCAGCAGGGAGTCTAATGTCCCTCTCCCTCTGCCCCTCCCCGACTTGTGCTCACTCTCCTCTCTCTCAAATCTTAAAAAAAAAAAAGAAAATGAAATTTATATATTCTAAATAGGAGTCTCCTGTCAGATGTGTGGTTTGCAAATATTTCTAACAGTTTATAGCTTGTTTTGCCATCCTCTTAATAGGGTTTTTGGGGGGCAAAAGTTATAAATTTGATCGAAGTCCAATAATATATTTATTTTTTCTTTTATGGATCATGCTTTTGGCGTCATGTCTGAGAACTCTTAGGTCTTGGAGATTGTCTCCTACATTACCATCTCAAATTGATGCCTCACATGTAAATTCATGATCCATTTTGAGTTTATTTTTATACAGAGAGGTTTTGCTTGAGGCTTGTTTTTTGGGATGTTTTTGTTGGTGGTGGTGGGGTTTTTTTTGTTTTGTTTGTTTGGGGTTTTTTTGGTTTTTTTTCTTACAGATATCCAGTTGCCCCAGCACCCTTGGTTAAAAAGATTCTCCTTTCGGGGCGCCTGGGTGGCTCAGTGGGTTAAAGCCTCTGCCTTCGGCTCAGGTCATGATCTCAGGGTCCTGGGATCGAGCCCCACATCGGGCTCTCTGCTCAGCGGGGAGCCTGCCTCCCCCTCTCTCTCTGCCTGCCTCTCTGCCTACTTGTGATCTCTCCTCTCTGTCAAATAAAT
>CM053611.1:102991785-103006798 GCA_028646535.1 Procyon lotor
TTGAGGTTGTTTGCATGTGGGTGTCCAAATGTTTCAGCACAGTTTGTTGAAAAGACTTGCATTTTCCACTGAATTACCCTTTGTGAAAAATCAATTGACCATATTTCTGGACTCTGTTCTGTTTCTGACCATGTGTTTCTGGACTCTGTTCACTTCCTTGGATCCAAATGTCTGCTCTCCAGAACCACACTGTCTTGCTCACTATAGCTTTACAGTAAGTCTTAGCATCAGGTGGTGTGGGTTCTGAAGTTTTATTCTTCTCTTCCATGATCGTTGACTACTCTAGTTCTTTTGTCTTTCCACCTATACTTTAGAACCAGCTTCTCTATATCTATGGAAAAACAGCACTGGAATAATCATTGGGAGTGTGTTAAATCCAAAGGTCAATTTGAAGAGAACTGACATACCTACATTGAGTCTACCGATCCATAAATATGGCGTTTCTCTCCCTTTATTTAGGTTTTTCTTTGATTTCTTTCATTGGTGTTTTGTACTTTGCTGCACAAAGATCCTACACACATTTTATTGGATTTATACCTAGATATTTTTCCTCCTCCTCCTTCTCTTTCTTTTTGAGATATTGCCAATGGTAGTGTAAAAGATTTTGTAGTTTTGGGGCACCTTGGTGGTACAATTGGTTAGCCTAGGTCTTGATCTCAGGATCGTGAGTTCAAGCCCCGTGGAGCCTATTTAAAAAAAATAATTAAAAAAAAAGATTTTATCTATTTATTTGAGAAAGAGAGAGCATGAATGGGTGGGGGGTAGGGCTGGAGGGAAAGAGAAGCAGACTCCCCACTGAGCAGGGAGCCTGATGTGGTACTTGATCCTGGGACCTCGAGATCATGACCTGAGCTGAAGGCAGATACTTAACCAACTGAGCCATCCAGACATCCAAGTTTTTTTTTTTTTTAACTGCCAACTGAAACTAATATAACAATGTGTGTTTATTATATTTGAATTAAAAAAAAATAATTCACCAATTCCAATACTGCAGTGGTCCGTGTGCCTATTTCTGTTGCCTGGTGATTCTTTGTGGAGTAGATCACATTTTCCTATTTTCTGTATGTCTAGCAGTATTTCAGTGTGTGCGGACATTATGGGTGATAGATCATAGTGACTCTGGCCGAGTTGAATTCTGTTTTCATGGATGGTTAAATTCCTGGCAGACCACTTTGATCTTCTGGCTTGGTTTTAGGATTCACTGGGGCAACCTATCTTTGGTTTTACCTTTAATGGTAGAATCAATCCCTTAGTCTTGAGATGTACCTTTCAAGTGCGGCTCTTCTGGGGTGTCCCTAGAAAGCCAAGGTGTTTACGGAGCCCCTCTGACTTGGCAGGACGCAGTCTCTAAATTGCTGTTCCCATGTTGTGAGTGGCCGTCGAAACGTCTGCTTGGCCTTCCAGCTTCCCCCTGGCTACCGGAGGATCTTCCCCCTGAGTGCAGCTCAGGAGTCAGCCAATGGCTAGAAGGGAGCCATTCACGCACTCTGGGGCCCCCTTTATGGTTCCCTCCTTTCTAGGATTCTCCAACCTGTGCAGTTTCTAGCTTCTCTGGTAGCCCCAAACTCTCACCTCTGACTCGCTCAGGCCATTAAGATGGGCACTTCCAGTGGGAACTCTGGCCCCTGCTTGCTCCCTGGAGCACTTTTGGGGGAAAAGCCTTGCAAAGTTGGGTCTCACCCAGGGGTTGTCTGTTTTTAAAAGGGTAGAGTTTTCTGGGGCGCCTGGCTGGCTCAGTCAGTAGAGTGTGCAATCTCGATCTCTGGGTTGGGAGTTTGAGCCCCACGTTCGGTATAGAGTTTACTTAAAAATAAAATATATATAAAAAGGGGTAGAATTTTCTCCATTTTGCCTGTCTTTTGTCCCTCTTCAGTATCTTAAAAAAAAAAATTTTTTTTTTTTAAAAGATTTTATTTATTTGACAGAGAGAAACACAGCGAGAGAGGGAACACAAGCAGAGGGAACGGTAGCGGGAGAAGCAGGCTTCCCACCGAGCAGGGAGCCCGATGCAGGGCTCGATCCCAGAACCCTGGGATCATGACCTGAGCCAAAGGCAGACGCTTAACGACTGAGCCACCCAGGTGCCCCCCCAAAAAATAATTTTTTTTTAAGATTTTGTTTGTGTGTGAGAGAGAGTGCAAAGCAAGGGAAGTGGCAGGCAGAGCAGGGCAGAGGCAGAGGGAGAAGCAGGCTCCCCACTGAGCAGGGAGCCTAATGCTGTACTTGATCCCAGGATCCTGGGGTCATGATATGAGCTGAAGGCAGCTGCTTAACCAACTAAACCACCTAGGCATTCGAGTGTCTTCCAATTGTTAAAAAAATTATTTAATCTATGTATAAAAATTATTTTATATATATATATACACACATACATGTATAAATGGATTTATAATATACACATATACATATATAAATGGGTGTATATACACATGCACACACACACGCACACACGCACGTATATATGTTAGAATTTTCTCTTACTGGGAGTAGGGTTAGTCTAATACAAGGTTCCCTGCCATTCCTAACAGCTGGTATCTTCACTTATTTTTAATCTCCTGTGACTCTTTATAAAATATCTCATCCTTTTTGGGATGAGTTAGGGTACAAATTTACAAATAAACGTACACTATGACACGTGCCCCCTGCTGACGGAGCGTGTCCCAGACGCTCCGTGGCATCCTCGGAAGGAGGGGGCGTTCCCCATGTGCCCCTCTTGCCCGAGGCTCTGACTCCAGCCCCCTTCCTCACTCCTGGTTCTCAGCGTGGGCCACCGGGTCCTCAACCCGTTGCCGTCTGATTTCTCCTCCTTGCGTGCGTCAGCTGCAGAATGGCGTGCAAGCCACTGTTCGGGGTCACTTTGGCTTCGAAATGCCCACGGTCTGCGTAGCTCTCTCTCCAGTTACCTTTCCAGCCACTTAGCTCTTCTTTCATGGTTCTCAGACTCTCAGCAGGGCGTCCCCAGAGCCCAGTTCCCTGTCCATCCCTTCTGCTCTTTCCTTATTGTCCCTTGAGACCTTCTCTACCAGGAGACCCTGGAGAGCTGCTTAAGCAGCAGTGCAGCAAGTAGTGGAGATGCAGATGCCCGCTGTCTGGCCTGCCTCGTGCCCCGCAGCGTGCCGTGGCCATCCGAGGTGTGCGGCTAGCTCTGCTCCTGTTCTTCCTGGACGGACCCTGCCTGCCACGGATCAGACCCATCTGCTCGCTTCCTCCTGCTCCCTGAGCTCTGTCTCTCCTTCTTCTTCCTCTCCCTCATGGTCTTCTCTCTGTTCCAGGTCACATTAGAGCTGCAGCACTCGGGGTAGTGTGCATTGAGTTCACATTCCCGAGCTGATTTTCTCCCCAGGGGAACATTAGTTGTTCATTTAATAACTTTGCCTACGGAGGCACAGATCAAAATACCATCCACACTCAACTAACCCCCAATATTCACCTTAGCCTCATACAAATGTCATTTTTATTACTATACTAGTAATTTCTTAACATTTAAAATGCTTTTAAAACATTGAAGGAGGATCTACCTCCATTAGAATCTAAATACACTAAGTCTGGATTATAACCATCTTTTCTCCATTACAGTCTCAAAGTACCTGGTCCTCAATATATATTTGATGTTTGAATAAACAGGTATATTTTGTTCCCATGTCAAAAAAAAAAAAAAAATACCATCCACACTAAATCCCAAGAGGGCTGTGGGCTTTCCTTGTCCCCAGTCATGTGCTTTATGCAGTCTTGGCATGTGCAAAGTCCCTGTGGCCAGTCAAGCGATGGTTCAGCCCATGAGAACCCCTCCCCTGCACAGAGGGACACGTGGGCAGGCGGCCACCAGCTCCTGGCTTCCAGACGGCCCTGACATCTGGTCCTTAGCACCAGAAGAGATGCTATCGGGAGTTTTCTCAGACACTGTCTCCTCTGCTCCTAATCCTCTGAGAGGTGAGCCGCCTGTTCCAGATGAGGGCACTGTGGTACAGAGGAATTCGTGTAATTCTGTCACTAATTCCCATTCTGACTCCGGGCAAGTTCTTTAATCTTCCTGCATCTCAGTTTTCTCGTGCGCGTGTGTGTGCGTGCGCAGAGCTGGGGTAACTGCACACTTACCTCACTGGGATTCGGGGAGTATTAAGGGAGTTGAGCGGTGCCTGGCAGGCCACAGCTCCTCGGGAACTTTTAGCTGTCATTTTTATTCTCGATCAAAAGCACAGAGCTAGTGGGTAGTAGAACCAGGAATTAAGCCAGCTGCTGGGATCGAAACAAACTCTAAACAGGAAAAAGGACAGTGAGAAGGTTCTGGGGAGCCTGGACACAGGGCAACGGGCTGGACGGCAACCGCGTGCCTACCGCAGCCCAAGTCGGGAGGCCTGTCGAGGAGGTGACACTTTAGGCGGGGAGCCGATGGTCACGGGCAAGGCCCGGCCAGCTCAAGTGCACATAGGCCTTGACGTGGGTGAGCATGCTGAACCCAGAAGGCAGGCCACCGTGGCACAGAGTGGGCAGGAATGTGGTGGCATGTGCCGCGGGAACATTGTGTCACCAGATCTCAGATGTGCTGTGGCCTCGAGCGCCCCTGTGGTTGAGAGGAAAGGAGTCTTCGTGGGCCTGCGATCGGGGCAGCTTTCCCGGAGAGGCGGGCCTCGAGCCGCCACTGAGTTCTCGGCGCACCCTGGGCTGTGCTAAGGGCCCCGGGATGGTGGCAGTTCAAACTGGAAATAAGACTGGCCGAAAAGCTGGGGAGTGACCTGGGAAAGACGGCCTGGCCCGGGACAGATTCCCACGGGGGGGACATGCGTCCTGCTAGCAGGCCAGCTGTCGTCTTTGTCCCAGAGCTCCGCCTGCAGGCTCAGAAACCCCAGCTCGGCCCCCGGGAGGGCACTTCCTGTCCTCAGCACCCCTCAGGTGCTGAGCAAGGGTGCAGAGGTTGACGGGACAGTCGCCGGTTCAGGGACTTAACGCGGAGAAATTGGGCACGTATGGAGCAGGGTGGGCGGATCTGGCCGTCCTTCGTTCTTTCTCGCTGTTGTTGACTGACTTTTCTTCTGACGTGTTAACCTCAGTCATGGATGTCCGCGTAGCCTGGGGACCTGAGGCTTCTTGGGCTGAGTCTGTATCATCGAGCTCATCCATTAGGGGACATTCCATTTCGCATTTCTGTTTTGCTCCCTGAGTGGTTGGGAGAACCCTAGCATTTCCCCCGTGTGCTGATACGGAGACCTCACAAGAAGCTCGGTTCCCTCGCTTGCAAAATGTGGGTTAGCATCAGCCTCCCTTCAGGGGGCTGGAGCTGGGCTATGTGATCCAGCAGCCACTGGCCACATAGGACTAGTTAGGTTTAATTAACTACAATGAAAAACTCAGTACCCTGTCACATCGGCCACCTTGCAAGTGCTCCGTGGCCCCTTGGTGGCTGGTGGCTCTGCTCTGGACAGTGCCCACTGTCACGAAGAGTCCTTTCCAGAAAGGTCAGTGAAATGATGTGTAGAAACACAGTGCATTGGGGCGCCCGGGGGGCTCAGTGGGTTAAGGCCTCTGCCTTCCGCTCAGGTCATGATCTCAGGGTCCTGGGATCGAGCCCCACATCGGGCTCTCTGCTCACTGGGGAGCCTGCTTCCCCCTCTCTCTCTGGCTGCCTCTGTGCCTACTTGTGATCTCTCTCTCTGTGTCAGATAAATAAATGGGATCTTTAAATAAAAACCCAACAAACAAAAAAACACAAAAACACAATGCATGGTGCCTCGTTCAAGGGGTCGTCGGGATGGGTGGCCTGGTGCAGGGGTGGGGGGGGTGTTCTAGAGAAGAAGCGGCCTCTGGCCAAGAGGTTTGTCTAGATAAGATAAGATGGGACATGTCTGTGAATCCACCCACGATAAGGTCATAGCAGACTGGAGGGGCCTAAGTGAGTTGCAAGATTTCTTCTAGGCTCACTACAGCTTGAGGAGAGCAGAGAAGGGACCGAGAGTGTTTACTGGGGGTGGGGTTGGGTAGGGACACTACACCTCGAGTGGGGCCTCACTTCAGTCCCTTGAGAAGGAAATCATCCAGACTTGTCCTTGCACCTCCTCCTCTTCTTTTGTTGCTTCTGACTTCAGGGTTTTTCCTGGAATTCATCAGTTGCAGAGGAAGATTAGGGCTCAAAGTTCTGACACCCCCCCCCACCCCGCCGCTGCCCTCGTTGATGTTCTCTATGCTCCCACCAGCTGGGGGAGGAGGGAGAAACAGAGATGATCTAAAGAGCGTCAGGGGTCTCTAGAGCTGTTTGTGCAGTAACTGTTTCCATGACAACTGCTTGACCAGGCCGACACTTCGTGACGCTCGTATAAGCATCTTCAGTTGTTCATAAAATATAACAGGAAGAGGGGCACCTGGGTGGCTCAGTCGTTTTTGTTTTTGTTTTTGTTTTTGTTTTTTTGTTTTTTTTTTAAAAGATTTTATTTATTTGATACAGAGAAACACAGCGAGAGAGGGAACACAAGCAGAGGGAATGGTAGTGGGAGAAGCAGGCTTCCTGCTGAGCAGGGAGCCCGATGTGGGGCTCGATCCCAGGACCCTGGGATCATGATCTGAGCCGAAGGCAGATGCTTAACGACTGAGCCACCCAGGCGCCCCAAATAAATAAAATCTTTAAAATATATATATATACATATATATAACAGGAAGAAAAAACAAATCACAGGAATATTCAGAAGGAATGAATTAAAGATAGACGTGAATGTGTGCATGTGGATGCGTAGTATTTCAGAGTAGAAGCCATTGGGCCCAAGAGCTTCCTTCTTTCTCCTTCATTTAACTGTCTGCCCATCCATCCACCCATTTATTGAGCAGCTACTGTGTGCCAAGCACCGTGTTCTGGGCTCTAGGCCCAGGAGACGAAGATGAATGATACTCTCTGGGCGCTCGGTCCAGTGGGAGACACACTGAAACGGAGCAAGTTCGGATACAGTGTGACACGTGCCCATATGCTGGAGTCTGGGCAGAAGTCGAGTTCTTTAGGAACGTGGGGAGAGGGCCAGAGAATCCTCGTGGAGCAGGACTATGGAGCTGGGTCCTGAGGGTGAGTGGGAATTCCAGACAGAGGAAACTGCATGAGCCCAGGGAAGAGAAGACACAACCAAAGCAAAGTTTTCATGAGAAGTAGTGTGACGTTGTGTGTGTTGGGGTTGTCGCAAGATGGTGTTGGAAGGCGGAGATGGTGTGGAACGGAGCAGGACCGGGTTGTGAATGCCACGCTGATCTCGAATTTGGAATCTGACCAATAGGTCATTTGCTTTCTAGAAAGTTTTGGTTTTTTTTTGTTTTTTTTTTTTTAAGGAAGGTTTCAATTAAGGGGATGACGAAGGTAATCTGGCTGTGGTTAGGGGGATGTGTTGAGGGAGAAAGGCTGGAGACTGGGAGACTAGTTTGGAAGCTACTGTGATAAACTAGGAAGGAAAATCTCTGAGGGCTTGACCCAGGCCAGTGGAGGTGGCCAGAAGGGCCAAGTTCATGGGTGACTTAGGGGATGGAATAGCCAGGACTTGTACTGGGTGGGGAACTAGGAGGGAGGAACCAGGAAGACTCTGCGGTTTCCTACTTGGGCAGCTGGGAGTTATTTATTTGACAGAGAGAGAAAGATCTGCCCGAGCAGAGAGCTGAGAGCAGAGAGCCCGATACGGGGCTCCATCCCAGGACCCCGAGAGCATGACCTGAGCCAAAGGCAAAGGCCTTAACCCACTGAGCCACCCGGGCGCCCCTAAAATAGAGGTTCTTAATCAATATAAAACTTTGGAAGTGGCAGAGGTCAGCCAGGAAAATGTGTTAAGAGAGCGTGCAGAAATCTGAAAAAACAAAAAAACAAAACAAAAAAAAAAAAACAAAAAAAAACAAAAAAAAAAAAAAAAAGAAATCTGAAAAAACAGAAACAAAGAACGAACAAAACTTGAGAAGTTGGCCAAAATTGTGAAACCTGTCTGAGAAAGGTTAAAGGCCTGTGGTTGGAGAAGGAGGAGGAAAATCAGGAGAGATGGTTTTTTTGTTTTTTTTTTTTAAAGATTTTATTTATTTGACAGTGAGAAACACAGTGGGAGAGGGAACACAAGCAGAGGGAATGGTAGCGGGAGAAGCAGGCTTTCTGCCGAGCAGGGAGCCCGATGCAGGGCTCGATGCAGGGCTTGATCCCAGGACCCTGGGATCATGACCTGGGCCGAAGGCAGACGCTTAACGACCGAGCCACCCAGGCGCCCAGGAGAGATGGTTTTAAGGAAGTCGGAGAGAGTGTTTTAGAAGCAAGGAGTGGCCAACAGCATCACATGGTGCAGAAAGATGTAAGGAAATAAGGGAAAAAATTATTTAAATGTCCTTTAATCAACTTTATTTCAATATAATGCACAAACTATAAAATGCATCCATTTTAAGCATATATCGTTCGATGATTAACCCCCACCCCAAACCAGAAATAGAATATTTCCCCCATTCCAGAGAATTCTTGCCTATCCTTAGCAGTCATTCCCACTCCACGCCTGCTATCCTGCCCCTAGGAAACCCCCATCCTGATTTTTTGTACTAGAATTCCGCATACATGGAATCACACAGCATATGCTTTTGTATCTGGCTTTTCTTAACCAGCATGAAGTTTCTGACATTCAGCCATGGTTTTGCACATATTAGGTTGTTTCTTTTCATTGCTGAGTAGTATTCCATTGTATGGATATCTGTTCCCCTGGTGACATTTAGGTTAGTTTGTTTCAGTTTGGGGCTGTTGTGAGGAAAGCTGCTGGGAACGTGCATATCCAATGGACAAGTGTGTGGGATGAGTACCTTGGAATAGAATTTCTGGGTCTTACAATAAGTGTATGATCACCTTTCTAAAAAACCATCTGACTGTTTTCCCAAGTTTGGTGTTTCACACCAAACAGAAATTGAGAGTTGTAGTTGTGCCAACACTTGGCTTGCTCACCAGCACTTGGTATAGAGTCTTTTGAACTTGAGCCATTTTAGTGGGTATGTAATATATCTCACCGTCATTTTAATTTGCATATTCCCCAGAAGATTAATGCTGTGAAGCAGTTTTCATTTGCTTATTAACCATTCACACATGTTATTCTGTGAATTTTCTATTTAAATCTTTTGCCCACTTTTTAAAATTTTAGTTTTTTAAGGATTTCATTTATGTATTTATTTGTCAGAAAGAGAGAGCGTGAGAGAGTGAGCGAGCACAGGCAGAGGGAAAAGCAGGCTCCCTGCTGGGAGCCCAAGGGGGGACTTGATCCCAGGACCCTGGGAGCATGACCTGAGCTGAAGGAGACACTTAACCAACTGAGCCACCCAAGTGTCCCACCACTTTTTTTTTTTTTTTTTTAAGATTTTATTTATTTGACAGAGAGAAACACAGCAAGAGAGGGAACACAAGCAGAGGGAATGGTAGCGGGAGAAGCAGGCTTCCTGCAGAGCAGAGAGCCCAATGCTCTCTGCTCGATCCCAGGCCCCTGGGATCTGATCCCAGGCCCCTGGGATCTGACCTGGGCCGAAGGCAGACGCTTAACGATTGAGCCACCCAGGGGCCCCCACTTTTTTTTTTTAAGATTTTATTTATATTTTGAGAGAGAGCATGAATGGGGGGAGGGGCAGAGGGAGAGGGAGAAGCAGACCCCCCTGCTGAGTAGGGAGCCCGATGCAGGACTGATTCCAGGACCCTGGGATCATGACCTAAGCCGAAATAAATCTTTTGCCCACTCTCTAATTGAGTTAGTTGTCTTCTTATTATTAAATCATAGGGCTTCTTATTGATACTAAATGCCAATATTATCAAGCACATCAATCATATGTATTGTGAATATTGTCTTCCCATCCATGAATTAATTGCCTTTTCATTTTCTTAATGGTGTTTTTTGAAGAGAAGTGTTAAATAGTTTTAGCCAAACTAATCAAAATGTTTTGTTATGATTCATGATTTTCATGTCCTAAGAAATCTTTGCCTCTCTAGGTTTTCAAAGAGTTTCTACTATGTTTTCTTTTAGAAGTTTTAATAGTTGTAGCTTTTTTTTTTTTTTTAAAGATTTTATTTATTTGACAGAAACACAGCGAGAGAGGGAACACAAGCAGAGGGAGTGGTAGCGGGAGAAGCAGGCTTCCTGCCGAGCAGGGAGCCCGATGCGGGGCTCGATCCCAGGGCCCTGGGATCTGACCTGCGCCGAAGGCAGACGCTTAACAACTGAGCCACCCAGGCGCCCCGATAGTTGTAGCTTTTACTTTTAAGTCTAAGATAATATTTTTATATGGTTTGGTGTATAGATCAAAGTTTCTTTTTTTTTAAAAGATTTTATTTATTTGACAGAGAGAGAGAGATCACAAGTAGGTAGAGAGGCAGGCAGAGAGAGGAGGAGGAAGCAGGCTCCCCACTGAGCAGAGAGCCCAATGCGGGGCTCGATCCCAGGACCCCGAGATCATGACCTGAGCTGAAGGCAGAGGCCTTAACCCACTGAGCCACCCAGGCGACCCCAGAGAATTATGTATTATATTTAAAGCTCTTCGAACAACACCTGGTAGGAGAAAAAGCTTAATAAAGGACTGAAATCAGCTTTTGGGCCACGGCAGGCCTGATTTGGCGGTGCTGAGGCGCACACCCCCGGGGGCTGAGTTGAGGGTGAGGGCCAGGCTGAGTGTCAGGCTCTGGATTTGGGTCCAATAAATAAATAAAATCTTAAAAAAAAATAAACTTAAAAAAAAAAATAAAAACATGACCAATTATAGGCTGTTTATTATTTTTAAAAATATTTTATTTATTTAAAAAAGATTTTATTTATTTAGAGAGAGGAGATAGAGCATGCAAACAGGGGAAGTGCAAAGGGGGAGGGAGAGAGAGAATCCTAAGCAGACTTCCCACCTAGTGCAGAGCCTGACGCAGGGCTTGATTTCACGACTCTGAGATCATGACCTGAGAAGAAACCAAGAGTTGGGCACTTAACTGACTGAACCACCCAGGAACAACTATATCCATTATAAGAGATACATTTTAAATATCACAAAATGAATATTAAATATAATAATTGTAGATTGAAAGTAAAATGATAGAAAAAGAAATATATGCAAACATTAATAAAAAGAAAACAGGAGTAACTATGTTAATATTAGATAAAGTAGACTTTAGGATAAAGGAAATTACAAGGGACAGAGAGAGGTATTATATAATGATGATAGAGTCAATATACCAAGAAGACAGAATCCTAAATGCAGGGGCGCCTGGGTGGCTCATTCATTTAAGTGGCTCACTTGATTTTTGCTGAGATCATGATCATCAGGGCTGTAAGTCTGAGCCCTGTATCTGGCTCAGCGCTGAGTGTGGAGCCTGCTTAAGATTCTCTCTCCCTCTCCCACACCCGCTTTCCCCCTGGCTCAAGGTCTCACTGTGAATATCGTCTTCCCATCTATGAATTAATGGAGCCCATCTCTCTCTCTCTCTCAAAAAAAAAAAAAAAATCCTAAATGTATATCCTTCAAACAAATTGCAAAATATGTGAAACATAAACTCATAGACATCTTCACAGTTATAGTTGGGAGACTTCAACAGCCTTTTCTCAACAAATGGTAAACAACTAGACAAAATCAGCGGGATATAGAACCTAATAACACCATCAACCAACAGGATCTGATGGACATTATAAACATTATAGAACAATCTTCCAACAATAGCAGAATGTATATTCTTTTTCAAGTACCCATGGAACCAAGATTATATTTTGGGCCGTAAAGCAAATATCAACAAGTTTAAAAGGATTGAAATCATACAAAGTATATTCTCTGACCCCTGGAATCAATGAAATCAAATAGAGATTAGTAATAGAAGGGTAATAGGAAAATCTCCAAACACTTGGAAATTAACACACTTCTAAATAGTACGTGTCTCAAAGATGAAGTCTCATGGGAAGTCAAAAAAAATTGAACTGAATGTAAACAAAATATAACATCGAAATTTGTAGGATGTAGCTAAAGCAGAATGGAGAGGGAAACTTATAGCATTTACTGTTTATATTGGAAAAGAAGAAATGTCTCAAATCAGTGATCTGTGCTCCCACCTCAAGAAACTAGAAAGAGATTTTTAAAAACCCCAAAGAAAATAGAAGGAAGGATATAATAAAGATAGAAAAATCAATGAACTTGGGTGCCTAGCTGGCTCAGTCAGTACAGCACATGACTCTTAACCTCAGGGTCGTGAGTTCCAAGCCCCACACTGGGTGTGGAGCCTACTTAAAAATAAAAGTCAGTGGAGCACCTGGGTGGCTCAGTTGGTTAAGCACCTGACTCTTGATTTCAACTCAGATCATGAGCTCAGGGTTCTGAGATTGAGCCCCACACTGGGCCCTGTGCTCAGTCAGGGTAGAGTTGCTTATCCCTGTCCCTCCCCGCGGTTGCTCTCTCTGTGTTTCTCTCTCCCTCTCAAATAGATAAATATTTAAAAAAAAAAATTAGGGGGCACCTGGGTGGCTCAGTGGGTTAAGCCTCTGCCTTCAGCTCAGGTCATGGTCTCAGGGTCCTGGGATCGAGCCCCATATCGGGCTCTCTGCTCAGCGGGGAGCCTGCTTCCCCCTCTCTCTCTGCCTGCCTCTCTGCCTACTTGTGATCTCTCTCTGTGTGTCAAATAAATAAATAAAATCTTTTAAAAAATAAAAAAATAAAAATAAAAAATAAAAATAAAAATTAGTGTTAAATAAGGGCATCAATGAAGTCGAAAACCGAAAAATAGAAAAAAAATCAAACAAAAACCTGGTTCTGTGGAAAGATCAACAATATTGACAAACCACGTTACTCAGGTCAGTAATGAAATAGGGCCTATCACTACAGTATCTGCAGACATTAAAAAGGTAATAGCAGGGGCGGCTGAGTGGCTCAGTTGTTAAGCGTCTGCCTTCAGCTCAGGTCATGATCCCAGGGTCCTGGGATCGAACCCCGCATCGGGCTCCCTGATCAGCGAGAAGCCTTTTCTCCTTCTCCCACTTCCCCTGCTTGTGTTCCCTTTCTTGCTGTGTGTCTCTCTCTCTGTCAAATAAATAAATAAAATCTTAAGAAAAGATAATAGCAGAATACACAAACAACTCTATACATACAGATTTGACAATTCAGGTGGAATGGACCAATTCTTTTTTTTTTTTTTTTTAAGATTTTATTTATCTATTTGAGAGAGAGGAAGTGAGAGTTAGTTAGAGAGAGCACAAGTGGGGAGAAGAGGGAGAGGCAGGCTGCCTGTGAGCAGGGAGCCCAACAGGGGGCTCGATCCCGCAACCCTGGGATCATGACCTGAGCCAAAGGCAGACACTTAACCGACTGAGCCAGCTAGGCGCCCCAGACCAATTCTTTAAAAAGAATAAACTACCTTACTTCATAAAATATTAAAGAGATAATCTGCACAGTCTCATAATATTAAAGAAATTGAATTCGTAAACTCTCCTGAGAAAGAAGTCTCCAGGTTCAGATGGTTTCATTGGAGAGTTCTAAAAAATGTTTAAAGAATTAACATCAGTTCTACACAATCTCCTTCAGAAGGTAGAAGAGGAGGGCATTTCTCAGCTCATTCTATGAAGCCAGTATTATTCCCCTGATACTGAAACTAAAGACAGTTAAAAGCAAAAAAGAATGAAAAAAGGAAAAAGAAGATTGTAGACCAATAGACTCAAAAATTCTTTTTTGGGGGGTGAGGGAGAAGGAGAGAGAGAGAGAGAGAATCTCAAGCAGACTCCCTTTGGAGTTGGAGCCCTGCACAGGGCTTTGTTTCACGACCCTGAGATTGTATACCTGAGCCAAAATCATGACCAAAATCATGTGGGACTGGAATAGATTCCAGGATCCTGGGATCATGAACTGAGCCGAAGGCAGATGAGTAACAACTGAGCCGCCCAGGTGTCCCCAGATTCCAAAATTCTTCACAAAATATTAGCAAATAGAATTACATATCACAACCAAAGGAAGTTTATTCTAGAGATACAAGGCTAGTTCAGTATTCGAAAACAAGTCAATGTAATCTGTAGTGATAGGAGAGAGAAGAAAAACCATCTGATCATATCAATTGGTACAGAAAGGGCACTTGGCAGGAATTCAACACCAGTTCATGATAAAAACTCAGGAGACTAGAAATAGAGGAGACTTTTTCACCTTGATAACGAATGCCTGCAGAAAAACTACAACTGACATCATATTTAATGGGGAAATACTGAATACTTTTCCTCTAAGATCAGAAACAAGGCAAAGATGTCAACTCTCACCACTGCTTGTCAACATGATCCTGGCCATTTTTGCCAGTCCAATGAGGCAAGAGAAGGAAATAAAAGGGATATGGGTCAGGAAGGAAGAATAAATAAAACATTTCTTTTTGCTGGTGACATAATGGTCTACATAGAAAATCCCATGCAATCAACAACAACAAAAGTCAGTGGAACTAATAAATGAGTTTGGTACAAGAGAAACATAGAAAAATCAACTGTATTTCTGTATATCAATGAGACTCAAAGAAGAAAAAAAACACTTAAGAAGTGAAAATCAGGGGCACCTGGGTGGCTCAGTCGTTAAGCGTCTGCCTTTGGCCCAGGTCATGATCCCAGGGTCCTGGGATGGAGCCCCATATCGGGCTCTCTGCTCGGCAGGAAGTCTGCTTCTCCTGCTACCATTGCCTCTGCTTGTGTTCCCTCTCTCGCTGTGTTTCTCTCTGTCAAATAAATAAAATCTTAAAAAAAAAAAAAAGTGAAAATCAAGGGGCGCATGGCAGGGTCCATTGGTGGGCATGTGTGTTCCAGGCCCACGTTGGGTGTAGAGATTATTTAAAAATAAAATCTTCAAAAAAAATCAAAATTAAAAGTAAAATAGCACTGGGGGGACCTGGGTGGATCGTTCTGTTAAGTGTCTTCCCTTTGGCTCAGGTCATGATCTCCAGGTCTTGAGATTGAGCCCCGCGTCAGACTCCCTGCTTAGCGGGGAATCTGCTTGTCCCTCTCCCTCTACCCGCCCCACTCTGATGTGCGTGCATGCACTCTCTCAAATAAATAAATAAAATCTTGAAAAG
>CM053611.1:103007298-103025074 GCA_028646535.1 Procyon lotor
AAATCTTTAAAAAAGAAATGGGCAAAAGAGGGGTGCCTGGGTGGCTCAGTGGGTTAAAGCCTCTGCCTTCGGCTCAGGTCATGATCTCAGGGTCTTGGGATCAAGCCCCACATTGGGCTCTCTGCTCGGCGGGGAGCCTGCTTCCCCCTCTCTCTCTGCCTCCCTCTCTGCCTACTTGTGATCTCTCTCTGTCAAATAAATAAATAAAAATCTTTTTTAAAAAATGGGCAAAAGAGGGGTGCCAGGATGGCTCAGTGGGTTAAGTGACTGCCTTTGGCTGAGGTCATGATCCCAGGGTCCTGGGATCGAGCCCCACATCGGGCTCCCAGCTCCATGGGGAGTCTGCTTCTCCCTCTGACCTTCTCCACTCTCATGCTCTCTCTCACTCTCTCTCTCAAATAAATAAAATCTTTTTTAAAAAATGGGCAAAAGACTTGGACATTTCATAAATGAAGGTATAAAACTGACTAATAAGGACACCTGAAGACACTAAACGTCACTAGTAATTTCTGTGAAAATTAATGAAGGGAAATTTCACTGAAGTGGACTTGGAGGCTAGAAGTCTCAAAATAAATTACAGGAAAAACTGTCAATTACAGATCCCAACAGAAGAACGTCAACAGAAAAGAATCATCAATTACAGCTCCCAACAGGGAAAGATTTACATTGCATCTCCTACAAGAAATCAACTGCCCTTTCAACAACTCACCCCAGGAGAAACTGTTGTTACCCTGAACTCTTGCTTTTCTCCAATGGACTTTCATTCCAAACAGCCCTTTCGAACTCTCTCCTTCTCCATAAAATAACATTCCTCTCCTTTGTTTGTTGGACTTGCCTATGGTTTTGCTGCAGCTTGCATGTCCTGGATTGCATTTCTCTGCCCTTCCTGAATAAACCCATTTTTGCTGGTAAAACAACTGACTTTCATTTTTAAGGTTAGCATTATGAAAATATGAATCAAAACCACTGTGAGATGGCTTCTCGGCCTTTGGGCTATGATCAAGTGTAAAACCACTGTGAGATCCCACTTCGTTCCCATTAGAGTGGCCGACATGAACAAGACCGACAAGACTGAGTTTTGCCAAGGACGCGGAGAAACAGGACCTCTCACCCACTGCCGGCAGGAATGTGAAATGGCATAAACATTTTGGCAGCTGCTTCTTTTTTTTTTTTTTTTAATATTTTATTTATTTGCCAGACAGAGAGTGGGAGAGCACAAGCAGGGGGAGCAGGCGGAGGGAGAGGGAGAAGTAGACTCCCTTCTGAGCAGGGAGCCTGATGTGGGGCTCAATCCCAGGACCCTGAAATCATGACTTGAGCCACAGCCAGATGTTTAACCAACTGAGCCACCCAGGCGCCCCTTGGCAGCTTCTTATAAGCTAAAATATACTTAATACACTACTCAGCAGTCCTACTTGCAGATATTTACCCAAGAGAAAAAAACGTATGTCAGCACAAAGACCCTCATGTGAATGTTGATAGCCTCATATAAAACAGCTAAACCATGGAAATAGCCCAACAAACGGTGGATGTATTATCAATCTGATACATACACGTGGTACATCATTACTCAGCACCAAAAGAAACAAACTACTGAGGGGTAGGGCTTTGTTAAAAACAAACAGGGGCACCTGAGTGGCTCAGTGGGTTGAGCCTCCTATTCTTGATTTTGGCTCTGGTCATGATCTCAGGGTCATGGATTGAGCCCCATGGCTGGCTCTGTGCTCAGTGCAGTCTGCTTCTCCCTCTCCCTCAGCTCCTCTTCCTGTTCTCTTTCTCTCTCTCTCTCTCTCAAATAAATTTTAAAAATCTTAAAACAAACTACTGGGGCGCCTGGGTGGCTCAGTGGGTCAAAGCTTCCGCCTTCGGCTCAGGTCATGATCTCAGGGTTCTGGGATCCAGCCCCACATCGGGCTCTCTGCTCAGTGGGGAGCCTGCTTCCCCGCCACCCCCGCCCCGCCCCCTGCCTGCTTCTGCCTACTTGTGATCTCTCTCCTCTCTATCAAATAAATAAATAAAATCTTTAAAAAAAAAAAAACACAAACTACTGATAAGGAGGACATGGATGAATCTCAGAATCATTATGCTAATTGAGAAAAGCCAGACGCAAAAAAACTAAATGCTAGATGAAATTCTAGAAAAAATCAGAAAGAAAACAAAGCAATGGAAACTCTCTTACCATGCTAGAACAGAGCAAAATCATTTCTTTTAAAGATTTTATTTATCTGTTTGACAGAGAGAGAGAGATCACCAGTAGGCAGAAAGGCAGGCAGAGGGAGAGGGGAAAGTAGGCTCCCTGCTGAGCAGAGAGCCCGATGCGGGGCTCGATCCCAGGACCCTGAGATCATGACCTGAGCCAAAGGCAGAGGCTTTAACCCACTGAGCCACCCAGGTACCCCAGCAAAACCATTGTGAAAAAGGTTTGGCCACTTCTTTTTTTTTTCTCTCTTTTCTGTTTTAAGATTTTATTTTTAAGTAATCTCTACACCCAATGTGGGGCTCAAACTCACAACCTTGAGATCAAGAGTCATATGTTACTGAGTGAACTAGCCAGGTGCCCCTCCCATTTCTTATAAAGTCAATCACATACTATTCTTCTGACCCAGCAATTCTACTTCTAATATTTATTCAAGAAAATGAAAATATTAGAAAGAAAGAGAAAGAAAGAAAGAAAGAAAGGAAAGAAAGAAAGAAAGAAAGAAAGGAAAGAAAGAAAGAAAGAAAGAAAGAAAGAAAGAAAGAAAGAAAGAAAGAAAGAGAAAGAAAATGAAAATATTTGTCTATGAAAGGAACGTTCACAACAGCTTTATTCATAATAGCCAAACCTGGAAACAATTAAGTTGTCCATCAACAAGTGAATGAATAAACAAATTGATACAATGGAATACTACACAATAAAAGTGAATTAACTGTTGACACATGCATGAACATGGCTAAATCTGAGAAATATTAAGCTGTGTGAAAAAAAAAAACACAAAAGAGTACATACTTCGATTCTATGTATATGAAATTCTAGAACAGGTAAAACTATGATTATAGAGATCATTATAATGGTTGCCTGTGGAGTGTGGAGTAGAAGTATTATATATAAATTAGAATCTCAAAATTTTTTTAAATTCAGTTGAAAGAGGGGTGCCTGGTGTGACTCTTGCTTTCAGGGTCATGAGTTCACGCCCCATGCTGGGCCTGGAGCTTACTTAAAATAAATGAATGGGGGCGGAGGTGCCTGGATGGCTCAGTTGGTAGAGTGTGTGACTCTTGATCTTGGGGTCATAAGTTCAAGCCCCACGTTGAAAAATAAAAAATAAATAAAATGAATGAATTTGAATAAGTGAAATAAAGTTGAAACAAGGACTCAGCTAGTATACAAAACGCCATCAGTCCTATACACTTGCAAGAGGAGGGGTTGTAGATTTGACTTTTAGCTTGTTAGTGACAGAAGCAAAGAATGAAAAGCAACTGGTTACATGATTGCAGCCAAGAGATCAGAAAAAAATCAGTTCAGTATTTTCACAGTTTTGGGAACTGAGCTGTGAGAGAAATTCACTGGCTGAGCCTCATGGTGGACAAGATTCTCAACAATACTTTCAAGTTTCCAAGCAGTGTTTCATTTGGCTGTGGTCTTGTTATTTAAAAGGTGGTCTTGTCATTTAAAAGGTCTTGTGATGAAATGAAGTTGAGTTCAAGCAATTCCATGAGAGGTCATGACACATCTTGGGATGGTCTAGATCATTCTAAGAGCAAGCATTTGCTATCTCGGGAGAAACGGCGTCAGGGCGGATGTCCCGTCCACGGAGGGCCCTTCCAGCCCCTAAAATGGAGCAACCCAAGATGTCGCCACAATACCCCATTTTATTTTCCTCTTAGCCCTTACCCCTGGTTGACATTGCTTACCCAGCTAGTGTCTAATTATACCAACTAGAATGGTCGCTCCATGTGGATAATGACTCTTACTTGTCTTGTCCGTCATCCTGTGCCTAACACATAGAGAGACTCTAAAGGATAGAACGGCCTGTCTTTGACACGATCCTTTCTTTCTCTCACCCAGGTGATGGCAACCGCATCCTTCCTACTCAAGCTAAACAACACAGTCGCTGGAGCACATAAGGAAAGACAGCCGACGTTGCTGGGCCCACCCTCTCTACACCCTGTACCAGTCTCTCAGGAGTTGATGCTGGCTTCCCAGCGTTTCCAGAATCACTCTCCTACCACCTGCCCTGATCCTCTGGCCTCTCTACATCCCGCCCAATTTTGCCAGAGCCTCCTACCAAGTCTTCCTACTCTGACCCTCCCAGTCATTCCCAGTACCGCAGAGAAGGCAGATCTTGTCGCTCCTCTGCTAAACACTCCCATGGCTCCATCTCACTCACAAGCCCAAATCGGCCCCAGGGCCTCACAGGCCTGATGTGAGCAGAAACACTGCCTTTCTCCTCTCGCCCAAGCCCAGCCCCGCGGCATCTGCGCTGCTCTGGCTCCGGCTTCCTTCCCGGGTCCCGTGTGCCAAAACCACTTTATTTTTGCCCTTCTCCATGGGCACCCCGACCCCCTTGCGGCTCCTAAATCCTGCGTGTTTGTGAAATAATCACTAACCACCTGCTCAAGTCCTAGGGGCATCTCTCTGGAATGTGAATCACTAGGAACTGCTCCCAACAAGGCTATAGGTTTCCTTTTGCCACCAAAAGGGGGTGTAACTACCAATCACAGCTTCCTAAGGGACCAGGCGTGCCTGTGATGGGGAATCATGTGCCTCTCGGGTCAATGTTCCTGAAGAATTCTTAGCCAAGGCAGCTGTGAACAGTTTCTGAGACCACTATTAGTAAAGACCCTCAGGGGGAAAGCTGGCTAACCACCTCCCCAGGCCACCTCTGTCTTCAGAATGGTTGCCTGAGCCTGAGTCTTACACAGAAGATGCTTGGAGAACTAAGAGCCCAGATCCAATTCCCAGAGGTGGGAGTGACAGAGAGATCTTCCAGATTCCCTGGACCTATTTCAGCACAAGACAGCCCTTAGTTGCTTCTTCTCGATGAACAACGACACCTTATCTTTGGGTGTCCCGGTTTTAATTCCCTTAGGCTTTCTTCTTGGGTCCCAGGTTCCACAAACATTGTAATCTCTGCTCTTCTCCACTGGGCTCGAAGGCTCCCATCTGGCTCCGCAAACCTGAAGCTTAGTGGAATTCTCAAGGGACCAGAAGTGAAAATCCTCAGGGGCTCCTTTCTAACCCTTTTTCAAATTCTATGCCATCTTTTTGTGTCACTGTATACATTCAGCAGGTCCCGGAACTAAGCGGCTCATCTCATGAAGGAACATTAATAATCTGTCTCTGTGAAGCATTTTCTAGTTTACAGTTTTTGTTTTTGTTTACATTCCTTCTGTCACTTGAGGCAAACAAGATGTGACATATCTGGGCGCCTGGGTGGCTCAGTCATTAAGCATCCGCCTCCGGCTCAGGTCATGATCCTGTGGTCCTGCGGTCCTGGGATCAAGTCCCACATCAGGGTCCCTGCTCGGCAAAAAGCCTGCTTCTCCCTCTCCCCCTGCTTGTGTTCCCTATCTCACTGTGTTTCTCTCTGTCAAATAAATAAAATCTTTAAACAAACAAAAAGGTGTTACATATCTGCCAGAGAACACACCTTTAACAGTAGACACCTTTGGGGGTGCCTGGGTGGCTCAGTTGGTTATATGTCCAATTCTTGATTTCAGCTCAGGTCATGATCTCGGGGTATTGAGATCGAGCCCCATGTCCAGCTCCAGGCTGAGTGGGGAGTCGGCTTGAGATTCTCTCTCTCTCTCTCTCTCTCTCTCTCATTCTCTGCCCCTCCTCTGCCCTGCGCTCTCGAGCGCTCTCTGCCTCTCTCTCCTATAAAGAAATCTTAAACAGCACTTTTTCTCCACCTCTGAATTACAGACAGAGTTGGAACAACACTGTACTGAGGGTCCATTTGCATTATTGATTTATCTCAATTCAGGCCAAAGAACCAGACTTTTAGCTTTGCAGGAACAACATTTTATTTTTTTATTTATTTTTAATATTATCTTAAGTAAGCTCTACACCCAACACGGGACTCGAACTCACAAACCTGAGATTAAGAGTTGCGGGCTCTACCAAATGAGCCACCCAGGAGCTCCAGGAACAACATCTTATATTTCCCTTGTATTTTCCCCTGTGTCTTTCAATAGGTCCATAGTAATCACTCATTAAAATATTTTTGATTACTTAGCTTTGTATAATTCCCACAACCCTCTTTTTACTTCACCAAATGGGCGGTGCTACTCATGGGGATGTACATAAACTTGTTTATTGACTTCTAGACTGATTTTTTTTTCCACATCAGACAGGTCATGTGCCAGTGTCATGATAAGCTTTGAGGGTAGTACAGCTCACACAAGAGTAGCATGAATTCCCAGTAGTCACATCTATGAGCCACAAAAGGATCTACAACTTTTTTTACTAGTTGAATTTTTAGAGTGGTTTTAGGTTCAAAGCTACATTGAGTGGAAAGTACAGAGATTTCCTCTATATCCCTTGTCCCCACACATTCATTGCCCCCCCCTCCCCTGGTCAACATCCCCTCCAGAGCAATACACCTGTTACAATCAGGGAACCTACACTGACCCGTCATTACCATCCAAAGTCCACAGCTGACATGAGGGTTCACCCTTGGTGTTGCCCATTCTAGGGGTTTAGACAAATGTCTCATATATATCCACCATGACGGCATCACATAGAATATCTTCTACCCTAAAAATCCTTTGTGTCCTCTTCATCTCTCCCTCCCCCAACTCCTGGCAATGACTCATCCTTTTTGTTACCTTCATGGTTTTGCCTTTTCCAGATGTCACATAAATGGAATCATACAGCATGTAGTCTTTTCTGATTGGCTTCTTTCATTTAGTTATATGCATTTAAGGTTCCTCCATGTCTTTTCACGGCTGGATAGCTCGTTTCTTTTTAGTGGTGAATGACACCCCATTATCTGGATGGACCACAGCTTATCCATTCACCTCCTGAAGGACTTGGTTGCTTCCAAGTTTTGGCAACTGTTATAAACATCCATATGCAGGTTTTCGTGTGGACGTAAGTTTTCAACTCCTTGGAGTAAACACCAAGAAGCACAATTGCTGGATGGTATGGTTAGATTACAGTTAGTTTTGTGAGAAACCATCAATTTGTCTTCCAAAGTAGCTGTACCATTTTGCATTCCTACCAACAACGAATGAGAGTTCCTGATGCTCCATATCCTTGAGAGCATTTGGTGTTGTCAGTGTTCTAGATTTTGGGGATTCCAATAGGTGTAAAGAGGCATCTCATTATTGTTTTAGTTTTCATTTCACTGTGGTTATTTGGTGTAAGGCATCTTTTCATATGCTGACTTGCCATCTGTTCTGTGTCTGTTAAAATCTTTGGCCCATTTTTTTTTTTTTGACAGAGAGAAACACAGTGAGAGAGGGAACACAAGCAGGGGGAGCAGGAGAGGGAGAAGCAGGCTTCCCGCTGAACAGGAAGCCCGATGTGGGGCTCGATCCCAGGACCCTGGGATCATGACCTGAGCCGAAGGCAGATGCTCAACGACTGAGCCACCCAGGTGCCCCTCTTTGGCCCATTTTTTAATCAAGCTGTTTTCTTATCATTCTATTTTAAGAGTTCTTTGTATATTGTGGATAATAGTCCTTTATCAGATGTGTCTTTTGCAAATATTTTCACCTAGTCTGGCTTTTCATTCTCTTGACAATGTCCTTTGCAGGGCAAAACTTTTTAATTTTAATGAAGTCCAGTTTATTGGTTATTTCTTATATGGATCATACCTTTGTTGTGCCTAAAAAGCCATCACCATCTCCACAATCATCCAGATTTTCCCCTACTATGATCCATTTTATGTTTAGGTCTATGATCCATTTTATGTTAAATTTTGCCAAGGCTGTATGGTCTCTGTCTGGGTTCATTTTTTTGCATATGGATGTCCAGTTGTCCCAGCACTCTTTGTTGAAAAGACTCTTTGCTCCATTGTATTTGCCTTTCCTCCTCAGTCAAGGATTTGGTTGTTTTTATGTGGCTATTTCTGGGCTCTCTGTTGTGCTCCATCGACCCATTTCTCTATTTTTCACCAATACCACACTGGCTTGATTACTATAGCTTTATAGGAAGTCTTGGAAGTTGGGTAGTGCCAGTCCTCTTGACATAGGGAAACTGAAAGACTGCAGAGAAATCTGCTTTTTCCTCCTTTTCCTGTTGCTATTCTTGCTAGGACCTGCACCCTTACTTTTACACAAGCCTCAGAATACAAATAGCATATGTCCTTATAAGGGACAAGGAGTTGACAACTCTCTAGAATAAACATCTAAGGAAGGACCAGGTGAGAAGGACCAGACAAGCTACTGTATGCATATTCTAGATCACTGGGGCTAGACATCAACACCAAGATTCCCCGGCTCCAAGGAATAACACCTGGGCCTCATCTAACTGGTTCCTGGTTGCCTAAGAGGACACATGCACCAGACCATAATCCTCAGCAAAAACCCCTTTGCAGAGCAAACATTTGAACAAAGATGAGACTCTCTCTCCTTTCCTTTGAGTTTTCCCAGACATTCTGTCTGTACCTGCACTCTCTCTACACCTTCAATAAACTCTTCTCTTACCTCCTGCTGTTCCCATTTGATGTCTCCTGCATCCACCCTGGGACCATCTTGGCTGGTCCCGCAGGAGTCCCTCCAGATCCTCAGACCTGGCCTGCTTACATCGCTCTGATTTTGTTCTTCAATATTGGGTTGACTATTCTTTTTGCCTCTACATACAAACTTTAGAACCTGTCAACATCCACAAAAGAACTTGTGGGCTTTTGACTGGGATTGAACTGAATCTATAGGCCAAGCTGAAAAGAATGGACATCTTGACAACTTTGAGTTTTCCTACCCAAAAACATGAACTATCTCCCCACTTACTTTTTTTTTTAAGATTTTATTTATTTATTTGACAGAGAGAAAGAGATCACAAGTAGGCAGAGAGGCAGGCAGAGAGAGGGGGAAGCAGGCTCCCTGCTGAACAGAGAGTCAGATGCGGGGCTCGATCCCCAGACCCTGAGATCATGACCTGAGCCGAAGGCAGAGGCGTAAACCACTGAGCCCCCCAGGCGCCCCCCAATTTACTTAATTCTTCTTTCATCTCTTTCATCAGAGTTTCATGGTTTTCCTCATATAGATCTTACATGATAATAAGTTTTTAAAATGCTACCGATGTGGCATGCCTGGGTGGTTCAGTTAAGCATCCGACTCTTGATTTCTGCTCAGGTCATGATTTCAGGGTCCTGGGAATGGAGCCCCATGTCCCAGGGGCTCAGCAGGGACTCTTCTTGTCTCTCTACCTCTTCCTCTGCTCCTCCCCTGCTCTCTCTCTCTCTCAAATAAATGAATAATAATCTTTTTTTTTAAATGCAACTGAGGTATTCAACATGGAGTCTGTTCGTGTAATTGCTGCCTGTCTTTGAGTTCAGGGTCACGTCTGTCTTTAAGCAGCAGATGGCCCTGACATTTGCAGGTATGGATGTAAGAAATGCTCAAGAAGAAAAAGAGAATCCGATGGTTCCATTAGAATCTGGATTCTAGGCCCAGCTCAGCCACTAACTTGCTGTGTGACCACTGGCAAAACATTTCCCTTTCTAGGCCTTCATGAAGGGGTTAGATTAGACCGGTGGATCCCAAAACTGACCCAGGGCTCAACTCCCAAATATTTTTTCAATAGGTCCGGGGTGGGACCTGGAGAAATCTGTTTAATTAAAATCTTCCCTGGTGTTTCTGATCTCTGGGATCCACTGACCCATACGGAGTAAAGGAGGTTCCCGAATTTTCACAACTCATGGTGCATCTAGTGTTTCCACAATCGTTTCATGACCCCCTAGGCCCACATAAATAACTAACAGTTCTAATCATTAAGTGGGTAAATACAAACAGAATCAGTAAGTATTTATATCCTAAGAACCTAATGCCCATTTGGCACCGTCCACCTTCTCAAACCTTGGAAGCAGGACTCATTTCCTGTTTCACATTCATCTACACGTAAGAATCTGCTTTTTCCTCCTTTTCCCGCTTTTTTAAAAAATTTTTTAAAGGCTTTATTTATTGATTTGACAGAGAGAGAGAGATCACAAGTAGGCAGAGAGGCAGGCAGAGAGAGGGGGGGGAAGCAGGGGCTCCATCCCAGGACCCTGGGATGATGACATGAGCCAAAGGCAGCTGCTTAACAGACTGAGCCCCCCAGCCGCCCCCCCCACAAAACTTTTTATCACAACAACCTCAGCTTTGCAGAGGCAGGATGTTATCTAAAGGAATGTAATGTGGGCTTGCAGTTGAAATGGCCTCAAGCCAGCAGTTTGGGGCGGTACCGGACAAATGTCACTTGTGGGGTGGGTTGAATTGCATCCTCTCCCTTTCAATTCCCCTGTTAAAATTCTCACCCCAGTACCTCTGGCTCTGACTGTACTTGGAGACGGGGCCAGTAAAGACGGAATCGAGGTAAAACCAGGTCCTGTAGGTGGGCCCTCACCCAACCTGACTGGTGCCCTTATAAGAAGAGAGGAGGACGCAAAGATGTGCACACAGATGAAGGACCATGGGAGGGCGCCGCGAGCAGGTGGCCTCCTCCGCGAGCCCATGAGAGAGGCCACAGAAAAAAGAAAACCTGGGTGCCTGGGTGGCTCAGTCAGTTAAGCGTCTGCCTTCGGCCAAGGTCACGATCCTGCGGTCCTGGGATTGAGTGCTGCACTGGGCTCCCTCTCCCTCTCCCTCTGCCTCTCCCCCTGCTTGTGTTTTCTCTGTCTCTTCCAAATGAATGAATAAAATCCTTAAAAAAAAAAAAAAAAAAGAGGGTGGGGGCACCTGGGTGGCTCAGTCGTTAAGCGTCTGCCTTCGGCTCAGGTCATGATCCCAGAGTCCTGGGATCGAGCCCCACATCGGGCTCCCTGCTCGGCGGGAGGCCTGCTTCTCCCACTACCATCCCCTCTGCTTGTGTTCCCTCTCTCGCTGTGTTTCTCTCTGTCAAATAAATAAAATCTTAAAAAAAAAAAAAAGAGGGTGGATGTTGTTTTTCACAGAACTAGAACAAAAAATGCTAAAATGTGTATGGAACCACAAAAGATTTTGAATTGGGGAAAGAAGAGCAAACGGGAGGTATCACGATCCCAGGTTTCAAGATACACTACAAAGCTGCTGTACTTAAAATAGTATGGCGCTGGCACAAAAACAGATGTGCAGATCAATGGAAAAGAACAGAGAGCACATGGGGGGCCAGGCTGGCCAAGTTGGTGGAGCATGCGACTCTTGATCTCGAGGTTGCGAGTTCGAGTCCCATGCTGGGTGTAGAGATCACTTTAAAATAAAATCTTAAAAAATGTCATGTTTTCTACCAACTGAGCCAGCCAGGTACCCTCGACTAATATATTTTAAAGATTTAAGTAAGATTAATTAAAGATTAAAATATATATTCATATATACATACACACACACATAAAAGATTTCTATTTATTTATGTATTTGAAAGAGAGAGAGTATACGCACAAGTGCGGGGGAGGGCCAGTAAGAGAGGGAGAGAGAATCTAGAGCAGATTCCCCACTGAGCATTGAGCTGGATGCTGGGCTCGATCCCAGGACCCGGGAATATGACCTGAGCCTAAATCAAGAGTTGAACGTTTAACTGACTGAGCCACCCAGGCGCCCTGTTTTAGATTTTAAAGAGATCCGTCGGGCTGTTATGTGAAGAACAGGTTTTAGGTTGGCAAGTGAGGATGCTGGGAAAGTGGTTAGGCCTCTACTGCGGGACCGCAGGCAGAAACAGATGCTGACTCACCTGAGGCCAAGGAGGTAAGAGGACAGATTTGGGATCTGTCTTAGATGCACATCAACCAGGCTGGTACTTTATATGGCAAGTTCTGCAGTACAAAGATCTGGATGGTCCGCCTAGTACTAGTCCCGGGTATTAAAGTTTGCAACATAGACTTAGATTTGCAGCCTTAAGGCTTTAGATTCAGATGGATGTGGGTTCGAACTCTGACTCCACCACTTAGTCACTGGGTGACCTCACACAAGTCATATTCAGAGCCTCCTGCCCTCTAAAATGGGGATAAAAACATTTAGCTCAAAGGGTACATAAGATAATGGGTACAAGCCCCCCGCACAGAATCTGGTCACAGAGCAAGAGCTCAGTGGATGACAGCGGTTAGCCTTTTTATCAGTTACTGGACACTTCCACAGTCATTCCAATTAACTAACTGCAACGGTTCTTTCCCTGGCCTCCCTGCTTCCATCCTACCTCCACCTACAGCAGGTACCCATCATGCCCCTTCCCTTTCAAACACTGTCGTGGCTCCCACTGCCCACAGATTAAAACACAAATGTCTTAGAATAACAGCCAAGGCCCTTCAAACTCAGAACCCTCCCTGACCACCTATCCAGCCCCTTCCCACAGCCTGGCTCATAGCCACATCAGAATGTCCCCCTGAGGCTTTTTCCTAAGTAACACCTAATTGATCCAAGGGTCAGATCAACGGTGAGTCCCGTTAATCCCTATGTATGCATGTATCACAGGAAACCAATGGCATCTTCAGACTTAATTGTCATCAGTGGAAGAAAACACTCCTCCGGTTCAGTTTGCCATGTAAGTCCCACATTTTTGCTTTACACCACTCTTTGGGAGACGTCAGGATTGTACCACTGGAACTGCTGTTGTTGGCACCCCCCTAACACCCATCATGTTTAGAAAAAGGGCCCATAAACATTCCCATGGATTTACAAAAGCTTATCTCCTGTCCTACCAGTGGGAGTGGGCTATTTTCTTAGAAGTCTTGCTAATTGATTTCAAGGTGTTCAGCTAGACGGAGCAAAAGGGATAGTCAGTTGTCAGGAGGATTCAATAAAATACCCAAAAGCACCTGGTGTAAGTAGACGGTCATTAAATATTTGTCGACCCTGAACCGAGATCAACAACATGAAAGGTGTGGTTTAGCGAAAAGTTGTTTTGGCACCGAGAGGACTGGTTTACTTAGCCTTCCTAAGCTTAAGCCCTCAGTTCTTAAAAAGATAAGAATGCCTCCTGCCTTTTGAGTTTGTTGTGAGGATAAAGGCGGTTACAGGATAAATGAAAACACTTAGGCCAGAAAACACCTGCCACACATCACAGACACTAGGAAACCTAGGGCCCATCTTCCCTTTCACAGGCCCAGAAGGGGTAAAAAAAAAAAAAAAAAAAGCATTTCAGGATACTTGTCAGTGCTTGTGGTGACAGACCTGTGTAGACCCCTCCCCACATATTAAATATACACTTCAAAAATGGGCATGTGATAATTAACTCCCAATTAACTGTATACATCCAGAAATGGCATCACCAAATTAACGGCCATCATTTCATTAACAATTAGGCTCCTTTAACTGATACTTAAAAATCCCTACTTACATTTCTCATGTTCATTCCAAACAGTTTGCTAGGAGGTAGACCTGTTAATAGGAAGGACAAAATTATTACTATTTATCACCAATGCCCTCAAAATAATTGTTACCCAGAAAACCCAAAACAGTTGAAATTTTCAGAATTCAATCAACTCCCCGTCCGACTCCCTCTCAGTTTTGGCTTTGCCTAAAGGACTCCCCAGAGCCTAGCCCAAACCAGAAAGAAACATTAAAAATTAAATAGTCAGAGCTCCACTATGGCTATTTGGGTTGCTGAGATAGAGCTGTTGGTAGTTGGGGAGGGCAAGGAGATCCAGCAAAAGTATTATTCTAGACTAGTAGGTGATGAGATCACAGGATGTTTGGGTTTCTGAGCTTTATGCCCATCCAAGGCAGTTATTCTGAAAAACCTCTGATTTACTCAATAGTGATGCTCTCACATTTAACAAACCTCTCTGGGACACAATTCCTTCGTCCATCCAAGGAGGCTAATGAAAAAGCTTACTTGGTGAGTTAATTGTGAGGCATTATCTATGACAACGTAAATGAAAGTGCTTTCCGCATTGCAAAGCACTACTTACGGATTGGTTATTAGTTTTCCTAAGTCCGGCCATTTTTACGGAGGAGGGAAGTGTGGCCTATACAAAATCAAACGTCTTCCCAAGGGCGGTGAGGGCAGGGCTCGCTCAGTTACTGCCACTCACCAAACCCTTGCGGTTTTCAAAGCCTGGGTCTAGGACACGTTTTCCTCAGCCTGGCGCACTGGGCCAAGAGCCAAAGGTCCCAGGTTCGTATCCCGGCTCTGCCTCTTCCGCAGTCCTACGACACATGTTCAGTGTCCTGTGTGCCTCGGCTGCCACCTCGAGAAGGAAGGGTGGTGAAGGCGCCTGGCCAGCCTGGGTGCTTAATAATGGCAGTTATGCTTTGTCAGCCCACTAATCACTCTCTTTCCTGCTTCCCGGCGCACCGAGGTTGCAACCAAAGCCCGGACCTTCTAAGGGCTCGCTCAGGGCCGGGCACTGTGCTAATCGCTCCGGCCCGGGCGCAGCCCCACACCTCCGAGTACCTAAGACAAAGGGGGGAGGGGTCTCGCCGCCCCCCGCCCCCAGGGGCGCAACCCCGGGGCGGTGTCCCAGCTCTGCCAGCCCCCAGCTCAGTAGTTCCCGGAGGCCCGGCTGCCCGCTCCGCCCCCGGCGCCTCGGTCCCAGGGGGTCGGCACTGACCGTCCCCCCACCCCAAAGCCTGGGCCCCGCTGTCCGGGCGAGCCCGCGCCGCACTCCTCCCCGCTCCGGCCGGGCTCGCTCGGGCAGGGGCTGCAGCCTCCCAGCCCGGGGGCCGGCGGGTCTGCCGCGCGCCGGGGGCGGACCGCGGGGCGGGAGGGGGCTGCCGGCGGTTGGCGCTCGGAACCGGCGCGCGCCCCCGGCCACGTGGGCACGGGCACCGCCCCGCCCGAGACCACAGCCTCTCCCCACCGCCTGCACCTGCAGGGCCTGCCGCCGGAGCGCCAGGGGCCGGAGCTACCCTCTGCCGTCCCATTTTACAGACGAGGCGAACTGAGGCCTGCCCGGAGTCGCCGGTCGCTGGCCGGCGTCAAAGCGGTTAGCACCGTGCGCGCCTGAGGTCGGGGCCCCGAAAGCGTTGGGCTCCTTTCCTTTAGATCACATTGGCATGGAAGCTCTATGAGGACGGGAACTGTGACGTCCTCTCTGCCCCCTCCCCCAAAGGTCTTGTAAAATAACTGGGGGAAGGCCAGGCAGAGGTGGGTGATTCGGTATGGAAAAGAGCACCCAGCCTGCATATGCGGGATGCAGAGGGCTTAATCCATCTAAGTTTTGGGCTAGGGTAAGAGAGGAGACCAGCTAGGAGGCTGCGGTGGAATCCAGGGAAGGGCTGATGGATGTAAGTGGTGGCAGTAGGGTTAGAAAGAAGGGGAAATATTTGAGGTGGGTTTTTGGAGGATTAATGGGATTTGCAGACGGATTCAAAGGACAGATGGAGAGGGAGGAATCAAGAAGTTCCTTGAGTGGTTTAGTAGTGCTATGTACTGGACTGGGGGAAACTAGAGGAGAAATAGGTATGGGGTAAGGGAATAAAGTGTTCTATTGTGTGGTTTATGATGCAATGTCCAGCTGTCATCTATAAAGATGGGTCTAGGAGTCTGGAGCTCAGATGACACACACATGGGCTGGAGATGTGAATTCGGGGCATATAAATGGTATTTACCGGACTAAAAATAAAAGACCTCACTTATTGCGAGAAGCAAAGCGAAAAAAATGCAGGCCCAGGGCAGAGTCCTGGAGAACGCAAATACTCAAAGTTCAGACCCTGCAACAGAGAGAGAACTGGCCAAAGAGGCAGGAGGAAGACCAAAGGGATCCCAGGAAAGGACAGCGTTTCGGGAAGGGTGGAATGATCAGTTGTGTCAAATGCCACTGAGAATAGAGGTGTGGCTGTACGTCTGAGAAGTCGTATGTGAACTTGACAGAACAGTTTTGGTGGAGTGTGGGGACAGATGGAGGAGGAGAGGCAGAAGTGGGCAGACTTTCAAAAAAATTGGGGGTGGAAAGCAGGGGACAGAGGAGGTGGGTTCAAGGGATTTATTTGTATAGTTTGGGTGACACAAGAGCACGTTTGTGTTGCTATTGGGAATGATCCAGCGGAGTAGGAGAGATCAATGACCCCAGAGAGAGAGAGAGAGACACGGTGACTCATAGAAAGGAGGCCGTGGAAAGAGAGGGCCATCTGAGGTCTGTGTATAAAGGCACGGCTCTAACCAGCCGAAAAGGGTACCTGTGCTACGACGGCATGAGACCCAGGCCCAGGAGCTCTGTGGCAGAAGGAATGGCCACATGGTTCCAGTGGCCACTGTTGCTTAGCAACCTGTGTACAGTAAGATGTTTCAACTGAATTCCTAATTAACGGTCGTTTCAACTTATGCTAACGGTTCCTGTCACCGGGGTGTGCACTCTGCTTCTTTCCCTTTCCCAAGTCTGGTACTTCAGACTCTTGTCGAAATGCTCTAAAACTGGGGCGCCTGGGTGGCTCAGTCATTAAGTGTCTGCCTTTGGCTCAGGTCATGATCCCAGGGTCCTCAGATTGAGCTCTGCATTGGGCTTCCCGCTCAGTGGGAAGCCTGCTTCTCCCTCTCCCTCTCGCATTGTCACTCTGCCAAATAAGTAAATAAATAAATAGGGGGCACCTGGGTGGCTCAGTCTGTTAAACACCTGCCTTTGGCCCAGGTCATGATTCCATGGTCCTGGGATCGAGCCCCAGGTCCGGCTTCCTCCTCACAAGGAGCCTGCCTCTCCCGCTCCTCCCCACTGTGTGCACTCTCTCTCTCTCTCTCAAATAAATAAGTAAAATCTTAAATATAAATAAATAAAAGAAATGCTCTGAAACTGACTTTAAAAAAACCCTCAGATTTCTACTTTCTTGTACTGTTGATATATGTATGCATCAAGATGTGAAAACTGGGGACTCTCACTCAGTCTTAAAGGGAGGGTGCGAAAGAGCGCAGGATATAGATCTCTAGTTCAGAGCTCTCCAGTGAAGTCCCAACTGCCTCCTTGCACTCTTCCCCACAGGCGTCTCAGGCTAAGTAGAATCCTTAATACCTTCTATTCAACCACCCAACCTCATTCATTCATCCTACAGTTTTTAACTATTAGAGAATATGCTCCCAGCATCTATCCATTTGACATGTCTTCCCAGAGTCATTCTGGATTCCTCACTCTCCCCACTCTGTACAATTAATTACTGCCTCCAACACATTTCTCAAAAATTCTACTTTTCTGCACACTCTCTGAGTCTGCCCTGGTCCAAGCCACCATCATCCTTCATTGGGATCATTACAAGAGCCTTCTAACCACTGCTTTTCTCAACCCATCTCCAATCCATTCTCCACACTGCAACCAGAGAATGGTCTTTTAAAGCATAATCAAATCAATTTACTACCCCGCTTAAAACCTTCAAAGGTTTCCCATCACATTCTTCTGCCAACAAGCTGTTCACCACCCTCCCTAACTTCTGTGTCTCTGGAATGTCCTTTCCCCAACAACCTTCCTACCCTAACTGGCTACTTCTCATCAGGCAAGTCATATCTCCTTCTAGGCGCTCCCTTTCCTAATCTCCATCACAGCACCCTGCCAAGTGCCTTCTCAGCTCAACCAGATGTTAAGTTTTCACTGTCTTCCTGCAGGAGGCAGTGAACTCCATCTGGATGGACAGAGATGTTCACCTGTGTCTCCCCAGAGTCCAGCACTGTGCCTGGCATGCAGTAAATACATATTTGACGAACAGCATGATTTGCTATGAGCAGATTCCCTGCCTGTGAAGTTTATGGTTG
>CM053611.1:103025574-103061577 GCA_028646535.1 Procyon lotor
AGACTGAGTTGCATGCTCTACCAACTGAGCCAGCCAGGTGCCCCTATGGTTGTACTTTGAAAATTAATAAAAGATTAAGCAACATATAAAGGGGATTCTTCTTAGCTGTTTTATTCTTCTAGTTGCTGCCCTTTTGGTGTCTAAGAGGATGATGATAACCACTGTTGACTGTGCCCAGTGTATGGCAGGCACTGCACATTTCTTATTTCTAGTTCTTTTTTTTTTTTTTTTTTTTTAGAGATTTTATATATTTGACAGAGAAACACAGCAAGAGAGGGAACACAAGCAGAGGGAATGGTAGCGGGAGAAGCAGGCTCCCTGCTGAGCAGAGAGCCTGACGCGGGGCCCGATCCCAGGACCCTGGGATCATGACCTGAGCCGAAGGCAGACGCTTAACGACTGAGCCACCCAGGCGCCCCCTTATTTCTAGTTCTTACAACCCGGTAAGGTGACCCTATTATTTCCACTGTACAAAGTAAAACCTAGACTCTGTTTGTCATGCTTGATGTTGTATCTTGATTCCATATTCTATGTGAAATCATGGAATTTTTCAAGTTGAATGAGAGTAACTGAAGCCAGTTTACTTGAGGAAGAAGGTGAGGCCCAAGAGGGAAAGCTGAAGTCTCCTCATGAAGGAACGGGGCCTAGAACCCTTTTAGTGGTAAAACAAAACAATTCACCAGAGTCAGAACAGTAAGCTACCTAATCCAGTGCTCTGACTTTAAGAAGCAGCCTGTTGTAATCCTTAAAGTCCTATTATCTATCTCTTTGGTCACTGAGCACCTAATATATGCTAGGTTCTGTTCTTGGCTCTGGAAATACAGTAGAGAACAAAACAGGCTAAGTCCCTGCCCTTGTGCCACATACATCCAGTTGGTGGGAGATAGACAATAAAGAAATAAACAAGTGAACAAGACAATTTCAGACAGAAACAAATACCATAAAGAACTATGAAATGGGTGAAGGGAAACACAGTAAGGGGAGGGAGAAGCTACTTTAAATAAGGTCCCTGAGGAGGTGACTTTGAGCTGAAATTTGAAAAATGAAGAGCCATCCAGGAGAAGAGCCACAGAAAGAATGTCCCACACAAAGAACAGCAAGTGCAAAGGCCCTAAGGCAAACTCAAGCTTAAGTCCAGACTCTTAAGTCCAGAACAAGAAGTGAGTGGATGGATGCAGTGAAAGGTGGAGACAGTAGTGCAGGAGCAGGTTGAAAAGAAAGCAGAGGGTCATTCAGGGTTTTGTGGAATGTTTGAATTTTATTCAAAGTGCAAGGGGAAGCTAGTAGAGGTTTCTAGCAAGATCAGGGCACCTGGGTGGCTCAGTGGGTTAAAACCTCTGCTTTCAGCTCAGGTCATGATCTCAGGGTCCTGGGATCAAGCCCTGCATCCGGCTCTCTGCTCAGTGGGGAGCCTGCTTCCCTCTCTCTCTCGGCCTGCCTCTCTTCCTGTTTGTGATCTCTGTCTCTGTCAAATAAGTAAGTAAAATCTTTAAAAATAAATAAATAAAAAATAAAGGATCACCTGTATGGATTAAAGAAGGTGAGAACTCTAACAGGGACCATTGGAGGGCTGTTGCAGTGGGCTGGTGCCTTCTATTTGGGTGGTGGTGGAGGAATACAGGCTAGATTTGGGATGTAGAGGGGCACCTGGGTGGTTCAGTGGGTTAGAGCCTCTGCCTTTGGCTCAGGTCATGATCTGAGGGTCCTGGGATCAAGCCCCGAATAATCCTCCGGGCTCTCTGCTCAGCAGGGGGACTGCCTCTCCCTCTCTCTCTGCCTGCCGCTCTGCCTACTTGTGATCCCTCTCTCTGTGTCAAATAAATACATCTTTAAAAAAAGAAAAAAAAAAAAAGATTTGGGATGTAGAACCAACAATACTGGTTGATAGCATGAATATGGGATTGGTGGTAGAAAGGGTGGGAAAAAGGAAAAATCAAAGACTCATGTCTAGGTGGTTGACCTCAAATTTAGAAATATTTTTAACATATATTCAGCCTCCACTTACTACATTTAGATTCATTTTTTCTTTAGTCTATTTTTTAAGGGTTAGTCTATTTTTTAAGGGTTTTGCTTTGTTTTTAGGAATCTCTACACCCAGTGGGGTTGGAAGCCACCACCCTGGGATCAAGAGTCCTACGCTCCTCTGACTGAGCCAGCCAGGCACCCCTACATTTAGATTCTTAATTAATTAGAGCAGAGTATAGCATGGGGAAAGAATTTGGGCTAAACCTTAAATCCCAAGCTTGCGCGATCCCGGAAAGAGCTACTGCTTCATCTTTGAGAGTGATTGGCTGTCTCCAGATTTGAGCTCTTCTAAAGCTCCCCATAGCACCTAGATAGGAGTGTTTAAGGAGGTTGTGGGACATCCAAAATGAGTGAGGCAGAGTGCCTCATATTGGAGGTTAGTCAGGCGATGGTGATGGAGGGGCAGTGTGGCGGGATTTTGAGCACGCGAGACATTTACAGCGCTGGGCATACGAGCATTCCAATGCCTGAATTGGAAATGGGTCTATCTGCGGGTCATCCTCGCCCATGGACACCTTAAAATTCTAATCAGGGAGAATGCGATGTCATTCCTAGTGCCTGGAACAGTACCTATCATATGTGCTCAATAATTGTTTGATAAAGAATAGGGTACGGCTGGCAGGAGGAGGTTAGCGTACAGAAAGAAGGTCTGCCCCCGCTGCGGCAGGGCCAGCGCGCAGGGATTTTCACATCGCTATAGCAACGCCCGCTTCCACAGGAGAACTACAAGTCCCACAAGCGCCCGCGGCTTCCCCGCCCCTAGGGGCAGGGGCGCGGGCGACCGCGGAACCGGCTTTTCCTCCTTCCTCCAGTGTGATTGGCCCGCGGCTCTGGGAGGCAGCCAATGACTGTGCTGAGGAAGAGCCGCGAGGCCAATATGGCTTCCTGCACCTGGTGACGGTTGAAGAAACGGTGTTAGGTCTCATGGAGAAGACTCGGGGCGTCGAGGTGAGAGGGAGAGGATTTATCGTGACTGGGAAAGGGAACCCCGAGAACCTCGCACGCGGGACGGTTCCTTAGGCCTTTTAGCGACGCCTGGAGGGTGGGAGAGTGGAAGGATGGATAAACTGAGGTAGTTAGGCTGAGCAGGGCCAGAGGCGGTTGGCGTTGCCTTTTGCGCCCATACAGCTGGGGCCGACGTCTGGCGAGTAGTTCAGGGCGGAACAGCCTCCCCGACCTCACTGGAGAGGGAACTGGGTTCAGGATCTAAGAGCTCCTGACTCTTCTTTGTCCTCCCTCTCTCGTGGTCGTTTCTTTGGGGATTAGGAGGCCAGTGACATCCTGGTGGGACGTGAGGGAGAGTAAAGCTTCATAAAACTACGTGTCTGCAACGTTCACGTGCATTATCGCCCAGTATACCCACAACAATCCTGTGTTACTGTTTCGTTGTTATGGTTAAAGTAGCCGAGGCTTACGGGCAGGTGGTGACTCCCCAGGAAGGCCACACAGCTGTAAAGCGAAGGAGATGGGCACTCAGTCTTCCAGGGTCCAAAGCTTTTCCCACTCTCCCACAACCGGTCACCCACTTATCCTTGAGTCATTTGGCTTCTGGTCACCTTATATTTAAGTTCAATCTCTTTTCTACTACATTGGGTGTGTAGTTGTAAATATAAAATGAAATAGCCAAAAAATTCTATGAGGGAAATGGAGACTAAGAATAATAGCCCACAGTTTTAGAGCTGTCACTAACTGCTGGAAACAGAGCTAGCCCTTACATATCTCAGTCTTCATTCTAGTCATCTAAAGAAGGCTTGCTATTACCTCTGTTGAATTGATGAGAAACAGAGCAGCAAGTTTCAATACCCTGCACAAAATCACAGTTAAGTGGTAGAGCCAGGATTGAAACCCAGGCAAATCTGGTTTGAAAGACCATGCTTTCAACCAGTAATAATTGCCAACATGTATCGAACCCTTGCTACATGCAAGTCACTGTTTTGAGCTCTATACTTGTATTAATCCTTATTTCTCCTTCAAAGCTTCTGAAAGAGGTGGCATCCTCATTTACAGATGTGGGCACGGAGGCATGGAGAGATTGACTTGCTGTAGATCATACAGCTAGTCAGCAGTAGGGATGGTATTTGAGCCCTGGTCTGGGACCTTTTCTCCTAAGTGCCGGGTAGATTGATACACAATATCTCATTTACATTTCACATCCTATGAGCTAACTACTTTTCTTATTTCCTAGATGAGAAAATTGAGGCCCAGAGGAATTAAATGACTTGCCCAAAGACCCACAGCTGGTTAAGATCAGAGCTGAGTCTCGAGCTTTGCCATGCACTGGCTAGTGTGTATGTGTTTCCCAAATCCTCCTTAGGGCAGTCTGCATACCAAATTAACTTTTCTGTGGCTATAATTGTTTCTGAATTTAGACTGTTTGCTGAAGGGGGAAGAATGATTTTCTAATATACATCTTCCCCAGAAAGTCTTCATGAGATAACTTAAGAGTATTTTCACATCATTGTATTGTATGTGAATAATGTTAAAATGTCATCGTTTACAAATCCACAGGAGGAGCTTGGTGAATTCCTAACACATATTTTCCGTCCTGTTAAGCTATTCTGATAAGTTGCAGTTAAGAATTGTATAAACAATAGTAATGATCCTGGTGTTTGCAAAAGGGATATTTGATTCTGCCTGCTAGTTAGCCTAAAGGTGTTGACCCAAGAACTGGAAAGGGAGCTGACAGCAGACCTTCATCCTTCCTCCTACGCTAAGCCAGACCTGATTCCTCCTGCCTGGTTTGTGTCATCCTTCCGCTAGGAGACTCCATCTTCAGAACCTATGGAAGAAGAAGAGGAAGAGGAGGACGACTTGGAGCTCTTTGGTGGCTATGACAGTTTCCGGAGCTATAACAGCAGTGCGGGCAGCGAGAGCAGCTCCTATCTGGAAGAGTCAAGTGAAGCAGAAAATGAGGATCGGGAAGCAGGGGAGCTGCCCACCTCCCCCTTGCATTTGCTCAGCCCTGGGACTCCTCGATCCTTGGATGGCAGTGGTTCTGAGCCAGGTGCTTTCACAGTGTCCCCTGAAGGCAGGGAGGTTTCAGGAGGCTATGGAGGAAGAGGGGGATATGGGCCATGTGGGCAAAGCTGTCCAGCTGTAAAAGCTGTTGTCTGTGAAAGAGACAGAAGTGCCCCAAGGGACATTTCCTTTGCTGCAATCTGATTTGGAATCGCAATTTCCTTTGTTCTTTCATACGACTCATACTTATTTGGCACACATTAGATGCCAGTCATTAATATGGTTTTTACATTTGTGTGAATAGCTGGTTGATTTTTAAGCCTGGATGTTGAGAAGGACACCTAAAATGTTCTTGAGTTACTATCTGGGAAAGGACAAGAAATAGCATGTGGGTGGGATGTGGTGGGGGTGGTAAAGTACAGAATAAAGTGACTTCCTGGGGAGAGGGGAGCTCTTCCTGGGGAGAGTCCTCATAGTGCATCTGGAAGCCAGTTAGTTTCCGAGCTGTGCTGCTTGGACAGCTGCTGCATCCCTGTGTCAGGTCCCCAGTGTGTGGGCTGTCTGTGAGGACGCTCCCGTCCCTCGGTGCCTGCACTTTTTAGAAGAGTGATCTAATACTCTGCCACTTGACTCTTCCTTTCCATTGACCTATCTTCTCTTCCTCCCCCCCGCCCCCCACTTTTTAAAAATATTTCTCCCTTCTGTCTTCTTCCAGCCATTCTCTTAGAATCTTAGAACTTTGGAACTAGAACCATTAGAGACCATTGAGGCCAGGGGTCCTCTCTCATGACTGTGTGTTAGGATCACCTGGGACCTTTTTTTTTTTTAAAGATTTTATTTATTTATGAGAGAGAGCATGAGAGGGGAGACGGTCAGAGGGAGAAGCAGACTCCCTGCTCCTCCCCACCCCCTGCCCCTGGTACGGTACTTGGTCCAGAGACTCCAGGATCATGACCTGAGCCGAAGGCAGGCACTTAACCATCTGAGTCACCCAGGCGCCCCACCTGGGGAGCTTTTAAAGATTACAGATGCCTATGTCCCACCACAGACCAGTTAATTAGAGTCTCAGGCTTGGATATTAAGCTCCTTAGGTGATTCTAATATGATGTCAGTCTGGAAACACTGGTCCAATTCAGTCTCTTTAGAGATGGGAAGAAAAGCCACAGAAGTTAGGTGATGTAGGCACTTTTTTCTTCTCGTTTTCCTCTTTACAGACTTTCCAGCACTCATCTGTTGCCCTGTGGATCCTCCTCAGCTCCACTGTTGACAGATAGCCAGGGGATGCCAGGCAGCTTGTCTTAGACAAAACAGATTCAGGTGTACACGAACCTCCTCCTCCTGTTCCAGTCCTAGCAGCCTCACTGGGGGCTGGGACTCACCTGGTTAATACACCATTCCAGGTTTTGAAGGGCCCATTATTTTGTTTGATTTGGGGTGATTGTATTAGGTGGGTCACGTGCTCAGTTCTCTTCCCAGCTGTCTGTGAGATGTGTGGTATCGTGGGTACAAGAGAAGCCTTCTTCTCCAAGACTAAGAGATTCTGCAGCGTTTCCTGTTCCAGAAGCTACTCCTCCAATTCCAAGAAAGCCAGTATCTTGGCCAGATTACAGGTGAGAGGCAGTCACTTGGAAGACCCTTCCTGGGGTCCTGGGAGCCGAGACAGGAGCAACCAACTGGCTGATGGCAAGGGGCCAAGAGGACTTGGGAGGAACTTGCTTGTGGGTATCTGAGGTTGTAAGTTTCCTGCTATTTGTTATGTTCTGAAATTTGGAGGGTAGAGGAATCCCATTTATGGAGCTTGTTAAATTGCAGATTTCTAGAGCTGCCCTCATTCCCCACCTTCAACCCCTGCATAGTCTCATGTGTTTAGTATGTTTTAAACAAGGGCCTTGGGGGAGTCTGATGTCCTTGGTCTTTGCCTCCTAGCTTTCATAAATGCTCTGAAAGCAAGCTAGGAGATGGGCATATGTTTTGCCAACCATAGTGGGTTTAGTAAGTTGATGCCTTGTCTTTGATTCCATGTGACTCCATGTCATAGGCAGCCACCCAGAAAATCTTACTTTTTTTTTTTTTTTTTTTTTTGGAGAGAGTGCAGTTGTGAGAGGTGGGGATTCACAAGGGGGCTGCAGAGGGAGAGGGAGAGAGAGAATCTTAAGCAGGCTCCACACCCAACTGGGGCTCAGTCTCACAACCCTGAGATCATGACTCGAGTCAGAATCAAGAGTCGGTCACTCGATGGACTGAGTCACCCAAGTACCCCTATCAATGGTAGGATTCTTAAAGAGATGTGTTGCCTAACCCACACATTAGCTGAGAAGTGTGCTGAGGTTCAGAGAGGAAGAATGACTTACCCAAGGTAGTTGTGTTCGAAGAGCCGCAGAACTGGAACTGGCCTGTGATCTCAGGGGCCTGACTTTGTGGTTTGCTGGTAACCATGGCTACTCTCCACAACCCTGGCTCTCAGCTTGCCTGCACATCTGGATCACCTGGAGAGTGTTTAAAATACTAATGCTCGGGCCACCTGGGTGGTTCAGTCGCTTGAGCATCTGCCTTCAGCTCAGGTCATGACCCAGGGGTCCTCAGCAGGGAGTCTGCTTCTCCCCCGCCCCCACTCCCCTACTTGTGCTCGCTCTTTCTCAAATAAATAGTCATAAGAGGCACACACTCCCATCAGCTGAGCCCACTGGGTGCCCCCTGGACATAGGGACTTTAAAGACCCCTCCCCCCAGGTGACTGTAATGCATAGCTGAGCTTGAGACCCACTGCTCTGACATTATTTGAAAGTCACAATGTGCCAGGTCTTCTGCTTAGTACTTCATACAATTTATCTCTCACTTCTGTGAGATAATTGTTTGTTGTTTCCCTCATTGTGCAGATTTTAGGTAGGGCATGGAAAAATCTCTCTCCTTAGTGAGCTAATAATAGTATTGTTAATAGCTACAATTTGGGAGTACTTGCTAAGCGTTTGGACTAAGTCCAACCAATAATCTCTTAAAAATGAATTTTTAAAATTCCTCTTCAAGATTTTATTTTTTTTTAAGTACTTTCTACACCAAACACGGGGCTTGAACTTACAACGCCCAGATCAAGATTGCATGCTGTACTGACTGAGCTACCCAGGTGCCCCTTAAATTCCTATTTATTTATTTATTTATTTAAAACATTTTCTTTTTTTTTAAGATTTTATTTATTTATTAGAGAGAGAGAGAGATCACAAGTAGGGAGAGAGGCAGGCAGAGTGAGAGGGGGAAGCGGGCTCCCCGCTGAGCAGAGAGCCCGATGCGGGGCTCCATCCCAGGACCCTGAGATCATGACCTGAGCTGAAGGCAGAGGCTTTAACCCACTGAGCCACCCAGGCGCCCCTATTTATTTTTTTAAAGATTTTATTTATTTGACAGAGATCACAAGTAGGCAGAGAGGCAGGCAGAGAGAGAGGGGGAAGCAGGCTCCCCGCTGAGCAGAGAGCCCAGGACCCTGGGATCAAGACCTGAGCCAAAGGCAGAGGCTTTAACCCCCTGAGCCACCCAGGCGCCCCCCTAAATTCCTATTTTAAAGGCTCAAACATTTTTAGTGACTTAGCGGTATACCGCTGAAATTGAAGAGCCAGGATTTGATCCTAGGCCTGTAGGGGATTGACTGACTGACTGATTGATTGATTGATTGATTTTCCTGTATGGGATTTAAACTCACATTATTACTTCACTGATCTTTTAAAATTATCTGGTGGAGGGGCACCCTGGGTGGCTCCATCAGTTAAGCATCTGACTCTTGATTCCTGCTCAGGTCATGATCTCAAGGTTGTGACATGGAGCCTACATCAGGCTCCGTGCTGAGTGTAGAGTCTATTTAAGATTTTCTCTCTCTCAGAAAAAACAAAAGATTCTCCCTCTGTCCCCTCCCCCACTTTCATTCTCTGCCCCCCTCCCCATAAAATAAATACTAAAATTTAAAAATTAAAATTCTCTGGGCCTTTCTGGATAGTGCTTAAATTACAAATTATAGACCAGACTAGCAGCCTTTCATCTGGGGATGCCCCCTTGGAGCATCTGATGAAAGTCATGGACCTGCTCCAGAACATTCCTGTATGTGTACAAAAGGTTGCCTCCTGACTCAGTTCACGGACCTCTCTGAAGCCCACTCTGCATTAAGTCTGTAGGAGCACGGGAAGACGGAGATGGCTGAGAGTTGAAGGCATGAGGAAAATCCTGGCAGAAGCGAAGGCTGAAAAGATAGAACAAGTGTCCCTCCCTGCCCTATAGCTCCTCTGACCTGGGTCCTCCCTTGTTGAACAATAGCTAAGCGCTTAATGATTGTCGGCTTGCCAGAACTCTCATCCTTGCCACCCCCCTCTGAGTTGTGATTGTTATTGTTATCCACTTGATTTACAAATGAAGAAACTAAAGAGAGTAAGTAACTGGATGTTTCCCAGGGTTTGAACCTAGGCAGTCCAACTCCGGAGCCCTGTTCTCAGCCCTGTGTAGCCATTGGGCTACACACGTGTTCTCCTCCCTCCAGGGAAAACCGCCAACCAAGAAAGCCAAAGTCCTGCACAAGGCAGCCTGGTCCGCCAAAATCGGAGCCTTCCTCCACTCGCAAGGGACGGGACAGCTAGCAGATGGGACACCAACAGGGCAAGATGGTAAGACAGCGGGGCACTGGTGCTCAGGAAGCTGCTGGGGGTCGGTGGGAGTGGGGTGCTCGTTCTGGGGTGGCCCTGCCTAGAAGCCAGAAATGAGCGAGATGGGCAGCTAGAGAGTGCCCTGGCCAGGCTCGGTGTGGATTGCATCTTCCCCATTGGTAGGTAGTGTGGAAATTACCCCAGAAGATCCCTATAGTCACTCCTAAAGTCACTCCCTACTCTTGATAATTTGGAAGCCAAGGTTTAGCTTCTTCTTTAGCTTCAGTTGGAGACGGGTAGTGGGATAAGGAAAGGAACCTTTCTCTCAGAGTGTGTATAGCAGGTTCTAAGCATACAAGCATTAAGCAGCTCTGCTCTGGGTGGTCTGACTTTCTGACTGCAGCCGAGCTCCTCGGGCACAAGGCCTGGAGGGGCCTAGGTGTGTGCCCCTCCCACCCATTCAGATAAGCCGTGGCCAATGAGAGGTTGGGGGAGGTCTAAGGAATTTAAACCCAAAGGTCTTTGGATTTCCTTCTCTTCTCCGGGGAGGAAAGATCAGACATTTCCCTTGAATGTGTCCTCTACTCCTGAAAGTCTGTCACCCTTTGGATAAGGTCCAGCCCTGTTCTGATGGCCACTGGTGGGGCAGGTATGGGGCTGCCCGGGTGGGGAAGGACCTCCTGCTTCTGCAGGCTCCTGGGGGCCAGGTTCCTAGCAGGGCTGCTGACTTTGAACTCTTTCTCCTGCCGTGCAGCGCTGGTCCTGGGTTTCGACTGGGGGAAGTTCCTGAAGGATCACAGTTACAAAGCTGCTCCCGTCAGCTGTTTTAAGCATGTGAGTGTCCTGGAGATGAGGGGGGGGAGAGCTGGGAACACTGGTGCTCACCGCCTCCTCACCCCTGCCGGCCTCCCAAGCATTCCAGGCCGGGCGTTGGCACCAGGGGAGAGAACAGTGGTGAGGTCTGGGTGGGCGCAGTCCAGCTTTGCCCCTCGCTCCGGTTTACCTTTCTGTCCACCTTTTTTCAGTGTTACTCCACAAATCCTCATCGAGGGTTTCTGGCACCGCGCTTCCCTCTGAGGTCCTCACTCTGCTTATTTACATAATGGAACTTTGTGCTAGAAATCGTTTTCTTTTTCTGTCTTTTTTTTTTTTTTTTTTAAGAAATCCTTTCTTCCCCATCGTTCCCTGTTTGCCCACTGAAAGCTTGTTCTGAGCTGCCCTGGGCTCCTGGGCCCCTGGGCCCCAGAAGGTGGGTGGGGAACCTCCTGGAGCCCACTTCTGCCCAAAGCAGCACAGAAGAGTGAGGCCCCGTGGGGGGGGGGGGCGGCGCTGGGCCTGGACTGGAAGGGCGCGCAGAGATGCTGCCCGGTGTCTGTGGCCCAGGGAGCCGCCTAGAGCGCCACTCCTGTTCCGTCTTTCAAGCCAAGAAGTGGAGAGGCTTCTTGACTCTTGGAGTCCTCTGACCAGAGCCCCATCCTAGGAGCTGCTGAACTCGGGGGAGCGCAGTGGAAGACTGGGAAGTTTGACTCTTCTCCGCATCATCACTGTTAAAGGCGCACACCTTTCCCAGTGGGGCGCTCTTTTGCCCTGAGTTTTCACTGCAGGGAGTTACATCATACTGGGCACTCGGCATACCTGATTCCATAGGCTCTGCCCAGCCGGCCCTGTCTGGGTTCTGTGCGAGACCCCCTCTCTGGCCGGAGAGGTGGCATGGGATACCCCGATTAGCTTAAGCCAGGGTGAGAATGAGAAAAGGGTTGAGTTTCTCCAGAGGAGAATCGAGGTACTATTGGTGCAAAGTGAGTATTAGGTAATGGGGAAGGCAAGCAGGAAGGGTCTGCTGGAGAGCATCTGAAGAGAAGACTGGTTGGAGAGGTGCAGAAAGAATGTACTAGAAGTAGTGCGTGAGCACCAGCATGGTGATGGCTGGGGGACTACTGCCCAGGCTTGAGTGACAATTGAAAGAGGTGGTATTTGTGCCCAGGACAGTCCCTGGCCTGTGGCGAGCACTAGGCGGTGTGAGGTGTCGTCCTTGGCACAAAACTGGCACAGGTGTGGGGTGCCCAGGATGATAGAGTGAGGAGCTGGCCCTGTAAAGATCAGCACTCGGGGCCTACTGATTCTGGATGTCTGGCTGTCACACCTGCCCTCCTGTCCCATCCCCCACTACCCCACCCCCAGTGTCCTCCCTCAGCTCTCTGGGGACAGTGGACTCGTCTTGCTCATCTCTTCATCCCTAGTCCCATGCCTGGCTTGCCACACGCAGCGAGTGACGTGCACCAAGGTGCAGAGAAGGACATGATGGCTCATGAGGCCAGTCACTCTCCCCTGTCCACTCGGGCAGCTCACCGTCCCCCTGAATGCTCTCGTACCCACACAGGTCCCACTCTATGACCAGTGGGAGGATGTGATGAAGGGGATGAAGGTGGAGGTGCTCAACAGCGACGCGGTGCTCCCCAGCCGGGTGTACTGGATCGCCTCTGTCATCCAGGCCGCAGGTGGGGACTCCTCTGGCCACGGCAGGGTCAGGGTCCGGAGACTGACATCTCCGCACAGGTGGGCAGTGTCGCAGGCAGAAATTAGCTTCATAAAACAAATAAAGCCCACCCACTGGAGTTCTGCCAGTCCCTTCTTGGGATTCTCCTACTTTCCCTGGCTTCAGTGAGGCCACAAAGCATGGCAAGTTTGGAAATTCCCTTTTAAAGGTTTTTTCCAGGAACGATCAGGCTGCAGAAAATTAATTCTTCCTGCTATGCCGTACTGCAAGCAGTACGTGGCATGGGTCTATTTTGGCTGTGACTATTGTGGACAACAAGGACCCCACTTGCCCCGAAGGAGTCCTTGGAATAGGAGTCGGGTTTAGGCTGGAGAAGAGGGAAGGCCAGAGAATGTACCTTTCCCCATTCCGCCCTCCCTCACCGGTGCCCTCCTCCTCTCAGGGTACCGGGTGCTGCTCCGGTATGAAGGCTTTGAAAACGACGCCAGCCATGACTTCTGGTGCAACCTCGGGACGGTGGACGTCCACCCCATTGGCTGGTGTGCCATCAACAGCAAGATCCTGGTGCCCCCACGGAGTGAGTTGAGAATATTCCAGGCCATGGTTCCTGCAGAGCCCTCGGTAGAAGGGGCCCCCTTTGTCTGAGGTTAGACGGGAACAGAACCCACTGGCCAGGCTGCTTCCCGTCCTCCCCATCTCAAGCCCCAGGACAGATCCAGGTTGTATGGCGGGTTTTAGAAGCTGTGAAGGCTGGCCTGCCGGGCCAGAACCAAGTGGCTCTGGCGCCCCCTGTGGGTGGGAGCGTTGTCAGTCTGTGTAACCAGGATTCTGCCGTGTCTCCACAGCCATCCATGCCAAGTTCACCGACTGGAAGGGGTACCTCATGAAACGGTTGGTGGGCTCCAGGACACTTCCCGTGGATTTCCATATCAAGGTCTGGCAGTGAGCCCTTTGGGTCTCCGAACTGATCTCCTTCCTGCCCCCCTTCCATTTTCTCTGGCCCTGCTACTCCCTGGGGTATTTTCTCCAAGACTCCCTTGCTTGCCAGTCCTTAGCAGCTTCACGTTTCTCCTGGAAGGATGTCGGTAGCTGTCTGCCTTCCCAGCCCAGTGTCAGCCTCGCCCCCGACCCAGACTCCGATCCAGTCATGTTGATCATGTTGCTTTGTCTCCTGTTTGCTCCTCCAGAGCCTTACCTTTGCTCATAGCATTTTTCAGGAGCATTCATTCCATAGATTTTATTAAGTACTTGTGTACAAGGAACTGTGGGAATACAGACCCTGCATTCAGGACTCTCCAGTCTGGCAGAGGAAACGGAGTCAAGCACGGGAATCCTAACAATATAGCCTGGGTGCTAAACCAGGGGTGTGCCTCCGAACCATCTCTGTGGCTTTTAATTTAAATTTTGTAAAATTTATCTCCTTAAAGAAATCACGCACATGGTAAAAATTCAAAGGGAATACAAGGCTACATAGTGAAGACTTCGTTTCTCCCTCCTCTACTACCCAGACCCGCTGTGTTGGGGCTCGCCCACCTCCGGGCCTGGACTGCGTCTGAGGTCTCCTGACCCGGATGCTCACAGCTGTGGTTCCTGCGTTGCCTCCGAGGGCGAGAGCGAGAGCGAGCAGGGGATGCAGGCAGGGGCCGTCGGGGCGCGGGGTTGAACTGGCCCTGTGGCCTGAAGAGGAGCAGCTGTCAAGGAAGGCTTCATGGAGAAAGTAGCATCTGAGTTCTACCTTGATGGGTAGGGTGTGGGAGGTCTGGAAGTCAAGAGCGGAAAGTAAGGGTGGAGGAGGAGCCGGGCCATCTCATCCAAGGCACTGGACGCCTGGTGACGAGCTTGCCACCGCGGGTCTTAGTCTTAGCTGGTGGAGAGAGGTTTTATGGCAGGGAATGGTTCCAGCTCCTCCAGGAAGCTTTCCCTGGTTTTCCCTAAAGTAGAAATGATTTTTGCTTTATTTGAACTTGCTGGGTACTGTCCATTTGTTCTTTATTCCTCTGTAGTTTGCTAATTTATCTTTTCATACTTTTTTTTTTCTAACTTTTTTTTTTAAATATTTCTTTATTAGAGGGAGAGCGAGTATGAGAGGTCCTCTGTAGTTTGCTAATTTATCTTTTCATACTCTAACTTATTTATTAGAGAGCGAGTATGAGAGGGGGAAGGTCAGAGGGAGAAGCAGACCCCCTGCCAAGCAGGGAGCCCGATGCAGGACTCGATCCAGGGACTCCAGGATCACCACCTGAGCTTAAGGCAGTTGCTCAACCAACTGAGCCACCCAGGCGCCCCTCATAGTCTAACTTTTTAAAAAGATTTTATTTATTTGAGAGGGATAATGAGAGCATGAGCAGGGGGGAGAGGGAGAAGCAGTCTTCCCACTGAGCAGGGAGCCCAGCGAGGGGCCTGATCCCAGAACACTGGGATCATGACCTGAGCCGAAGGCAGATGCTAAACTGACTGAGCCACCCCAGAGGCCCCATGGTCTCTTTCCAACAAAACTATAAGCTCTTCCCCTGAACTCCTGATGCCTTGCACAGCGGATGGATTCAGCAGGTGGAACCGAGCACGAACTCTTCCCCAGCTGGCGCTTGTCTGAACATGAGGCAGCTGACTGTTGGTGATGGGCCACCGGCGCTATCAAGCTGGCCTCTCCGCTTTAAGTAAAATGAGCTTGATTCTGGGGCACCTGGGGGCTCAGTCAAGTGTCCAGCTCTTGATCTCAGCTCAGGTCTTGATCTCAGGGTCGTTGAGTTCAAGCTCCGCACTGGGCTCCACACTAGGCATGGAGCCTACTTAAAAAAAAAAAAAAAATGAGGGGCGCCTGGGTGGCTCAAGTCAAGTCAGCTGCCTTCGGCTCAGGTCATGATCTCAGGGTCCTGGGATTGAGCCCCACATCGGGCTCTCTGCTCAGTGGGGAGCCTGCTTCCTCCTCTCTCTCTCTGCCTGCCTCTCTCCTACTGGTGCTGTCAAATAAATGAAATCTTTGGGAAAAAAAGCTAGTTTCTGGTTCCATGTGAGCCAGTCAGCAAGCGCAGGATGACACACTGTCACATACCCAGTCCTGCCGTGGATACAAAAGCAGGGCCTCTAAGGATTGGGGGGGGAGGAGCAGGTGTGAAGGAAGCTCTCATCCAGATCCAGTCTGGTTCCTTTGATGCCTACAACGCGGTAAGTGCTGAGTAAAATGTTTTCAGTGGATGACCGATCAGCCAAGGTCAGGTGTGTACTGTGTTTGTCAGGGGAGGAAAAAAACGTTGATTGAGCACTAACTCTGTGCCTAGTTCTGTGCTTGAGCTGAGCCGGTAGAGGTGAATCCTCCCAAACCTGGCTTCCACCCCTGCAGAGCTCAGGTCCTGAGTGCAACTGAACAGAGAAGCCACAGAGTGGTGCTGAGCTGTGGGCTGCCCTGGGTGGGCGGCAAAGAAAGGAAAGGCTAGGAGGGGAAGGTGGCCCAGGGGGACCATTTCTCTCTCTGAAATGGGCCAGTCAGGCAGTCGGCTTGGACTTGTATTCCAGGCCTTGAGCTGATGTCTGATAGGTCTGTGGTTGAGGACTCAGCTTTGCCTGCTGGCTGATTTGTGACCTTGGAGATGCCCCCCTCCTGGTGGGCTTTGAAATAGCACAGCTTAGGGACACACGGGAGGCTCAGTGGTTTAAGTGTCTACCTTCGGCTAGGTCATGGTCCCAGGATTGCTCGGCAGGGAGACTGCTGTTCCTGCCTGCCGCTCCCCCTGCTTGTGGGACAAATAAATCAATCAAATCTTTTTTTTTTTTTTTAAAGGTAAAAAAATAATAGCACGGCTTAGTCCTCACCTTGCCTAGGCCAGGGCTGGTTTTCCCTGGGCTGGAAAGGCCCTACAGATAGCTCACTGTTCCCATTTCCCTACCCCAGGCAGGACAGCACTGAGGTCACAGTGACCCAAAAGACTCTCCACTCTTCTACCCCCTCATCTGTGGCTTGTCATTAGGGCTCTCTAGGACAGCTTGTAGGCATCTTGGTCACTGTCCCTTGCTGGTTCAGAGCTGCAGCCCCATGGGTGCACAGCTGTAATGAGACGTACAGAGGCCCCGGGGGCCTCAGCTCTTGGACACAAGTGCAGTGTGTGCCATCAGCTGGGAGGTGGGGGGGAGCGGGAGAGCGCATAAGGCTGGACACTGGGACCAGTTTCAAGGTCCAGCTCTTGCACCAGTGAAGCTGGGTGAGTGTGGGCAAGTCACTTGAGCCCTCTGAGGCACTTGTTTCCTTGGTCTGAAGTGGGTTTTATTCTTACTGACTGTCATTTTGGTGCCCCCTATGGGAACCGTGTGCTGCCCCCCCCATCATCCTGGGGAGTTGGGGGCCAGGGTCGAACGAACCTAGTGGGACCAGAGGGCTCATCTGCCTGCTTCCTGACTTAGGGCTGGGTGCGGTAAGAGGTGGCACAGGGTGGTGGTCAGGGGAGCCCCAGGACCCCAGCAGGCCTGTGCTCTGATGTTGTTGCAGATGGTGGAGAGCATGAAGTACCCCTTCCGGCAGGGCATGCGGCTGGAGGTGGTGGACAAGTCCCAGGTGTCCCGGACCCGCATGGCCGTGGTGGACACAGTAATCGGGGGTCGCCTTCGGCTCCTCTATGAGGACGGCGACAGTGATGACGACTTCTGGTGCCACATGTGGAGCCCCCTGATCCATCCAGTGGGCTGGTCACGGCGAGTCGGCCACGGCATCAAGCTGTCAGGTCCGTTGTCAGGGCTGGGTGGGAGCACCTCTGCACCCCACAGCCCCTGTGTGGTAGGGGTGACTGTCTCCAGCATGTGCGTGGTGCGACCGAGGTCACTCAGTTTGTAAGGGTTTTAAACCACTTCGAACCTGGAGGCTACATGATGTGGGAAGCCTCTGGATCTTAAGGGTTCGGTAGACCCTACAGAGAGCCCCTGATGTGTTCTGTCTTCTGGTCTATGCGGGAGGGCCTAGGCTACCTATCTGGGGTGCCCAGATACAGATTAAAGCACATGCAGGGCAGCCCCCACATTTCTGGGGAGGGGAGAGAGCTGGCCCTGTGAGCAGTCTGCAACTCCCTTCTCTCCCTTGCTCCCTCTACCATCTCCCCAAAAGAGAGGCGCAGTGACATGGCCCACCATCCCACCTTCCGGAAAATCTACTGTGACGCGGTTCCTTACCTGTTCAAGAAGGTGAGGCACAGCCCTCGGGCACTTCTCATCTTGGCCCTGGGCGCGTTCCAGGCCTCACGACCCCGGGGTGTTCCTTTCCCTCCCTGTTTCCTTCCCAGGCCTATGGCAGATGAGTCCAGCTCCCCCCTCCCCACCTGGGCCACCAGAGTCCCCAGCTGTCCCATTCCTTTAAGGTTCGAGCTGTCTACACAGAAGGTGGTTGGTTTGAGGAGGGGATGAAACTGGAAGCCATTGACCCCCTGAATCTGGGCAACATCTGCGTGGCAACCATCTGCAAGGTGAGCCCGGGCCCGGCCCTGCAGCCTCTAGGGTGGTGGTTTTTGGGAGCCGGCGAGGCAGCGCAGAGCCCTGCCCTTGGCGTCCTATCCCCCTTCCCCGCCCTGGCTGCTCGGGGAGTGCTGCGCTTCTGAGAGTAGGGGTCTTACCTGCTCCTTGCTCAGAATCGATTTTCCTGTCACCTCCCTGGGGGTGCCTTTCCACCGCCACACACCCTCTCCTTCGAGTGGCAGCCCCGCCAGGAGCCATAGCCACTGACTTCGCTGCACGCCTCCTCCCTTACTGCTGCGGCCTGAGCAGCACATGACTGCCCGGGCCCCCGGGGACGTGCTGGTTTGTTCGTCTAGCCGGTCTTCTCCAGGCAGGCCCGTGTGCTCACCACTGAATACCCTGGAAAAAGACAGCTGTAGTATCTGTGGGAATAGCATTTGCTGTCTAGTGAGGAAGGTAAAGAACCTCACAAGTATGGGCTCCAGCGGGAGCAGAAGCTTGGGGAAGGCTGAGCTCTAACTCCGATTGGATCTGTCCGCCTCGTGTCCCCACCATAGCCACCTAACCCTGGGATGGGGGTGCGGTCATGATTCTGTGGTGTCTGCCGCCCCTCCCCTCCACTAGGTTCTCCTAGACGGCTACCTGATGATCTGTGTGGATGGGGGACCCTCCACAGATGGCTCAGACTGGTTCTGTTACCACGCCTCCTCCCACGCCATCTTCCCAGCCACCTTCTGCCAGAAGAATGACATAGAGCTCACACCCCCAAAAGGTAAGACTGTCCTCACAGTTGGAAGGGACAGTGTGTGCCCACAGGCCCAGATCCCTGTCTAGGCCCACACCACCAGCCCTGCTGACTTGGTTCCATGGCTGATGGGTGTCTGGGTGAGCAGAACTCCCACTTGTTCCTTTGGGCAGTGAACAACCTATACAACAGGACTATGGTCTTAGAGCAGGTACCAGCCTAGGGAGGAGGGAAGGAGGCTGCTGGGGAGACTCAGACTGGGTCCTGACCCAACTACCCCATTTGGCCTGTGCTCCTCTCCTAGACTCTTCTCGCCTCCCCTCCTTTCCCTCCACTTGTACATTTTCTGCTCCACCAGGCTATGAGGCACACACTTTCAGCTGGGACACCTACTTGGAGAAGACCAAGTCGAAAGCAGCTCCATCGAGACTCTTTAACATGGTGAGGAAAGCAAGGAAGCACAGGGCCTGGGGCAGCCCTGCCCACTATCAGCAGTGTTAATTCCAACCCCCTTCTCTTTCTCTGAGTCTGGCCTGGGGAGACCAGCCACTCGAGGGGAGGAGTCCCAAACTCTGCTGTAGGCTTTCCGCCAGACTGTCCAGGCTACTCCCGTTCCCAGAGGGGCTGGTGCTTGGGAACCAGGCAGTGTGATCACTGCCAAGGGACCATTTCCCACAGGCACTCCCAGCCCAATCCCTCTCCCCGGTTTGGCCCCCCGGGGCTGCTGTGGTCACCCGTCCCCCGCCCCCCCAGGACTGCCCCAACCACGGCTTCAAAGTGGGCATGAAGCTGGAGGCCGTGGACCTGATGGAACCCCGGCTCATCTGCGTGGCCACGGTGAAGCGAGTGGTACACCGGCTCCTCAGCATCCACTTCGACGGCTGGGACAGCGAGTATGACCAGTGGGTGGACTGTGAGTCCCCGGACATCTACCCCGTCGGCTGGTGTGAGCTCACCGGCTACCAGCTCCAGCCGCCCGTGGCCGCAGGTCTGGGCTCTCGCGGCCCCTGGGGACTCTTGACTTTCCTTCTCTTTGTCCTTCCTGCCAACCACTCCCCCTGCCCCATGCTTGCCTCATTCTTTGCCACGAGACCAAGAAGTCTCCTGGACCACTTCTAATGGAAGACTGGCCCTCGTGTCCCCACCTCCTGTTCCTGATTTGTCTGTCTCCCTCTCCCTCTGGCCTGCAGAGCGCCTTCCTTGATCTTGCCCACTCTGTCATATGCTCGTGCCCTTGTGCACCCAGGTAAACCACCCAGGCCCCTCGGAGCAGCCCGGGTGACGAGGGTGGGAAGAAGGGACAGCTGCTCTCCAGTCCCTCCCCCATTCTCATTGCCCAACTTCAGCTTTCCTTCTTGGGGTGTCCCGCGTGTGAGGGAGGCTAGTGAGGTGTGGGCAAGGGCTCTCGGGATGTGTCTCTACCTCTGCAAACTCCCTTACCTCTTCCCTCATCTTTCAACAACAGAGCCGACCACACCTCTGAAGGCCAAAGAGGCCACAAAGAAGAAAAAGAAACAGTTTGGGAAGAAAAGTAAGTGATTCTCTCAAGCGGCCAGGCTGGTGTGGGACTTGGGATCAGCTGGGCCTATGTCTCCGGGGGGGCGGGGGGGCATTACCATGTAGGTAGCGCTCTTCGTGGTCCCTCCATCTCCTCTCCTCTGCCCTTCGGCCCCAACGGGCCCGTCAGCCTGTGTCTAAGGGACCCAAGCGCAAATAGGGGGCCTTCAGTCTCTGGCAGTGGTCAGGGTCCCAAGGAAAAAAGGCAAGAGATGGTATTTATGAGAGAGAAAGGGGAGGGCGGGACGCGGCGGCTGTTGGAAAGTAGGATGTACGGGGGGCTGGCAGTTTCTCCTCCAGCCTGTCGTTCTTCCCTTGGGACCCTCAGGGTGGGAGCTTTGCTGTCATTTCCTCAGGCGGGGCCCCACTCTTCACAGATCCTGAGCCCTGTGCGGGCTCAGCTGGAGGGGACAGCAGGTGCAGGGGGTGGGAAGGAGGGGAGGTAAGGCCATTCTTCCGAGCTACCAGCCCACGGCAGAGAGATAGTCTCCATGAGGGGGCACCACACAGAGAAGAGGTGGACGAGGAGGAAGCCATGTGGTCCCTGGGCAGGATCAGGGTTGCGTGAGGGTTTGGAGCTGGTCATGTGGGAAGACCGGTCCGCAGTAGTGGGGCTGGGAAAGTCCCCGCGTAGGTGAAGAAAGGAAGGAAGCTCAGCAGGCACACCTGGGGGGTGGGGCGCGGGGCGCGGCTGGTATTAACCGCCCTCCTGGAGAGAAGCTCTCTGACCCCGCCGCCCCACCGCCTCTGCCCACTGCTGGACGGCCCCAGCCTTTGAGCCCCCCATGGGTACAGCCCGTGCTGAGTGTCGTTCTGTTTTTATTTAAAGGGAAAAGAATACCACCGACCAAGAGCCGGCCCCTCAGACAGGGGTCCAAGAAGCCCCTGCTGGAGGATGACCTGCAGGCCGCAGAGAAGATCGCCTCGGATCCCGTTCCTGAAGAGAGTAAGAGCCTCCCCGGTGGGCTCAAGCCAGGGCCAGCCTGCTCCGGGCTCCGAGGTGGCCCTTCTTCCCCACCTGGGCACAGAGGAGGAGAGTCCAGTGTGAAGGGACTTCTCCGGGCACCAGGCGGTCCTTCTTGGACCCCTGGGCCTGGAGAGCTTCCCAACCACCATCCCCGCCTCTGAACAGAACCGCACGTCACCTGCCGGGCCCTCTCTGTCTCTGCCGCCTGCTCCACGGGGGGTGGGGGGGGTTCGCATTCCCACCTCCCCGCCACACCCCGAGGGCCCCCGCCTCTCCCAGAGTTTCATGCCCACTCTGTTCTCCCGCCCTCCCCACCTTCCTCTTCAGTCATCGCTGTGCGAGTGAAGGAAGAGCATTTAGACATGGCCACGCCCGACAAAGCCCCGAGTCCAGCCCTGCCTGTGCCCGTTGAGAGCATCAAACAGGAGACAGACGAATGAGCCTTCCCCCCACCAGCCCGGGGCTCCTCTGTTGCCGCCACCCTTCCCCCGCTGCTTTAGTTTGGAGACGGCCTTTCTGCCTGAGTTCTGCCGGGTGCCGTGAGGGCCGGGCACCGAAGGACCTCCGCCCTCCTCCGGCGAGGCCAACGTGACTGGGGCTGCCCGAGGCCCCCAGATTTGTCTCTGAGCGACTCCTTCTCCGGCTACAGTTCCCAAAGCTCTTCTTCACAGTAACCTCGCCCCACACCCACATACCCCTCGACTGCCATGTGGCAGAGGGCTGCCCCCAGTCCCACCGGACGTGTAGCGTGTAGCGTGTATGCGTGTGTCCAAGCAAGTCCCGTAATAAAGTCCTGGAGCAGCTCTCTGGAGGGGGAGGCGGTTGCAGGTTGGCGGTGAGCAGTGCGGCAGGTGCCGGTAAGCAGCCGGGTGGAGCAGCCTCTCCCCTCTAGGGTGGCGCTTGCTCCTGCCTACCCCCGAGGGAGGCCAGCGAGCCCTGTGCAGGCCCCCGCCTCTGGCCGGCGGCTAAGCAACAATGACTAGGAGGTGGGTTCTAGCTCCTAAAAGGAACGGGGATAGACGTGGGGTCTGCTCTAGGCTCGGGCGTGTGCCACGTGGGGAGGCCGGGTGGCAGAGGGGGCAGCAGGACTGGAAGGCAAGCCAGCCATGCTAGGAGGCGGCCCCAGCTGGACGGAAGACCGCCACCAGCTTTGCGCTTAACCCTCTCTGAGCCCAGCTTGGCTTCCACCCCCCTTCTCCCGGTTACCCAGGGCCAGAGGCAGCCCTGCCCAGGAGGCACGGGGTTGGCTGAGGTGGCCCTAATGGGCTCCCTTAGGAGGGAGGGAGGGAGAAAAGGATAATAGGACATGCTTCCTGGCTCTCTGTCCCTTAGTGTCCATCCTCCTTTCTGAAATTACATTCTAGAAGCTCCCCTAGCATCTGCCCAAATTTCAGTTGCTCTTATTTTTCCCAGTTAGTCTCCTTGGAAACTGTCTCCTCTTTCCATCTCTTCCAAGAACTCTTCCTGGAATGGAAGGTGGAGGCAGGAGCTCTAGTTCTTGTCTTTGAGTGGAGACGCGCTGCCAGGTGGGTCCCCATGTCCTTTAGCAGGTGCAGCAGTGCTGCTGGGGTGTCCAGCTACCTCCCCTGAGCTGGTCCGCCAGGCTGCCACTGCCCGTACTTGCTGGGTGTCGTGCTGGTCGCGCGTTTGCTCAGGACTCAGGCTCTTCGGTGTTACCCAAAGATGGGGTGACCAGCCCAAGAGGAAGTGATCCCAGTCATTTCTTCCGGAGAGAACTTAATCCTCTGTCCTTTGCTAAAGGCACTAAAAAGCTCCACGTGGTATAGAAACCAGGCCCAGAACGTGGCCAGTTGGTGCAGCCTGAATTCCCCCCAAAAGTGACTAGATTTGGAAGATCAAGTACAGGGGCCATGCCTTTTGTCGCTCACACACGCACCGCAGACCTGGGCGGAGACGGGTCAGCCTCAGTCCTCGGGGGAGAAAGATATCCTGGGTGTGCATTTGGGCTCTCGGTGTACCCATGGAGTCTTGCAGGCTCCTGCTGCCACCTGAAGCTAGTGCCTCGTCCCAAACCCCTTGCGCTTCGGGGATCTAGTTCTGACTGTGGAGCTTCTGGGAAAACGACTCGTATGCCTTGTAACCTTCAGTTCCTTCCTGAATGAAGTGTTGCCTTCCTGTGCCTGAGTTGACTGTATTCTCATCTGTCACTTCATAGGATCAATTTTGAAGGTTGGGTTCACCCATGAGCACAAGGAATAAATGTCCTCATTTAAGCGCCCCGTCTCCATAGCAACCACACGCTGGGCTACCCTTATTTACGTTTCTGCCGTTCCTCTCTTGCAAGATCCTGAGCTCCCCAGAAGCCGAGTTCCTCTCTTGCAAGATCCTGAGCTCCCCAGAGGCCGAGCCGGTGCCTTGCCTGCTTCAACGGCCCAGTACTAAGCCCCAGTGGGTGTGTGACCTGAAAATATGTAACCTGTGTTGGCTGGAGTCAAAGATCTACTTGATTCATCACAGGAGTGTGGACTTCTGGGAGGTTCTCACTCCAGGCACAGGACCAGCTTTGTACCTCACTTGCGCTTGGAGAGAACTGGAGACCTTAGAGTCCAGGGGTGGAGGGCAGGGGGCGGGTGCTGGATGTGAGACCTGAAGAGACATTTCTGCTGCTCCATGACCTGCAGTGGCTCCCTAGTGCAGATTAGCTCAAGTTAACTCTAATTCTAGACACTGCTTAAGAGGTGGGGGAAGCGAGGACACCTCGTACGCCAGGTACGAGGGCGGACAGGTTTACATGGTTCATTTCACAGGAACCCTGACATACACACTGACTTCATTTTATGGGGAGGAAAAGGCTCCCCCCCAGAGCTCAGTAACTTGTTTGCTTAAATTCACATTTCAATGACAGCAGTGGGAGCAAAACCCAGGGTGGTCTGCCATGTCCCCACCAGTAAGTGCGCTCACTCGTTCAGTGTCCTTTCTGTAGCAGACGGCACACCAGAGGCTGGGCCTCAGAAGTGCGATGCGTACGTGATGCAGCTGTGGCCGTGAGCACGCCCAGAACAGGGCTCAGGGCCCTGTGTGATCCTCGAGGTCAGGGTCCTTCTCTCTTTTTTTTTTTTTTTTTTTTTTTTTTGAAGTAGGCTCCAAGCCCAGCAGGGAGTCAAGATCAAGAGGCTCGTGCTCCAAAGTCGCATGCTCTACCGACTGAGCCAGCCAGGCAGCCCAGGGCCCCTATCTTTCAATTCCTTTGTATTCCGGGTAGGAAACTGCCACTTTCAACAAAAATGAAGAACCTGGGGCACCTGGGTGGCTCAGTTGGGTAAGTGGCTGCTTTTGGCTCGGGTCATGATCTTGGGCTCCTGGGATGGACCCCACATTGGGCTTCCTGCTCAGTGGGGAGTCTGCCCCTCCCCCTGCTCGTACTCTCTCCCATAAATCTTTTTAAATGAAAAACCTAAAAGAAAAAAAGAAAAACCTAGAACTCCAGGGCTAGCATTTGGTGGATGATCCCCATGTCCTAAAGGGTGGCTGGCTGGATTGCCTGGGGCAGCTGCCGCACGCGGGAGTCAGGGGCGGGGTCTGCCCTTGCAAAGAAAGCCAAGCTCAGCATCCACTGGAGCTCCCAGGGCTGCCGCGGGGAGGGGAGCGCGCAGCCGCTCATCGGCATCTCACCTGGCAGGCGCCACAAAAGTGTCCGCAGAGAATAATGCCTTTGTCGTTAATGCTGGCTCTAGATCTGGCCTCTAAGGAACAACTGCTCCCCTTCAGCTTGGGGTCTTTCTAGAGGTTCCCTCCTCCCAGCCTCCCTGACTAGGAGCTCCTATGAAGTGAACTGTCCCCCCCACCCCACCAATACACCTCAGAACGAAACCTTACTTGGGAATAGGGTCTTCACAGAGGTAATCACGTTAGAACAAGGTCATGGGGGTGGGCCCTCATCCAAGAGGGCTCCTGTCCTAGAAAGGGAATTTGGATTCTCATCTCGAAGGAAGATGTGAAGGGACAGAGAGAGACTATGTGAAGTCAAGCAGAGATTGCAGTTGTGTGGCCACAGGCCAAGGATCCGGGGCCACCAGAAGCCGGAAGGGGCTCAGAAGGCTCTCCCCGACAGCTCTCGGGGAGCACAGCCCTGTAGACATCTAGACTGCTGAGAACAGTGAGCCAAAAATGGTTGTTGTCCTAAGCTACCCAATTTGTGGTACTTAGTTACAGCAGCCCCTGGGGGCTACTACACCACCTCATGGTCCCCAGGCACCCAGGTCCTGGGGATGTCGCTCCAGAGGCAGGCTAGGCTGAGCCCTCTCCCTGTCTTACCAGGACCCACTCTTCAGTGCTAGGTTTCCCTCTCAGGACTGACCTCTCCCTTAGACTCCCACCCTGTGCCTTCACCACACAGCGGGGGTCCCCACAGGCCAGGGTCCCCATATCCTGCTCACCCTCCACTGTGTGCTGCACAATTTTGCTACAACCGAGGGCTCAAGTACGTGAAAATAAACGTCAGGCAGGTGATGGAACAACACAGAGCAGGCGCCAGCGGGAGGCGTCAGCCACAGCGCCTGCGCCCCCGCGCCTTTTGTCCCAGGGCTGAGCCCTGCCCCGGAGGCCAGGAAGGGCTGGAATCAACAGTGAGCAGCAAATCTGCCAACAGCGGCATTGCTTCTAGAACCACGCTGGGTCCGAGTATTCTGTGGCTTCTCGGAAAGGACATTGTCCCACAGGACGGGACCATGTCGTCACTTCCTCACAAACCCACCTGGGCCCAGCCAGAGGTGGAAGCGGTGAGGAGCGGGGACAGGTATTACAAAACAGAAGCGACAGAGTCATTGTCCAGATCTGGATCCCCATGAATTTAGGACCAAGAGAAGTCAGATCCTTGCTATCCTGGGCTCTTTGGAACCCGACCCACTCACCAAGGCCTCCCCCGAACCTGCCCCCAGGCCAACCTTGTCTGCTCTCCGCCGTCATCCCTTCATGGAGGTTCTCCGGGCACTGGACCTGGGGGCGGGCATCTGCTTGGCCTTCCTGGCAGCCCAGCCCGGGCAGGTTTCAAAGACAGCAGCTGCAGCCTTCACCCTCTGGCCATGGGCACTGGGAGGGGTGGCACAGGTGGCCCCCACATGCAGGTTCAGCCCCATGAGCCACCTGAGGAGAGGAGAGAGTTCGGAGAGCCCACTGTGCCGAGCCTTCCTGGGGGGAGCGAGGAGGTCCTCGGGAATTGGGGGGCAGTGGAGCCCGGTGGGTGAGGGCAGACTCTGGAGGGAATCCTGGCTCAGACCCTCACCAATTAGGGAACTCAGAGGGAGTCCCTTCAATCCTCAGATCCCTTCTCTGTAAAAAGGAGATAGTAATAGTAATAAATAGTCACAGAGAGCTCAGGGTGCTCCAGACACTGTTCCCATCTACGTATGCGAGCTCACAGGGTCGTCCTCACCAAGAACCCCCGTGAGGTGGTTACGGTTCCTTCCATCCCCTGTACAGGTGAGGGACCGGCACAGAGAAGTCATGGGGCCCAGAGTCAGTCTCCAGCTCTGCTGGACTCCAGGGTTCCTGCTGCTTTCTTATGAAATCAATGAAGCGCCCACAAACATTTATTAGGCCCTACCCCACGAGGCTGGGAAGATGGCCTTCCCGTGGGATGAGTGAGGGAATCCAGGCCCAGAGAAGTCCACCCCAAGCCCCATGTTCTTACCTCAGGCATGGTGGCTGGCTCTGGCGGGACCCACCCCACCGAAGATGTTCAGTGGGCGCAGCCACGGTGCCCTGGGGAGAGGGTGGGGCCTGACCCAGCCGCTGGTGGGTCCCCAGCCCTGGGTGGGGGGGGAGCTCACCTGTGCAGCGGGAGCAGCTGGCAGTCACAGTGGAAGGGGTTGCCGCTGAGGTCGATGAGCTCCAGCCGGCCGAGGTGGGGCAGAGCGGGCACGGCCCGCAGCCGGTTCTTCTGCAGGTATAGGCTCTGCAGCCGGGGCCCCAGGCCCGAAAAGGCCCTGGGAGAAATCTGTGAGGAGATGCCAAGCCTCGGTTTGAGCTCCTGCCAAGCCTGTCTCACCCCGAGCACTGGGAGGTTGCCCCATGCTCCCCCAGCAGAAGGGAAGCAGAGAGCCCAAGATGGCCCAGGCAGGAAGGGCAGTGCAGGGATGGAAACCCTGGTTGGTCTGATCCAGAGCGCCTGCCCTTTGCGCGTCACCTGGACATTCATGGTCCTTTCTACACCCGAACATGGCCTCATAGTGACCGATCCCCTCGGTGGCTCCAGCCCTGCCCTCGAAGTGCACAAGAACACCACAGATCCACTTCCTCCTTCCTCCTCGCTCTGGTAGTACCGTCCCTGGCCGGCCTCCCCGTGTGGCCCCGGAATCCAGCTGGTCTGTCACCACACCGGAGCTCCCTGGGAGCAGTCACAGCCTCAGGCTCATCCCAGGGGCACCCAGGCCAGCCTCAGGCCTGACTGCAGGGGCAGCAGTGTTTGCTGGGGGAGTGCATGCGGCATGGGGCCTCATGCTGCCCCCCCTCCACTCGGGAGCCCACCTGCTCCAGGCCGCTGCTGTTCAGGAAGAGGTGCTGCAGGGACCCGCCCACGGGCCGGAAGGCCCCATCTGGCAGGGTTCCGAGCGGGTTCCCCGAGAGCTGCAGCTCCAGGAGGACAGGCAGCCCCTCCAAGGCCCCAGTGGGCACCCCTTGCAGCTGGTTCCCGTCCAGGTGCAGCTTCTCCAGCTCCAGAGCTGGGCCTATCGCCCCCGGGGACACTTGGGCGATGCGATTGCCACTTAGGTAGAGCCAGCGCAAGGCGGGCAGGCCCGTCAGGTCCCCGGGTTCCAGGCGGTCCACGGCGTTGTTCTGCAGATGCAGGGAGAAGAGGCTGGGCAGGGCGCGCAGGGCGGCCCCGGGCACTTGCCGGAAGCGGTTGCGCTCCAGGTACAGGTAGCCAAGGCGGGGGGCCCCCTCAAGGGCAGCCGCGCTGAGGCCGGAGAGCCGGTTGTCCGAGAGGTAGAGGTAGATCAGGCTGCCCAGCCCCTCCAGGGCGCCCGCCGCCAGCTCGGAGAGGCCACAGTGCTGCAGGTGCAGCGACACCAGCTGGCCCAGGCCCAGGAAGGCCGCCGGCGGCACCGAGGGGAAGCGGTTCCGCCTCAGGTCCAGCAGCTGCGTGTCGTTGGGGAAGCCGCGGGGCACGGCCCGCAGGCCGCGGCTCTCGCAGCCGCTGTGCCGGGTCTCGGCGGCGCACACGCAGGCCCGCGGGCAGGGCCGGGCGGCCCCGTCGGCCTCCGGGGGCGCGCCAGGGGGGGCGCGGGGCCGCGCGGCCGCCCGCCGCTCCTCCTCCTCCTCCGCCGCGTCCCCGGGGCAGCGCAGGTCGGCGGGCCTCAGGGCGTCCAGGGCCTCCCCTCCGAGGCGCCGCGGCCCCCGGCACGTGCCGTCCGAGCGCACCCGCGCCCGCGCCAGCCACTCGAGCAGCGGCCGGGCCTCACAGCCACACCACAGAGGGTTCCCCCGCAGCCGCAGCCGGCGCAGCTGCCCGGGGCCCCGCAGCGGGGGCAGGGCGGCCAGCTGGTTCCCGCGCAGGTCCAGGGTGTGCAGGCGGGGGCAGCGGGCGAAGGCCCCGGCGTCCAGGGCCTGCAGGGCGCCGTGGTCCAGCAGCAGCTCCCGAAGGCCGGGCAGCGCCAGCCCGTCCTCCTCGCCCACGTAGGTGAACGGGTTGTGGCCCAGCTCGAGGCGGGCCAGGACGCGGGCCTGGGACAGGGCGGGCCCGGGCAGGGCCTGCAGCTCGTTGTGGTGCAGGCTGAGGCGGCGCAGGGCGGGCAGGCCGGCCAGGGCCTCGGGGGCCAGCACGCTGAGCGCGTTGTGGGACAGGCGCAGCCAGCGCAGGCGCGTCAGCCCCTGGAAGGCCATGGCCGGCAGGTAGACCAGCGCGTTGTGGGCCAGGTTCAGCGTGGCCAGCGCCCCCAGCGCCCCGAACGTCCCCGGCCGCAGCTCCTCCAGCAGGTTGCCCTCCAGCTCCAGCCGCTGCAGCGAGCCCAGCCCATCCAGGGCCTCCTGGGGCAGCGAGCCGAGGCGGTTGGAGGCCAGGTTGAGGAAGAGCAGGCGGCCCAGGCCGCGGAAGGCGCCCTCGGCCACCAGCTCCGCGCGGCAGTGGCGCAGGTCCAGATGTGTCAGATGGGGCAGGTCCCGGAAGGCAGCGGGGGGATCACCTTCAGCATGTTGCCTTGGAGGTCCAGCCGCTGAGTCAGCTGCGCGGAGAGGGGCAGGGGGAGGCTGAGCGGCGCGAGGACACGCGCTCTCTCCTCGTTCTCTTCACCTGGCTGCCCCGATACCTGCCGCGGCACTTCTCACATTGAACCATCGCTGCCCGTTTACGTTCTCCCCCCACCCCCGCCCCCCAGCTCTTGACTCTACAGAAGCAGAGACCCTTATTTCAGTATATCCCCATTCTTTCTAGTTCTCTCCCATAGGGTTTGTAATTCATTATTTATCTTCTTTTTTTAAAAACTATTTATTTGTCAGAGAGAGAGCACGAGCAGGAGGAGGGGGAGGGGCAGAGGGAGAAGCAGCCTCCGTGCTGAGCAAAGAGCCCCAATGTGGGACTCAATTCCAAGATCCTGGGATCATGACCTGAGCCGAAGGCAGACACTTAACCGACTGAGCCACCCAAGCGTCCCAATTCAGTATTTATCTTATGGGTCACCTACTTGTTCCAGTCCCACAGAATTTTAAATAGATTATCTCCCTAGTGGTGATTGTTGTTCCCATTTTACGGATATGAAGACTGAGGCTCAGAGAGGAAAAGTGGCATGCTAAGGTCCCCCAGCCAGGCCGTGGCAGATCCACTGATGCCAACCCGGGCTCTTCCTGCTGTCCTCCCTGCTCCCCTCACCCTGCTAACCTCAGGGATGGCATTTGGCACCTCAGTGAGGTTCTGGTGCCGACAGGCGACATGCCGTCCGGGATTGTCGCAAACGCACGTCTGTGGGCAGCGCTGGGCAGCTGTATGCCAGGCTGGGCCCAGTGGCAGCAGCAGAGAAAGCAGCAGCACCAGGGAGACACTCTGGGGCCTGGGAGAGGGCGGGAGGGTCAGTTGTTCATAGGGGCAAGCATCCCATACTTTCCACTCACCAAGCCCAGCTCCTGTTTCCAGAGCCCCTCGGATGTCTTCCTCCTGTGGCCCCAGTGAAGGTCTCGTTGCCCTGAGCCTCACAATGCGCCATGCAACAAAGATTCTATTGTAAGCCTTGTTTAACACTCGGGGAAACTGAGGCTCAGACAGGCAGCCTGGCGAGACTCTTCGGCCGCCTGCCCCTCGACTCAGGGAGGCCTTGCTGAATGTAGGGATGACCTGAGGCCTCAAAGGGTGTGCCCGGGCTGTGGAGAGGCTCCTGACCTCCCAGTGTGAGGGGGGCAGAGAGAGAAGCAGCCAGTCCCCAGGTGCAGCGGCACCCACTGTGAGAAGACGGCCTGCAGCCAGAGGGGGACCCAGGCCGGGCCCAAGTGTGTAAGGCAAGGCTTGGAGGGCCAGGTACTGTGGGGGCCGGGAGGCTCGAGGGGACGTCCTGGCTGGTCAGAGCCACACTGGTGGTGAGTGAGAGGCTTGGGCCTCCGTTTATTCCGCTTTCGTCCATCTGATGGCACCCCACCAGTCCGGACTGGGATGCGGGGAGCTGAAGGGACGGGCTTGGGCTGTGCTTCGGGTAGCTCCATCCCCTTCCCCGTCCATCTTCCCCTAACTTACGCGTCCATCAGCCAGGGGAGCCCTTCACCTCACAACCACAACCACGGCCTGTTGCCTCAGGGGTGACCGCTGCCACCGGGGCTCTCCTGGCTCCGCCACGCTGCTCACCACCACCAGCCCAAGGGAACTGTCCACGATACAGACGGGCTTCCGACACCGCCAGCTTAAAACCCTCCGGCATCTCCCCACTGCCTTTGGTGGCAAGTCCCGACTCCTGACCCCACCTGGAACGTGCTCAGACTCCCTAGGGCACCCTTGGCTCCCACGACACAGCTTCCTCCTCGCCGCCCGTGACACCTCAGTCCCCCGGCTCCTCCTGCCACTCTCAGACCACATCTCCGGCCGCCACCCCGGAGCCTGGGCCCCCTCCCTCCCCGGAGCCTGCGCTGGGCCCCCACCCTCCTCACTGCTTGTTGCCATCTGTTGTTCGGTCTCCTTGAGGTCCCCGTCCCCTTGAAGGCCAGGGCTGCTGGCATCCTCCCGAGGCTCAGGGTGGACCAGGAAAGGGGGCTCCCGTGGGGACAGATCCTTCAGGGACAAGTGTCCGGGTTCAGAGGCCTGCTGAGCTCTCAGACGAGCCCCGAAGGACGCGCCCACGGCGGCTCGCTGCAGCGGCCCCCTCCGATTCACCACCTTCCTCAGAAACCACTTCGGGGGCACCCTTGGGGAATCTCTCCCCCCGCAGATCCCAGAGCCCCTTTCCCCCAACCCGTCAGAGGCCCAGAGAGGGCCAGGGGCTTGCCTGCAGCCCCTCAGTTCCCCTAGACGCCCCTGGTACCCGCCAGGGCCCAAAGACTCACCCCTCCATGCCGCCTCGCCTTGCACTGCCGGTCTAGCCTGGATGCCGCGGGAGCCCCCCTGTCGGGCCTGCAGGCCTGGCAGCGGGGACGGGGCTGAATGGGAGGCATTGTGGGCAGCCCAGCCCGAGGCCGAGGTGAAGGAGGGGCGGGCAGGGGCGGGAGAGGCGGCTGGAGTTACAGGGCCTCCTGCCCAGAGCCGGCTCAAGGCTCAGGATCATGGGCCAGGCCTGAGAGCCCAGCCTGGACAGCCGGGTCCCGGGCCGGCTGGCAGGGAGGGGCGTCTCGGGGCCAGTCTGTGGGTCCCAGACCTGGGCTCCCTCCCAGCTGTGGGCTGTCGGGTGGGGGCTGCTCCTCACTGAGCCTCCATTTCCTCTGCTGTAAAAAAGCCATATTAGCAACCAGCTCACAGGGTTGCTGTGTGGGTCCAGGTAGGCAGCGGGAACACAACAGATGCTCAAGAATGGTTGACTCTACCGTATTACACATTTACATACATCCTTTAACACCGCATAGATGATATTCTGTGATATTTTTTCACTCAACATCAAATTATCGAGTGATCCTGGCTGATTCAGTTTAGTCATGTTCATTTTAACTGCTGTGTAATAGCCCATTGTATACGGGTGGCCACTCTACTTATCCGTTAATCTTAGAGGTTTTGATTGCCTCCAATTTTTTTTTTTTGCCTCCATTATAAACAATATTGCAAAACAATATCCAAATACAGGGCGTCTGGGTGGCTCAGTGGCTCTCTGCTCAGCAGGGAGCCTGTTTCCCCCCTACTCCCCGCCCTGCCTGCCTCTCTGCCTACTTGTGATCTCTCTCTGAAAAATAAATAAATAAAATCTTTAAAATAAAAAAACCAATATCCAAATACTTTTCTTCCTGGGCACATGTGCATTTAGAAAAAAATGCAACAGAGGCACTTGGGTGGCTCAGCTAAACCTCTGACTCTTAGCTCAGGTCCTGATCTCAGGTCCGTGAGTTCAAGCCCCATGTTGAGCTTCACGCTGGACAAAGAGCCTACTTAAACAAAAAAAAAAATTTTTTTTTTAAAGATTTTTATTTCTTTGACAGAGAGAGAGATCACAAGCAGGCAGAGAGGCAGGCAGAGAGAGAGGAGGAAGCAGGCTCCCTGCTGAGCAGAGAGCCCGATGCGGGGCTCGATCCCAGGACCCTGAGATCATGACCTGAGCTGAAGGCAGAGGCTTTAACCCACTGAGCCACCCAGGTGCCCTCAAAAAAATTTTTTAATGCAACAATTTATGTAAACCATAGCAAACTTTTATACATCCTGTGATTGTTCAGGATTTTATACGTCCTGTGATTGTATTTCTGGTGGATTTGCATTCAGTTTGCTTGGATTTTTTTGTTTTGGCCAGAAATAGTGCCATGCCATAGACTTGCATTGTGCCAATTTCATGTCAGCAGCATTACGGTGTGTGTACTCTTCGTTTTTTTTCCACTCAACATTCTGTTTGTGAGCTTCATCTGTGTTGCATATCTTAAAAATTTTTTATATAGCATTCCAGGACTCCATTCCATATGTATTCCACAACAGCGGCATGAGGGGGGCAGGAGAGCCGTCTGCCCCAGATGCAGGGACCGAGGGAGTGTGCGGTTGGTAGGGAATTTAAATGCAATGGGACGTGGTTGGTTTGCTTTTCATTGTCATCATGTGCTGGCGATTCTAAACAATGCTGATGCTAAAATATTCCTCCCTGCTTGGGCAGACCATTCTCACCTCCACCTTCTTGGTACCACATGGTGCAATTAATCCATTCCACTCTTGAAGGACTTTCAGGTTGTTTCCAGGCTGAGGCTGTTATGAAGAGGGCTGCTTACAATGTTTGCACGTTTTTGTTTTTGCTTTTTTTTTTTTAAAGATTTTATTTGAGAGAGAGTGCACGAGAGAGTGAGCATGCACGAGCAGGGGAAGAGGGCAGAGAGAGAGGGAGAAGCAGGCTCTTCGCTGAGCAGGGAGCCCGATGTGGGGCTCAATCCCAAGACCCAGGGATCATGACCTGAGCCAAAGGCAGATGCTTAACTGAGCCACCCAGGTGTCCCTGTTGCACGTCTTTCAGGGAACATAGGGCAGCCCATCTCTGTTGGGATAGACGGGTGGGTGGAACCACTGGCCATAGTATATGCTTATTTTCAGCTTCAGTGAATATTGCCAAAGAGTTTGTCTAACTGTTTGCACCAATTTACACTTGCCCCAGCATCGTAGGAGCTCCACTGCTCCACACTCTCACCAATGCTTGGTATCATCCATCTTGCACTTTTGCCATCCTGAGGTATAATAGCATCACATGATGATTTTAATGTGCGTTTCTCTGAAGACTAATGAAAAGTAGCATCTTTTCATATGCTTTATTGTGAAGTCCCCATTCGAACCTTTTTGTTCATTTTTCTAATGAGTTGTCTTTTTATTAACTTGTAGAAACTTTACATATTCTGAATTATTTTAAGATATATATTGCAGGGGCGCCTGGCTGGCTCAGTCGGTGAGGCGTGTGACTCTTGATCTCAGGGTCACGAGTTTGGGTCTCACATTGGGTATAGAGATTCCTTAAAACTAAAAACTAAAAAAAAAAAAAAAAAAAAAGCATCAATAAGGGAGTAAAAAAGCAAGTCACAGAGAGAGAAAATAATTGCAATATTTATCTTATTTTTAAAAAATATTTTATTTGAGACAGAGAGAGAACGAGGTGGGTGAGGGGCAGGGGGAGAAGATGCAGACTCCCTGCTGAGCACAGAGCCGAACTTGGGGCCTGATCCCAGTACCCCAAGACCATGACCTGAGCCACAGGCAGACACTTAACCAACTGAACCATGCAGGTGCCCCAATATTTTATTTAATTTTTTAAGATTTTATTCATTTACTTGACAGAGATACAGCAAGAGAGGGAACACAAGCAGGGGGAGTGGGAAAGGGAGCAGCAAGCTTCCCGCTGAGCAGGGAGCCAGAGGCGGGGCTCAATCCCAGGACCCTGGGATCATGACCCGTGCAGACACCAAGAGTTGGATGCTTTACCGACTATGCCACCCAAACGCCCCCACTTTGATGCCTTTTGATAAACAAAGTCCTGTTCTCACTGCTACACAGTGTCCATTGTGTGATTACCCAACAATGGCAAACCAAGGAGGTTAAATGCAGATTAGTGTATTAATCTTTTTTTACTCCCAAGGTCTCTAAGATATTCACATACATGAACTCCTAAAAGATTAGTAGTTTTGTCTTTTACATTTAGGATTTTTTTTTTTTTTAAAGATTTTATTTATTTGACAGAGAGAGAGATCACAAGTAGGTAGAGAGGCAAGCAGAGAGGAGGAAGCAGGCTCCCTGCTGAGCAGAGAGCCCGATGTGGGGCTCGATCCCAGGACCCTGAGACCATGACCTGAGCCGAAGGCAGAGGCTTAACCCACTGAGCCACCCAGGCGCCCCTACATTAAGGATTTTTTAAATTGTGGTAAAATGTGCATTACATAAAATTTACAATTTTAACCCTGTAAGTGTACAATTTAATGAAATTAAGTGCGTTCACAGTGCTGTGCAAACTATTACTATTACCCATTTCCAAAACCTTTTCGTCATCCCAAACAGAAAAACTTTACACCCAAGAGACAGTAACTCTCCTGTCTTCACCCGGCCCCTAGTAACCTCTCTCCAAGCTACCTCCTATCAGTGCTGGGGCGCCTGGGTGGCTCAGTGGGTTGAAGCCTCTGCCTTCGGCTCAGGTCATGATCTCAGGGTCCTGGGATCGAGCCCTGCATCTGACTCTGTCCAGCAGGGAGCCTGCTTCCCCCTCTCTCTCTGTCTGCCTCTCTGCCTACTTGTGATCTCTCTGTCAAATAAATAAAATTAAAAAAAAAACCCAAAAGATTATCAGTGCAATCACATATTACTTGTCCTTTCGTGTCTGGCTTCCTTCACCGGGCACCTTGCTTCAAGGCTCATCCAGGCCACAGCATGTGTCCGAAGTTCATTCCTTTTTATGAATGAACAGTACTCCACTGGGGGGGGTGGTGGTGGTGTGGTGTGGTGTGGTGTGGTGTGGTGTGGTGTGGGGTGTGTGTGTGTGTGTGTGTGTGTGTGTGTGTATGCATTTTTACAGATTTATTTATGTTTATTTTAGGGAGAGAGAGAAAACAGGGGACAGGGGGTGGGGCAGAGGAAGCGGGAGAGAGAGAAACCCAAGCGGACTCCCTACTGAGTGTGGAGCCCAACACGAGGCTCGATCTCACGACCCTGAGATCACGACCTGAGCTGAAACCAAGAGTAAGACGCTCCACCGACTGCGCCCCCCTGTATACTGATCACATTTCATCCGCCCACACTAGGCAGTGTCCTCCTCTTGGCTCTTGTAATGCCGCTGTGCACGTGGTTGTACAGGTACCTGCTGGGGTCCCACCTTCCCTTCTGGGTGCACACACACCGGAGGTGGGAGTGCACGCAGTTGGAAGCCTTTTCTCCACCTTGTCTCGTTCTCTTCCCTCGCCCTCCCCCCAGAGCCAACCACGTTCCTGAGATAGTAGCTTCACTGTAACATATGGCATTAAAAATTTTAAACTAGGGGCACCTGAGTGGCTCAAAGGGTTAAGCCTCTGCCTTCGGTTCAGGTCATGATCCCAGCGTCCTGGGATCGAGCCCCACATCGGGCTCTCTGCTCAGGAGGGAGCCTGCTTTCCCCCTTTCTCTCTGCCTGCCTCTCTGCCTACTCATG
>CM053611.1:103061677-103086486 GCA_028646535.1 Procyon lotor
CAAAATACATATATTTTTAAGGGCGCCTGGGTGGCTCAGTCTGTTAAGCATCTGCCTTCGGCTCAGGTCATGACCTTCAGGTCCTGGGATTGAGTCCTGCATTGGGCTCCACGCCTCAGAAGGTAGTCTGCTTCTTCCTCTCCCCTGCTCTCAAATAAATGAATAAAATCTTTAAAAAAAAATTTTTTTTAAGTTTTTAAGTAATCTCTACACTCACCATGGGGGTCGAACTCACAAGCCTGGTTCTTCCGACTAAGCCAGCCAGGCCCGGTAACTGCCGCAAGTCCTCTCACGCACGCCTCACACGTGGTAATTAACCATTTTCTTCCCTGATGGACATTGAGGTCATTGATTTTCATGAAACTGCCCTTGTAACTTTGTCACCTTGCACACGTGTACAACGGCTTCTCTAAAGGCAGATCCTTAGAAATGGAATTTGGGGTCACGGGCTACTTATCTTCACCAAGTCCCCCCGAGATTGCTCTCCGAAGTGGTCTGATATCCCTCGGGCAACATGCGGAATGTAAGAGATTCAGCTCTTTCCTGGGGTCCCCTCTCTGTGACATCTGTTTCTGGTCCAAAATGGCATCACTGTGGCTTTATTTTGCATTTCCTTGATTTCCAGTAAAGGGGAACATCTTTTTTGCTTCTCAGGCTGTTTCCTCTGCGAACTGCCTGTTTATATCCCTTGCCCAATTTTCAGCCGGATGCACTATTCTCAGCACTAGTCCTCATGCGACATACGTGGGAGTCTTGTGTTCTCTCACCTTGCCAGTTCTTAATGGTATTTTTGGTCATTGTTTTTCATTTTTTATTTTGACACCAGCAAATTTCCTTATGCCTTGTGCTTTTGTGAAGTCAAAAGAGGGCTCTTGTACTTTACTTCCTTTAAAAAAGGAATCTGGAACCTTGGATCTGGATCATTTTGAACCTGGACCCCATCCTGTCCCCTGCGTTCCCCAGACTCCTATCTTGAACGCTGGGCTTCCCACATACACGCCTGTGCCTGAACACAGTTGCTTTTGAACCCACGGTATGTGCGGATTTCCTTCACTCAGCACCTTTCCTCATTCACTCATGGCATGCATGTATAGCCGGAGTTGATGTGTTTGGGGTCTCAGATGCTTGTGATCAGGAAGTGCCACCACCTGGGAGCACCTCTGGCCATGCTTCCTGGGGATTTTCTAGTCTGAGCTTCAGAATGGAGTCATTGCTGCTTCAGCTCCAAGCCTGCGGTTGGACCACCTTCAGCGAGAACAGTCTAGTGCTGAGCAGCCCTTTTGCACGGGGGGTCACATGCCGTCTAGGCCGAGGCATCTCTGATCTTGCAGACCCCAAGTGGCGATGCTCAGGGACCCGAGGCCTGTGTAATCTCAGGGCTGGCTGTAGTTCTTGGAAGTGTTGAGTCGGGGACGTTCCAAAGGCTACACAGCTCTCTCAGTAAGCAGCCGAGTTGGAGGCTGAGCCTGAGGCCCTTCCCCGCCCCTGCTGCTGTCAGGAGTCTTGAACTCTGGGCTGGTCCAAAGGACTGAGAAGGGGCCGGGGTCTGTACCCCTGACGGAGGACCAACAGGACCCTCTGCAGTGTGTGAGTCCAAGGAGGCAGGCAGCGCTGGCCTCCTGCAAAGTTAAATGAGATCCGTGGTGCATTTCTCAGTCTGAACTGAGGCTTGGGCCTCCATGACCTAGGAGGCCACAGGGGCCGGCACCAGGCAGCCTGGAAGGGAGAGCCAGGCTAAAGAACCCTGAGGAGACCTCTACTCAGCCCCGAACCTCAGTTTCTTCATCTGTTAAATTATCACCTGTGATAAGTTCTACTTGAATCTTCAGACTCAGCTCTTACATCCCTTTTATTTTCAGATTTGAGAGAGAGCACGTGCGCAGGGGGAGGGGCAGAGGCCAAGGGAGAGGAACTCTCAAGCAGACTCCTTGCTGAGCGCACAGCCCGACAGGGGGCTTGATCTCACCACCCTGAGATCATGACCTGAGCTGAAATCAAGAGTCGGGATGCTTAACTAAGCCACACCCAGGCGGCCCTTGGACCCCTAACTCCCGAAGACTTCCCTGACCTCATTGCCCACTGTCCCTTACCCTGAGCCATGTTAGTTAGTTAGAATGTTAGTCTCCTGCGCCAGACTGGGAGCCCCCCAAAAGCTGTGCCTATGGCCGAGAGCTCAAAACAGGGCCTGGCAGAGGAGTGCGGTTGGAGTTGGTCAGACCTCCACCTGTCTTCTGCCGTATCACCTCACAGGGGCGCAGGGCGGGTAGGGGGGCCAAGGCATGGGCACCTCTTCCACCACCCAGCAGCTCCTGAGAAAGCTGGGAGTGACCTCTTCAATCCTGTGGGAGACACGCTCCCCAAGCGTGCCTTCTGTTTAAGGTAGGCAGTAAGGACAGTCGGCTTAGCTGTCCTCGCACCACATGAGGCAAAGGGAAGGAAGGACCCCGAGGAAGGTGCCCTCCACTCCAGGCCCTATGGCCAGATACCCCAAGGTGGCTTCCCAGCCAAGCTCAACCCTGTGACGCGACCTTGCTAGCCAGACCCAGGGGATGCCTCACTGTGCAGCCAGTGGGGCTTGAGGCAAAATCCGGACAGTGTCCGGCTTAGCCTGGCCCGTCAGTAGAGCAATGCAGGGGCTGGGGAACTGCGGTCCGAAGGCAAGGTAAAGGGTAAGATGAAGCGGGACAGCTGAACATGCCCGACTCGGGCCCTTCAGTGCCCAGCGGAGCTCCTTCCACGCTCCCTGACCCCCAGGAGGCGCAGCCGGCTCCTGGGCACGAACATCCAGCTGTCCAAGGGGAGCTGGCCTGTCCGGACAACCCGGGCCTGGGCAGCAGAGGCTGCCTCGTGGGACGACACAAGGGGGGGCGCAGGGGCTCTTCTGCGGACGGATGAGCCCGCACAGACCGAGGCGGGGCCCCGGGTACTAAGCCCCAAGAATGCCCACTGCAGGTGAAAGACTGCTCAGTCCCCATGCTTGCCACACATGACTTTATTTGTGAAGCCCCGGGCACAGCCCAGACACGCAGAGAGCACAGAGGGGAACTACAGAGCGTGGGGGGTGGGGGGCAGCTCCAGGGCAACCCCCATTCCGTCCGGTCCTTTACGAGCGAGCGTCGAGCTGCAGCTCAGGCTCCGTGGGCCCCACCCCTGCCCCCTGGGCCAGAGAACAGGCTTGGGCTTGCCAAAGAGCCCCCTTCAGCGTGGCCCCCAGGCCAGTCACACACATCTCAAGAGCATAGGGCGAGCCCCACTGGGTCCGGAGCCCGCACCATCTACCCGGCAACTTCTGCTCCGAGACCCCTGGGGTCTGCCACCAGCTTTCCTTCCTGTCCACACAGCATGGGAACCAGGGTCCTGCCTTCTGCTCACCTCCCCGTGGGCCCAGGCCCGTGGGAGTCTCTGCCCTCCAGGCTGTAGAGGTCAGCCCAGCACGGATGGACAGTGGGGATGGCAGCGGCCATAGGACCAGGCTTAGTGACAGGAAGCAAAGTCAGCCACTAAATGAGCAGCCCCAGATAGGGCGGGAAACGCAGCCCAGCCGCGACACAGAGGGAGGGGACGGCAGACAGACAGCAGCTCCCCAGGCTCTGGGGCAGCCCAGCAGGGTAGGGAAGGCAAGGTGAGAGGGGACAGCCACCAGGGCCTCGAGCTGGAGGCGCAGATCAGCAGCGCGCTCAGATGGCAAGGGGTTTAATGGCAGAGCAGCTTGCAGCCCTTTCAGGGGGCCAGCTCCCCTCCAGCAGGACCAGGGCCAGTCCAGCAGGGCGACATTAAAAACCCCAACCCTGACAGGAAGCGCACACCTGCACACGTACCACACCGACGCACACCCGGGGACCGACACGACACAAGCGACAAAGACCCTCCCTGCCTCTGGCCAGAGTCCTTCATCCGAGTCCCTTCCCAAGTCACTGGTCCGGGTCACGGGCCGAGGGGAGGCTGGCATCGCATCTAAACCTTGTACAGCGTCTGCAGCAGACTGTGGCGGGCAAAGGAGCAGGACTCCAGGGCACCGTTGGGCCTGTGAGGAAAGAAGGGTCAGTGCAGGGGGCGGGAGGGAGCGCCACACAGCTTGGGGCCGAGGACCTCAGGCTGTAGCAGGGGCACCTTCCCCACTAAGGAGGGGGGCGGGGCCGCTTCTGAGGCCAGGAATGTGCTACTCTGTTTCTCTGACCTTCAGGATGACTCTGGGGGAGACGTTAGGAGCTTGCCTTCTGTACACCGCGGGGCAGGCGTGTGTGAAGCTCAGAGAAGCAGCAACGCACACCAGGCCACGCGGCCCGGAGCTGGCCGGAGCGCAGGCCCCTCCTCCCCACCCTGCCGGTGGCCCCAGGGCCAAGGCATCCTCATAGCCACTGCAGTCCTACCTGGGCCCTCACAGATAACAGGCAGGCCACTGTCACTATCAAGATCATGAATCTCACTACAAAGGAAGAATGGAGGCTAGCGAGTGCAGGTGCAGCCAGGATCTGCAGCCCACAGACATCTGACCTGGTCTAGGATCGCCCCGGGATCCTAGACCACTGGGCCAGGAGTGGAGGGAGGGGAAATGTACCTGTGACTCTGTGGTCACCCAGTCACCTCAAAGAAGGCCTAAGGGACAGCTTTTACCAGTCCCCTTCTTTTAAAGTGGAAGAGACAGAGGCCTGTGCTGGGGGGGCAGGGGCAAGCAGCCTGCCCCTGCCAGGGGGCAACCCAAGAGTTTCTTCTTGTGGGTCCACACCCAGCCCAAGGGCAACAGAAAAGCAAAGGGAACAATTCTGACTCAAAGCTGGAGGAGACAAAAGGAACTGGGCTTTGTCAGGGGGTGGCAGGCAGGGGCTGGGGCCATCGTGTAGGGTGCTCCGGGGAGCTAAGCCCTGGGGTCAAGGCAATGTCATGTCCCCCCGCCATGGGAACAGGCATGGGGACAGTGCAGCTTATGGGAGGCAGGCCATGAGATCTGCAGCCAGGGTGAGGGCTTGCCCTGGGCTCTGGCAGAGGGGCTAAACACTCAGCTGTTCACCCAACGTGGGGCTCGAACTCATGACCTCAAGATCGAGAGTCACAGGCTCCACCGACTGAGCCAGCCAGGTGCCCCACAGCTTGACTTTTCATAAGGGCCAGTCTAGCTGCCACGGAAGGGGTGGCGTGGGCCACGGTGGCGGAGGGCATAGGTCTGGGAGTGGCAGGTGGGCAGACCTGCGAGAGCACGAGGCCCAAGGAGCACATGGGACCGTAAGATGTCGTGGTGGCCAAGAGGCCGTGGCCCCGACAGTCCCGGAAGCTGTCCAGTGATCCTCACCACACCGAGTACTTGCTCACGTCCTGCAGGCGAAGACTGCGTTCTCCCTCCCCTGCCCCTTTCCCTTCTCTCAAGGCACTGGATTCACAGGAAGTGTGGATGGTCCAAGCCACCAGAGACAATCTTGATTCAAGAGCTTGGTGGGGCAAATAGGGAGACCGAGGCCTGACACAGGGCAGGAGTGGGCTGGGGCCACGGAGGACCTCAGTGAGGACAGGGGACGAGCCTTCCAACCCATCCCTCGAAGGCGCTGGGGTCTGAAGGCTCCTTGTTACCCAATGTGCCCACTGTCCCACCACGGCCCAGGACCCTCCTCCAGGACAAGGCCAAGGTTTCTAGGTCTCTGAGCACCTGGCATCCGCAGGGGAGGGGCCTGTGGCTGCAGCAGGCAGGTGTGATAGGGCCCTCTAGCCCCAGCCCTGTAGCTAAGGGAACGTCACCAAGGACCTCGAGCAGCACAGCAAGACTCGGCAAACCCCGTAACTCTCCAGTGCTGCTTCCTCATCAGGAAATGGGGGGCCACTCCATGTGCTCTCTCTCAGGAAAAGGCACGGAGGGAGAGACTCAAACCCAGATGCTGAGAGCCCCACACAAGGGGAAGCCTCCGCGGACCAGGGGTTGCATATGCGGGATGCGGCTGCCCCATGGGCTGATGAGGACACACTCACTTGGTCACGAACGCCAGCAGGAGGGGTGCAAGGGCCTTGGGGAAGTAGTCCTGCTGCACCATGTGGTTCAATGCCATCAGAGGGCCGTACAAGTTGGCAATGGCCTTGATCTTGTCTTCACTCTGTGAAGGGAACACACAGCACGGGGCAGGGTGAAGCTGCAGGGCCCCCTGGTGTGGGAAGCCCTAGGTCTCCACCACCCAGCCCTGGCTGCGAGAGCCCCAGGGCCGAGGACAAGCTGAACCCCATCATGAAGGGAGAGGCTGCTTAAGCACCCGAGGCCCCAGCAGGACTCAGGTGTGGGACAAGGTGGTGGGTGGGTAGGCCTGACCAGAGCCGCCCCTGGTGTCCCCCTCCCGCCCCGGCTGCCGCACCTTGAGCAGACCCATGTGGACGAGGAGCCGCGTGAGGAAGGCGTTGGAGTTGAAGGAGGGGGAGCTGAAGGCCTTCTTCATCAAGGCATCTGCAACGCAGAAATGGCCGTGGGGCAGCAAGTCTGTCGCAGCGAATGGCTGCTCCCCAGCCAAGGGCACGCAGCCCTGGCACACACGGGCTGAAGCCCGCCTCCTGCAGAGTCAGCTGAACACAGACTGTGCTCACGAGTCCCAGGCTGACGGGACAGCCAGCACCAAAGGAAAGGCTCAACCTGCCAGCTGTGACACCTTTGCCCTTCCTGTCCTGACCTCACACTGAAAAGGGGCTTGGGGACCTTGCACGACCAGGGGGTGGGGGTGGAGATGAAATGAGGCAGATCACCCTGGGGCAGGTTTGGGCCACTCTGTGGGGGAAGGGGGGGAGAGCAGAGAAGGGAGGGAAACGGGGAGCGGGGGCTGACATGCTGCGTGGCTACGCACTTCCAGGCTAGGCTGTTCAGGGAAACAGAATTCAGGTAATTTATTCCCATCAATGCCCACGGGGCTGGGAGCTCAGGGAGCAAGCTTAGAGGTTCCACCCCACCCTGGCCAGCCCACCCTGCCTCGCTCCCCACTGGCCCTCCTGCCTCAATGCCGCCCAGAGCGCGCCAATCTGGGACAAAGCGCCGCACGGAGCTCCACTCCTCTCTGCCCTGTTCTGTGCACCAAGCCCTTCCTCCCCTCCCTGCCTGACGGAGCCTGGACCCTGGGGCGGGGCTCAGCCACAAGAGCTCACGGTGGAAGGGGACAGGTGCCTCAGTGGAACCTGCGGAGGAAATGGGGTGGCGAGAGAGGGTCACGAAGGACCAGAGAGATCTCGGGAGGCCCTGGGAACGCCGTGGGAAAAGCAGGCATCCTTCAGGCTTCCACGTGGAGGGGACGGAGTGCAGGGGCTCACAGATCAGGACAAAAGCTCATGACCTCTCCTCTGGGAGGACTGCCCCGTAAGAGCCTTGGGGCTGTGACTGTCTGGTCTTGCTATGGCAGATGCCACCTGGATGGGGTCTAACTAGGCATAACTATATGGCTCTGGAAAGACCTCACTTTCCCCATCTGCAAAAGATAAGAGAGGACAGCAGCTAGGCTACTCCACGGCAAGAACCTAACAAAAGAACAAGCAGGAGGGCATCGCCTGAGCCCTGAGACAGCAAGAAGGCAGAGCCAGCCACGTTACCTACTGCATCCTGCACGGCCGTCCTCACCGCGGCTTCATCCTTAAACACGGACGACACCTTCAGGAAGGCAGAGACCACCTTTTCTGGGTCAGAGGTGTCAGTCTGAGGACACAAGAGACAATGGCCAGTCACCAGGGGCCAGAGCTCCAGTGAAGGTGCGCCTGCACCTGCCGCTGGTTGGAGGAGGCCTGGGCCCCACCAAGGCCTCCGGGGGGCGGGGGCAAGGCTGGGTCCTGCCTCACCCCTCGCTGGCGCTGTCCCCTGAGCGAGGCACGGGCCTGGCTCACAGCGGTGTGTAATCCACACAGAGCCATCGAGTTGGCATTGACCACGGTGATTCCCACAACCCAGTGATCCCCTTTGGACAACCTAACCCGAACAAATAATGCAGAGTACAGACAGCATTCACGTGCAAGGGACTCAGCTTCACCGAGGTGGAGACAAGGGGAAACAATGCGAGTGTCTAGACACAGTGCAGGCCAAAGCGCAACCTCCACTCACGGGGACGGAGGGCATGACAACGGTCTTGCTGATGCATCTCAACAGATGACGAATGGTATTAGAGTGAAAAAGTGGGCCTTTCATCGCATGTATCATGGGAAAGAAGGAAAAAAACACTGATAAAAAATAAAAAGGAGGGGCGCCTGGGTGGCTCAGTGGGTTAAAGCCTCTGCCTTTGGCTCAGCTCATGATCTCAGGGTCCTGGGATTGAACCTCGCATCGGGCTCTCTGCTCAGCAGGGAGCCTGCTTCCTCCTCTCTCTCTGCCTGCCTCTCTGCCTACTTGTGATCTGTCTCTCTCTGTCAAATAAATAAATAAAATCTTTAAAAATAAGTAAAATCTTTAAAAATAAATAATAAATAAATAATTAAAAAGACATCAGCCAAAATGCCCAGCCAGCTCAGAGAGCGGGCCCGTTTAATTTCTCTGCACTTATCACTTATGCTCGTCCAAACAGTTTCCTCGTCTGTAACACGGCAACGCGGTCCGCATGGCAGGCTGCCAAAGGCTTAAATAACAGAACCTTGTCGGAAAACTCGGGACGGCGCCTGACAGCCACCTCAGGACGACCCAGGGAGCGAGCAAATGAGCGAGGCTAGAGCAAGGACACGATAGGCATGTGACCTCCACGGGAGCCCAGGGAGGACAGGGGTAGGAGGGGAGCCCAGGCGTGTGCGCACGAGAGGGTCCTGGGAAAACTCCCTAATTCCCCAGGCGTCCCCAGGTGCCACACGCCTGCCTGTCAGCGGCCCGCACCCGTTCCCAGCGGCGCGCCATCTGCAACCCTCCCGAGGCTGATAGACACGTGGGTCACACTCATGTTTCTGTGGGTTTAAGAAACAAACACCTAGGTACCTACCCAGAGGACACACACACAGTGATTCGAAGGGGCCCCTGTACCCCAGTGTTTATGGCAGCAAGAGCCACAACAGCCAGACTAGGCAAAGAGCCCAGATGTCCATCGACAGATGAAGGGATCGAGAAAATGAGGGACATATACAAATGGAATACTACCCAGCCATCAGAAAATGAAATATCACCACTTGCAATGACGTGGATGGAACTAGAGGATGTTATGTTAAGCAAAATAAGTCAGAAAAAACAAATACATGATTTCACCCACATGTGGAATTTAAGAAACAAAACAAATGAACTCAGGGGAAGAGAAGGAAAAATTAGGCAAGAACAGAAAGAAAGGCAAACCATAACTCATAACTCTTAACTCCCGGGAATAAACTGAGGGCTGCGGAGTCTGGTGGGTGAGGGAGGGCAACCGGGGACGAGCATCGAGGAGGGCACTTGATCGAATGAGCACTGGGTGTTAATTAAGTGCAATCGATGAATCACTAAATTCTACCCCCAAAACTGAAAGGCACACACGTACACCAGGCAGCCCCCCACTCCCACTGGCAGCGTCCCCTCCCAAAGCCGTACTCTGCTTGTCCCCGCCTTCCTGTGGCTCCAGAAACCGCAGCTCGCAGGGGCCCGGGGCTGGCGGCGCTGTCACCCACCTGCTGGGCTACCAGCACGGAGCTCTTGGGCCCGAGGCGCAGCAGCTTCTCCGGGGAGGGGAAAGCCAGGAACGTGGAAACGTCAGCGGGCGGCGGGGTGGACAGCACGGGGGCTGGCTCCTGAGGGACAGGGGGCACAGGGGGCTCGGGAGAGGCCTGAACCCAGACCTCCCCCCAGAACATGCTCCCCTCGCTCCGGCCAAGGCTCGGAGTCCCGTCTTCTCCCTCCCGCTCACAGGCAGTCCCCCAAAAGGCGAGGGGCCCACAGACGCTGCCCTGACTAGTTTCTAGCGCAGGAGCCTCTGGGGTGCGGGCAAGCCACCTCCTTAGGCCAAGGAGCTCCTCCTTGAGACACACGATGTCCCAGAAATGATGCAGGAGGGGCGTGGGGGCCAGAGAAGCCCCTGCTAGGAACTCTGAGTGGAGCCGAGGGAAGCACTGTTGGCGAGAACCAGAGGTGCCCAGACCACAAACTGAGGAGTGCCCGGCCATGTGCCGAAATGCTTTCCTCAACTGGGAAAAAAGTGCAATTCAACATGAGCGTGGGGGTCCCTGTCCCACCCGTCATTCTCCAGAAGCTGTACTTGGGAGTCTCCGAGGGAAGAGACATGGCCATCCTGCTCACGTCAGCCTCTTAGTGAGACAAGAGGACACGAAGTGTCCTGACTGAGTCACACTCTCCAGAACGGGGGGGCTGTCCCTACGGGTCACCTAGACGGATAGAAAAAGAGTTTCTTTTTTTTTTTTTTTTTAAAGATTTTACTTATTTATTTGACAAAAAGAGAGATCACAAGTAGGCAGAGAGAGAAGCAGGCTCCCCACTGAGCAGAGAGCCCGGCACCGGGCTCGATCCCAGGACCCTGAGATCATAATCTGAGCCAAAGGCAGAGGCTTTAACCCACTGAGCCACTCAGGCGCCCCGGGACAAGTTTCTATTTGTGCTGACTTTTTACCCTATTCTTTCAGAAATATCTACACGTGTTTCATGAGAAATGGCTGCATGGCACACGCTGTAACTCGCTGCAGTGCACAAATGAACAAACATGCCTGTGCTGGGGAAAGTGTGACCAGAGACCAACACAGCCACACTGGGAAGATTTTCTTTTTTTACTCACAGGAGTGTGCATTCAAAACTAGTTTACACCCAAGTTACTCAAGTGGATTCCACACCTACCACCCCCGTGAAGATGTCTCAGGATTTCACATTCGAGGGCCTGGGCTCTGATCCTGGCAAACGACAAGGAACTCACTCCACTCTTTGGGTCCAGAATCTTCCTTGATGGCGTGGAGGACTCCTCTCCTTGCCCTTGCTGTGGCTCCTCCTCCTCCTCCTCCTCTTCTTCCTCCTCCTCTTCATCTTCTTCCTCTTCCTCCTCCTCTTCTCCCTCCTCTTCCTCCTCCTCCTCCTCCTCTTCCTCCTCATCATCCTCGCCCTCATCATCACTGCAGGGGGGAGTTGGCTAAAGCAGACCCTCCCTGCCCAGTGGCCTGTGTTGGCTCCGAGGCCTGGCTCCACAAACCCACAGACCCCGGGCGGGTGGGAGGGAGCCTGCGGAGGGCGGGGGAGCAGCCGCTCCGGGGCGGGCGGGCACGTGGGTCAGCAGGGAGCCCATCGTTCCCCCAGGGAAGCCCACGCTGAGAACACGGAAGAACCAGATCTCATCCCTGTCCCACATGGGCCCCAGTCCCACTGCGGAGACAGAGAAAAGGAAAAAAACGGCCCGTGACAGCTGAGGCCCAGGGCTTGGCAGGAACACCGCCCAGGCTGAGATGCTAAGACTGTGCCACCCGTATCTCACTGCCCACAGGAAGCTGCGGCTGTGGGGGGCAGGGGAATGGGGGCTTCTGGGACCTCGAGCCTCTTGAGGCCATCTCGGAGCCCCCGATCTCAGCAGCGGCCCAGGCCTAGCACTGAGGGGACACAAGTGAGGGGCTGATGGGTGAATGAAGCGGACCTGGGGGCTAGAAGGGCAGAGGGAACCACATGCTGAGGGCCCAAACCGACTCCCATCCAGACGGAGGAAGCGGCCCCGCCAGCCCGGCCCCCGCTCCCCCTCCAGGTGGGCTCCACAAACCCAGAACTCCGCACTCTTGCATCAACATCTTCTTTTCCAGACTGTGTTTCCAAGTCTGCTTTTAAGAACAATCCTGAGCCCACCCCTACTGCCATCCTGACTTCACTGCTGCCCGACCTCCCCTGCCAGCTCAGGTCAAGGCTCATCCCTTCAGAAGCCTCCTCAACTCACCTGCACCAAAGGTGACCGTTCTCAGGCCCTTGCTGCCTCTTTGCTGAACATACGGTAACCCAACTTTCCTTGCCCCACCCCACCCCCGTCCTGCCAGAACTAAGTCTGAGTCAGAAGCCTGTGCTGTCTTGCGCCCCTAATGCCTTGCCCAGCACCAGGCACAGGCAGGGGCTCAAACAACGGTTTCGGAACAAGTAAGAGAGGAAGCACAGGCGCCACAGCTCCCAGCTCCTACCTGAGGGAGGCCAGCACCTTGGCCATGTTGAAGCCATCCAGCACTTCCTGAAGCTGCTCGCAGCCTTCTTCTCCCAGCGCGTTGCCTGTTCACGGGCGGGAGGGGGTGAGAGGAGGAAGGAAGCTCCAGAGGGGCGGCGGGGCCCACCTGGCAGGCCTGGGCCAAGGCCACCACCCCTCTTACCGTTGAGGTCCAGCTTCTCCAGCTCGGTCTTGTCCGCCACGGCCTCAGCAACAGCCAGCGCCGCATCTCTCTTGATTTCACAGAACGACAAGTTCAGCTCCTAAAAATAAAAGGAAGCAGTAGAGGCAAACAGAACCACAGGCCAGGGGACCGGGTCCTACTGCGAAGCCTCTGTTTTCCCCAAGGGAGGGAAAGGCAGGCTCTGTCCTCCAGCCGGGCACAGTAACACCCTCAATAAAAATAATGCCATTTCCCTCGCAGCGCCGAACGTGTGGCCCGTTCTCTCCTGTGGTACCCTCGTGACCTCATCGCTCCCCCCTCCCTTTCTTTTTTTTTTTTTTTTAAAGATTTTTTATTTATTTGACAGAGAGAAATACAGTGAGAGAGGGAACACAAGCAGAGGGAATGGTAGCGGGAGAAGCAGGCTTCCTGCTGAGCAGGGAGCCCGATGCAGGGCTCGATCCCAGGACCCTGGGACCATGACCTGAGCTGAAGGCAGACGCTTAACGACTGAGCCACTCAGGCGCCCCCCCACCCCCCTTTTCAAAAATGAAGAAACCGGCTCATAGCACACAGGCAACAGGAACTGCTTAACATGAGAGGGAAGGTGTGGAAGGACTGAGCCGCGAACCCAGGAGCACCCGGCCTTCAAGACCACCCCACGGCAGCAGCCCCGAGTGCGGGAAGCCCGGCTCCTCGAGGGAAGACACGGGTGGAGCGGGCACCTTCAGCTTGGGCAGGCCCCCGCGCACGGCCTCCGCGATGGCGACGGCACCCTTGGAGCGCACCAGGCAGTCCCCGAAGTTGATCACCTCCACCTGCCGCAAGGTCTTCAGCGTCTGCGGGGAGGAAGCGAAGGCCAGGGTGAGGGTGCAGGCCCCCGAGAGCCCACGGCACACCCCGTCAGTCGCCACACCGTCGTCGTCCCTCTCACCTGGCCTTCTCAGTACTTTACCAGCTCCTACCCCCTCCCGGCCTCTGGAGAACCTCCCTCCACTCTACTTCTGTGCCAGAGCCTTCTTTTTTTTTTTTTTTTTTTTTACGATTTTATTTATTTGACAGAGAGAGATCACAAGCAGGCAGAGAGGCAGGCAGAGAGGGAGGGGGAAGCAGGTTCCCTGCTGAGCAGAGAGCCCGATGTGGGGCTCACTCCCAGGACCCTGAGATCATGACCTGAGCTGAAGGCAGAGGCTTTAACCCACTGAGCCACCCAGGCGCCCCCAGAATCTTCTTCTTGAAGCACACATCCGACCAAGTTGAGCCCCCAACTTAAAACCCTACACGCCCACCTACTACTCATGGGAGAGCCTCAGAGTTAGGAAGGTCAGAGTTAGCAAGGTGCCCCCCACCCCTGCCCCTCCTCCAGCCTTCAGACACACCTTGAACCTTGGTCATTTCAAACCAGGACCAATGGAACAAGGCTCCCTCCCACCTCTGGGTCCCCCCCATGCTGCTGATCCCTCTGCCCAAAACGCCCCTGTGTTCACGGTCCCTTTGCCCTATACAACTTGGCCAAAATGTGACGTCTTCCAGAAAGTCTTCCCTAAGTCTGACTTGAACTTCCTGGGTGTTCCCCGACACTTGCACACATTTCTGCTGACACCCCACAGCAGCAGGACTGGCCTTTCACGGGGCTTGGGGCCCTGTGAGGTCTCGACAGCAGCCAGCTGGCCGGATTCAGGCCCTGTGCTCTCGCTGGCCACTCTTCTCCCTCCTTGAACTAGGGGCTCCTTGGAGGCGGAGTCTGACTCCACTCTGCCTGGCCTGCACTAGGCACAGAGCTCAGTAAACAGCTGATGAAAGAATCAATGAGAAAAACAGGCTGGAACAGCCTTCCACGCAGCCTCGGGAACAAAACCAGCACCAACAGATGGATGTAAAGAGGCAGCTCAGAGGGAGGCGGTATGGACACGCCCAAAAATGGCACAGGCGAGCCTGTGACATGTGCCCCACTCTGGAATTTTCAAAATAGCCGGGGCACATACCTGGTAGATGGGTAGAGGTATCACCTGAAGGTGGGGGGTGTCCAAGAGGCAGCAGCCAGACCTGCTTACTTCTACCCTGACTCCACCACTCCCGCCTTACCTTGGCCATAGCCACAGCGCCCTTCTCAGTGAAGGTGTTGTCGTTCAGGTTGATGACACGCAGCAGGGGGTTGATGGCGAAAGCCTGGGCCAGGGCCGTGACTCCAGGGTGATTGATGCCATTCTGTGGCATGTGGACCTCCTCCAGAGTCCCAATGATCTATGAGAGGCAGGAGGAACAGAGTAGGGTGGTGGGTTCCCGAGCTCCAGGGATAGGCCCAGCGCCGACAACATCCAGCAGGCAGGAAAGGGAGGGGCTGCCATCTGCTTGGGCCCAGGTTTGTCTATGGCCATTTGGGGCACAGATCTCAAAGCACAACTTTGGGCAGGGCTGTATCTGCTCCTCTCCACAATCTCATGAGGGAGACCTACCTGGCCAGAGAAGTCTAGGGATCAGAAAGGCTAGTGAGTAACTCACCCAGGGTTACACAGCTCAGAACACAGGCTCCTGCATCTGGTGTCCTCCACCCCGCAAGGACCCCGGGCGCTGGCCTGGGGGTCGGCCAGTCTGTCCTTGCATTTCTGACGCAGCTCCCCTGTGCCCGACTTTCCCAGGGTTCATCCTGTGCTATTTACACAGTACGACCAGTCCCCCACGTTCCCACCTTCTCTGGGGAGTGAAATCTTTTCCAACCACTTACCTCTTTTTCATCCCAACCTTCTGACACCTCCTTCTCTCTGCACAAACACTCTGTGTCCTTATTTGTTGGCATTTTCTTGACAGACTTACTCCTATGTGGTCTTCCTACATACCTCTCATTATGGAACCTCCTCCTCAAGGAGGGCTCCCAGGATCCCCCCCACCAGGCATAGTCCAGTGTTCTTCTCTTGTCCAGTCCCCAGAGCACTGTCCTTCCTCCATCACAGTGTTTACCATCCTGGACTACCAGGGCCACCTTCCTGTCTACACCCCACCAGCCTCCGAGCTCCCAAGGAGAGCCGTGTCCCAGCCTCTACTGCTACCAAGGACTGAGGCCAGGCCTGCGAGGACTCCCCACCTAGGGCCCTTTTGTAGTTCCACGGTGCCCGGCACAGCATAGGGTTTCACGGGTAAATACAGGCAGGCCGACGGAGGAACATTACCAGTCAGGGCTTCTCAGTATCTTCTGGTACCAGGCTCTTTGGCCAGCCTGGTAAAGCCCCTGGCTCCCTCCTGAACATATTTTAAAATTTTAAGATAAATCATACAGGACTACAAAGGAAATCATTCAATTGGAAGAGAGTCCTCAAAATATTTAGAAAAAAACCCCAAATGTGTGCTGCAGTAGTAAATGCACTCCTCAGTACAAAGGCACTGAATAACGGGACCCAGGGGCAAGCCCCCCGCTACCGTAATGCTGATGTGTGGGAAACGAAGGTTTCTACGTCTCTGTAATAACTGTAACCTGATGTGAAAATATCTGTGATTTCTCTACTTGACATAATCATGGGCATCTTGAAAACTGCTGAGGTTCACTCTATATTCAAAATTCAAGGTAATACTACATTTGAGTGACTTTAGTGGTTGATAACCATGCAATTTTCCCCCATCCATGTTCCAAGATTCCCTGAATTCTCTCCCCAGACTAGAGACAGCCCCGGGACCCTGCGTGAACAGCCCCACTCTGGGAGCACTGGAGGACATCTGCTGGAGGCCTGGCACTCACACAGCAAAGGGGAGAGGGCAGGGTACAGAGAAGGCGTCACCTTTAACGGCACGGTGGTTACAAGGATGGCAACCAGGCTGTCATCCTGCTCACCGCTCAGGCACCCCTGCTCCCAGTTTCTGAGCCTGGCAGACCTCATCCACTAATCAGAGCAACTCCACAATCTTCCCCAAACAGCACTCCAGGGAGCCGCCACCAATGCACCCGCAGTGGACGACCGTGTAAACTTTTCAGACACGTGACAGGAACTCTGCCCACTACAGGATGAGCCAGCAGGCGCAGAGTGGGAAGCAACTTGCTCTAGGTCCCCCAGCTCAGCTCCAGAGCTGGATGCACACCAGCTCTGTCACCCTGCAAAGCTCGGACTGCCTCGGGACGCGGCAGGGCCAGGAGTGCAGGAGCTACTCACCCCGAAAGCTTCCGCCAAGGCAGTGGCTCCGTCGTTCTCCAGACGGTTTCTGCCGGCCACAAAGACCTTCAGGCCCAGCGGCTTGCCTTGGGCACTGGATTTCCGGTGACACTCAGTCAGAGCTGCTGCCAGGATCTGGGGGGGAAGAGGCGAGAGGCCCAACCCTGAGGCAGGAAGCCCTGGTTTTCGACATCCCATGCCACCTACTGGTGGCAGACCCAGGGACAAAGAACAGCTCACAAGCACCATGTCATACTGCACGTGCGCCCAGCACCTTACAGCTCGCTCCACCTGTGTGTCCCACTACCCTGTGGGGTCTAGCCTCGGGTCAAAGATGGGGACACCCAGAGGGAAGGGAGACACCAACATGGAGAGGTCAACTGCAAGCCAGCTCCTGGGGAAGGAGCTCACTGTATGGCCAGGAGCCCTATCGGGGGACTGTGGTGACTCCCACTTTCCAGCTGAGGAACCGCAGGCTCAGAGAGGGACAGAGACATTCCTACGGTTGCTAAACAAGTGGAAGACTTTGGCCCACAGCCCAAAGGGGAGCTGGCCTAAGGGGAGCTGGCCGAGACCGTGGCCCTAACTCATCGGACATACACCATATGGCTGGGCTGGTGTCAGGAGACAGCTTCTACCTGGTGACACCAACAGCTATCTGGTGGCTGGTTGCGGGGAATCAGAGAGACTATGGTAAATAAAATGGAATGGATTCACAAGAAGTGTAGGAGAGAAGCAACGTTTGTAGAGCATCTTCTAGATCACCAGCACTCAATAAAGGTACTTTCACACCTTCTCATTTCAACCACAAATTGAACCTAGGAAGCAGGTGGTATTGGCTTGACTCTATAAACAAGGAGGTCAAGGCTCAGAGAGATAACTGCACCGGCCAAGGTCCCACAGCAAATGGGCAGGGGAGCCCCAAGTGGCAGCCACGTCAGCTTGACTGCACAGCTCTCCGTCCCTGGAGGCCAGAAGGGCGACCACCAGCCTGACTCCTGGGGGGTTGTGCACATGCTCAGTGCAGAGACTGTGGACTTCCTCCGTAAACCAGCCTCCTAAGGAAACTTTGAGGAGGTGGGAGCCAACCATACCGGGGGATCCTTCTGGGGCCACCATGGTGAGGCCACAGCGCCTACTGCAGTCGAACCTGGGGATTCCCAAGTGTGTGGCACACAGGCCACAGCGAATGCATTCCAGCCGGAGGGAAGATTCTGCAGGACCCTGAGACCCTGGCGCTTGCAGCTCCCGGGAGGCACAGGTCACCAAGGCCAGCACCCACAAGACTCGACAAGAGGGTCTCACTGAATCAGAGTGAGGGCGGTGAAGACAAGTACAAGTCAAATTCCCGAGTGGAAAGCTCGTGGGTGGCTCAGTCGGTTAAGTGTCTGCCTTCAGCTCAGGTCATCATTATCCCAGGGTCCTGGGATCGAGCCCCACATCGAGCTCCCTACTCAGCAGACAGCCTGCTTCTCCTTCTCCCTCTGCGTGCTGCTCCCCCTACTTGTCCTCTCTATATTTCTGTCAAATAAATAAACAAAATCTTAAAAAAAAAAAAATCCCAGAGTTGAGCTGGGCTGAACTCCCCTGGAGAGGGAGGCTCCCCTGGCCGCAGGGTTCAGTCTTGTTCCCTGAGCCCCGTCACACTCTCGAGTAAAGGCGAGGCTTACAACCAGCCTCAGGCAGCTCTAGGAGCCTCAGTTTCCCTGGCTGGCCGCGCAGCAGAGCCAACGGTAAAGCTGGGGCACTTCCCAGGCGCATCTCCAGCTCCCTCAGCACACCCTGCTCTAGGCCGGGCCGGATCTATTTTCTGTGCTGATGCCTACATTTAATGTCCTCACACACATGCACAGCTTATTGTCCAGTGAGACGGGGGTGGGGGGCACGGGGCCGGCGGAGCCCCGCAGGGGCACACCCTAGCTTTCCCTCCCACGGAGCAAGAGGCAGCAGGCACCCCTGGCAGGGGAGGCCGCTCTGGCTCCTCTTGCTGCTCTGACGGGCCCGGAAGCAGGTTCAAATCCCACATTAGTCCCACCCCAGCAATGCCATCTGGGGACCTGACCTAAGGTCTCTAACCCCAAATCCAGTTAGCTAGAAAACTGGGAATAGCATCGCCCCCTTTCTGGTGTGGGTGGGAGAATTAGGGTAATGCATTTAAGACATCTTCAAAGAGAAGACGTCCCCTGTCGCTGCAGGTCCCCATGTCCCAGCCCTTTTCTCCTTTAGGTCAGAACATGCAGAACATGAGTGGGGATAGGGACGGTGAGAATTGGCCTTTCTAGCGTCTGGGCCTAAAGGAGCCAGAATGGACGGAAAAAGAAAATCAGCTAGGCTGGGCTCCCTCCGTGCAGGCTCTGGGAAGAAAAGAGACGCCTTTCTGCATAGACCAGCTCAACCGGCTGGCAGGATGGGGGAGGCACCTCGGGCAAGGCCCAGTCCATGAAAAAGGTGAGCTGTGCCCAGGCACAAGCGGCTTCTCTTTCTGGGCTCCCTCCCCCACGCACACACCGGGCCTCGCCGGCTCTGGCCGCTCTTCTGAGGGCATAGCAGGTCTGGGATGCCCCAGCCCGGAGCTCCGCAGAGCCAGCAGGTCAGCGGCGTATGCGACACTGCCTCTGTGTTGCCAAGACGACGGGAGAACCGGGGATGGTTGCTAGGCAACCCCGCCCTCCGGGCCTCCGCCTCCTCTCCCCACTGGCCACAGGCTGCTGCCTTTGAGGCCTTTCTCCTCTGAAGAGAAAAACACCAGGCCAGCCATCCCAGATGGTGGCCACGGGCACATACTTCCTGCTCCAACGCAGCAGGAGAGCAGGAGTGTGGGCAGGCGGGGGGGAGGGGAGGGCCGGTGGGGACCTGAGGGAGGGCCTGCCGCACCCACCTTGCCGCCGCCGATGCCCATGCCACAGTTGTTGAGCTTGAGCTCGTGCAGGGTGAAGCAGGCGGAGCTCTTGAGCAGGGCCTCGAAGCCTCGCACGCCGTCGGGCCCGAAGGCGTTGTCGCTCAGGTCCAGCTCCGTGAGCTGCGCCCCGGCTGTGATGAGTCCCTCCCCTAGTGAGGTCTGGACACAAAGAAGGTTCAGCTCAGTTTCACAGACAGCACAGACAAGGTGTGAGAACAGACCTGGGAGGTGCTAAAGGGGCCGCAGTGCCCAGAGGAGGGGGAACAGTGGCCCGGTGCACCTACCAGAGCCGGCGGGATCTCGGACCGCAGCCTCCCGGTAAACATGTCGCTCCAGTGGCATCGCTTTGGAAGGAGAAAGAGGAGAGTCAGTGGAGCCCCGCAGAGATGGCCTGCAGGTAACGCCTCATCCTTATGGCCACGGACTGCTGAGCATTACACTACTTCTGAAGTTGGGTTTCCTCAGCAGAAAGCTGGTCCAGCTCTGGCTGAAGCTGGGGGTACCTGGAGGCCCCCGAAAGCCACATAGGGCTCAGCAGAAGTGTGGGGAAAACCCTGATGCTATACACTCTCGTTTTCCAGGAGAGAAACCTGGCTGAGAAGGAAGAGCCTAGCCCCAGGCCCCAAGGCAGGCCAGTGGCAGGACCAGGGCCAATACGCCAGGCTCCCTGTTTCCAAAACCAGTCTCCCATACACTGCGGACCCAGAAGATTCCCCAACCTGCCTCTGATGAGCCAACGGTCGGCATGGGGGTTTGGGGCACAGGGACGAGGTTTCGATCCTGACTTAACCTAACTCCACGCCTGCCGCTCTCCACTCCCCATCTCGGACCCCCAGTATCCCATCTCTCAAATACGGCTTTTGGGCTCAACAATCTCTAAGGGAGCAGCGGTTACCACAGAGCAGCCATGAGGCTGGGCTGTCATCTGGCCCCAGTCCCAGCCCCCTCCTGACACGTGTGGCCCTGGACCTCACCTCCCTCATCTGTTAAGACCTAACTTGTGCCTGTGTTCCAACCGGAGAGGGAGCATCTTCTCTCACACCAGCACCCGGGTCAGAGCACTAACTACTGTGGTCAAGGGCAGCTCCCACCTGCCCCAGCCCTGACCCCGCGGGGGGTGGAGTGACTTAAGGCCCTAGGCCTGCACGGGATGACACAATGCACGTGGCACTCCTGCGGCCATGCTCTCTCGTGACATAAGCCTGGATCTGCTCACCATGGCGACCTCACGAGGAAGAGAAAGGTTTCATTAAAGGAGCCCAGACTCAGAGCGGAATTTGGTGCAAGGCCACAGAACCCAAGGTGGTGGTACTGGGGCTTGAACCGACCCTCAGATGACAAAGCTCAGCTCCTGCAGCCTCCGAGCCCGGGCTACACCTCCTCCGTTCCTGCCCTTCACTGACCACCGAGGAGGGTTGAGTTTTTCCATAGGAAAATGTCCCAGTGTCTGCTCAGGGAAACGACAGGCCTTGGGCAGAAGAGAAGATACACCACTGCCTTGGCTATTAACCTGACCATGATCTTCCTGAAGAAACAAATAGTAAGGGCCACCGCACGAGCCACCTCCTGGTCCTCACGGGGCAAATCCACTCTGTCTGCCCTGGCCCTGCGCCCCTTCCCTTCAGCAAGCAGAGCACGGCCAGAAAGAGCACCAGACTCTGGGAATGTGCCACATACCTTGCTGATCAGCATTAGGATCCTGGGCTGCTCAGCTCCTCTGCACCTTGGTTCCCCTTACTTACAAACAGACCCCATCTTTCTTATCTGAGATGCCCCAATGACTGAGGACACATGCCCTGCATGCACTGAGCACCATTTGCAGTCAGAAAAGGGGAGACCCTGGGGGGCTCAGTGGGTTAAGCTTCTGCCTTCAGCTCAGGTCATGATCTCAGGGTCCTGGGATCGAGCCCCACATCGGGCTCTCTGCTCAGCGGGGAGCCTACTTCCCCGTCTCTCTGTCTGCCTCTCTGCCTACTTGTGATCTCTCTCTGACAAATAAAATCTTTAAAAAAAAAAGAAAGAAAAGAAAAGAAACACCTGATATCCCAACTCTTCTCACAGAGCATCTCGAGGGACTGCTCTTTGGTGGGATCCCCTCAAGGACACAATAGAATAGAAGGACCCCTGTGTCGGCCAAAGAGGAGCACCACTTGCATCTAACCTTCCAGAAAGAACCCCCCATTCAGCCATGAGGAGTGCAGCACCTTCCCAAACACACCCCAGCACCTGAGTGGAGGCCCGGCCACTTCTGCCCAGCACGCAACTCTTCTGTGGGCAATCTTTGCTCTGGAGCTCCCGGCTGGGAAGGCTCAGTGCTTGCCGGAAAGGCCCCATAGTCCAAGGCTCTGGTGCCCAATTCTGTGCCCTTCCCTCCTCACAGATGCCAAATCTGCAATGCCAGCTGAAGGCTCTCCCTGTCCAGTTCTGCTTCTTCTGCCTTTATCTTTCATGCGTGTTACCTGGTAAACCTCTGACACTCCTGTCTGTTACTGGGGGATCCAAATGGACACATCACACAGGGAGAAGGGCCCTGGCCAGGGCTGTGAGCTCTGGGAAGGCCAGAGCAAGGAAAGCTGTTCATGGTGACCACCAGCAAGGCAGGACCTAGGAGGGTCTGGACCTAGGCAGGGGCTGTGGTGGCCCCAACCAGTCTGGGCCTGCTCACCATGCAGATCTCACCTTCAACTCTGACTTCTTCTCCAAGGCCTTGGCAATGACCCTGGCTGCCTCCACGCCCACCGTGTTGCCCTCCAGGCGCAGAGCCTCTAAACCATCAAAGTCTTCAATCTCTTTAATCACGTCTTTGGCTGCAAAGGACCAAAGAACAGAAACTTAGATTTGGGGAGTCGCGAACAGCTGAGGCAGAACAGAGTCTGGCCATGACCTCGTCACTCACAATTCCAACAGTAAAAATATGCCTGCTGCGTGCTGGGCCCTGGCTTGCAAAGGAGAATCGGGCGGGCTCACAGTCTAGCAGGGGACAAAACTACAAAGAAACTTCCTCTGTACTGAGAGTTAAAACAGGCTCAGATGGAAGGCTTGGGAGCCAAAGGAGGAAAGAAACCTCTTGGGGCAAAGAAGGGGTTTGGGGCACCTTACAGTGGTGTGTGTGGAGCCTCCCTGCACAAGGAGTGCATGAGGCCAAAGCAGGGAAATGACACCCAAGCGCGAGGACCAGCAGGTACAATAGCGTAAAGCTTCTCAGTGTCACATGACTCATGTGTGGGGCATTCATTACTGTGGTGGTTTTGTTATGATGAAAAATTCCAAACAAACTAAACACCCATCACCGGAGAACAGGTTAATTCACTGGAGTACATTATATAGTTCCACTGACATCAATATGAATGGTGACACAGGTGTTCACCTGACTTGGAAAATATTCACGTCATAGTGACAAGTGAAAAATGAGGTTTTCCATAGGTATTTGGTCTGATCACACTTTCAAATTGTTATACCTATTAAAAGACACATAAAAAAACAAAAAAATAGAATACTATATATTCTACTTTACAACCCCCTCACACACACACAAGGTCTAAAAGGATAGAAACCCAATGTTAAAATAGTTTTATCTCTAGGTGCTGCAATTATGGGTGATTCTGTGCTTTTCCATCAACTGCTCAATTTATTCCTAATATATCAGGTCATAAGGCAGCTTTTAAAGTATCTCTAATTGGGGCGCCTGGGTGGCTCAGTTGTTAAGCATCTGCCTTCAGCTCAGGTCATGATCCCAGGGTCCTGGGATCGAGCCCTGCATTTAGCCCTGCATGGGGCTCTCTGCTCAGCAGGGAGCCTGCTTCCCACCCTCTCTCTGCCTGCCTTTCTGCCTACTTGTGATCTGTGTCAAATAAAACAAAATTTTGAAAAAAGCTAGAAAAAAAAGCACCCAAATAATAGTTGTATCCTGGGGTGTGAGATAATGAAGATGTGGGCTTCTTGCCTTCTTTCAATGTTTCTGTACTCTGTAATGAGCACGTGGTAATTTTACAACCTAAACAAGAACACACGAGATGCATGAGACACAACCCCTCTAGCCTGGCCGGCACAAGACAGAGTGGGTGAGGTGATGGGGAAGAGAAGGAGATGTGTACAGGAGAAAAGCTGGACTTGACCTTTCAGGTGACAAAGGCTACAGAAAGGGTTTCAGAAACGAGGTGATTTGCAACCTGAAAGGAGCTTGCAGAGAAGCTGTCCCAGTGGGGCCTCTGCATGTGCCTCCCTCCCAAGGCTGAGGCCGCCAGCAGCCAGCAGCACCTCCCCAGGAACCCCTGCTCAACTACCAGGCAGGTCAGATCCTGCTTGGCAGGTCTCACAGCCCTGGTCTCCCTGCCGACGCTGCCTGCTACAATTTTACACTCTCCTGAGTGATTACTTATCATTACATGGAGACTTGGTTCATATCCACCCCCCACCGGGTCATGAGCTCCAACTGGAACTTTGCCTCCGCTCACTACCATGCTTAGCATTGGAGAGGAATGCTTAGCACCCTCCAGCACACCTAGTTACTGTTACATCTATTTCACAATGAAGTTGAGACACAGAGAGAGGGCACACATGCCGACTGAGGTCACACAGCCAGAAGGCGGTGACCAACACTCATTTTCCTTTTCTCATTTCACAACCAGGAAGGCTGGACAGATATGAGCCTCCCATTTTCTAGAAGGGGAAGCTGAGGTTTAAAGGAATAAAGGAATTCTGCCCAGAAATTCAGGAAAAGGAGAGCTAGGTTTCAGACTGGTCTAAAGCTCTGCCCAAGTGCTCCTCTCCGAATCCTTGCTTCCGTGCACAACCATGGACTTCTTGCAGCACTCCCCCCACCCCTACCCCCGCAGGAAGCCCCTCAATCCCTCCCCACCCTGGGTCCCAGGTGCCCAGGTGTCCTCTGTAGCTCGCTCGCAGTGCGAGGGCTGAAATAATCTCTCAGCCCTTTGGACAACCTGCTCTAAAACGGAGCCCCTCCAACAGCTGGAGATTGGCCCGGCGAACAAGGAGGGAGGACAGCTGCTCACAGGGATGTCTGGGCAGTCCTGAAGAGCCAGGCGACAGAGATGCCGGGGCCCCAAGGGAAGACTTCTGCCATACAAGTGACGCAAGCACGAGTTCAGCCCTAGGGAGAGTGACAGGCACAACACGAGCTGGAAGAAAAAGCACCAACATGGGACAAGCAGGGACGGGAAGGCGGGGGTGGGGGTGGGGGAGGGGATGCACCACTGGTGGCCTCTCGCATTTGTTTTCGATGCAAATGGAGTTTTTTTTTATTTTACTTATTTGACAGAGAGAGAGAGAGAGAGGGAACACAAGCAGGGGGAGAGGGGGAGGGAGAAGCAGGCTCCCCACCCAGCAGGGAGCCGTGCGGGGCTCAATCCCAGGATCCTGGGATCATGACCTGAGCCGAAGGCAGATGGTTCACGACTGAGCCCCCCGGGCGTCCCCAAATGGACTTCTGTGGAACTCAAACACCGGCCAGAGCCGCGCCCCACCGCTGCCACACGACCAGCGGTCAGGAGGCCAAGCGGCAGAGCTTGCTCTCAGCCTCCACCACCCCACAC
>CM053611.1:103086986-103100876 GCA_028646535.1 Procyon lotor
GTGCGGGGCTCAATCCCAGGATCCTGGGATCATGACCTGAGCCGAAGGCAGATGGTTCACGACTGAGCCCCCCGGGCGTCCCCAAATGGACTTCTGTGGAACTCAAACACCGGCCAGAGCCGCGCCCCACCGCTGCCACACGACCAGCGGTCAGGAGGCCAAGCGGCAGAGCTTGCTCTCAGCCTCCACCACCCCACACAGTGACAGCTTCCAGGTGTTCACATGCAGCCCAGGAGAAACACAGAACAGGGAATCAGCTGGACCTCTGTTAAAATCCTGGCTCTGCTATGACCTTGGGCAAGTTAGGTCTTCCAAATGGCTTTTCCTTCCTTATAAAACGGTAACATTTCCACCTCCCTCCCGCTGGGATGATGCATGATCGAAAGTGACAAGGGCCCGGGAGGAGCTCTATAAATTTTAAGGCCCTTTACAGGTATTAGGAATGTGCACGGCCATGCTCCTAGCACCCTGAGGACTCCAGCAGCTTCTGAGTCTATGTGGGAGAGTAAGCCTGTCTGCTCTCCCTGACAACCAGGCAAGTCCAGACCAGTTTCCCTGGTTAGGCCCAAACTACAAGAGGCCACGCAGGTACTGACGTAGGTGCCTTCACTTCCAAACGCCAGGGGATTCAGGGTTGACCAGTGTGAGCCAGGCTCTGGCCAGGGATGAAAAGGCAGGGCCTGCATTCTGGTTCCTAATTCCCTCCAGTCCTCATTCCTCTACACAGACAAGACATCCATCCTCTCCCAGGGGCATTCAGCTGCATGGACCAGACCTCCAAGAGGGTCTTACCTCTGGGGAAGGCAACCAGTACTCCCAGCCCAGCCTGGGATCATGGCGGTAAAGGTCTGAAGTACAAAGTCAGGGGCTATATCCTGATACTGCTGTTGTGGCCCCTCATTGTTTACTATCCCCTCCAAGACATAAAGGGGCCCTTCCCACCTGCCAACCTAAGCTGTCACCAGCAAGGATGACCTCCAAAAACATGACAACCAGCAGGGAAGCCTATATGTGCTTGTGGACACATCATCTCTCAGCCTCACTGTGAGATGGGCCTGAAGATATCTCACAGAGCTACTAGGACAAATAACGTGATAATGTAGCTAAACAAGCCTGAACACGAGTAAGAGTAAGTGGTCATTCACACACTCCCTTTCCTCCCCTGGGCCAGCCCAAGCAGGAACTCACCATCTTCTGCAGTGTTGAGTTTAAGGCTCTTGCCCTTGAAACTTAGCTGTCCCCCGGCCACCTGGGTTTTGGCAAGCGTCTCTGCTAGCTTGGCAATGTCTTCAGAGGCCATGCTGGCCACGTTGCTGGGCTCCCCTGGAAATCTGCAAACTGAGCAGGATGAAGTTTCGTTAAAAGAGAGGAGTCTCCTGCACCACCCCCCACCCCAGGGCTGGGGAGGACAGGGCAGGATATCAGCCATTTCAGGGGCCTGACCCCCTCTCCCCCCACTATGAAGACTCCAACAGCTAAACTATTAGGAAAAATGAAAATAGCATTAGGGAAGGAACAATTCTAGAAAGGTGGAGAAAGTGGCAAGAATGTAGTAAAATCACATTTTAGCCTCTACAGAGTCACTATCTCACCTTAACTCCTCCCCTGCCCAAATGCCCCAGCTGGGACACCAAGCATAGCCATGTGAGTTGCCCATTTTCTGGGCCCCCTGTGAATGGCAGCTGAGTCCCTGACCAATAGCAGCAAAGAACCCCAAACACACACCTGCCTGATCATCTTGGCCGCTCTCTGTTTGAGGGCCCCAGTCCTCAAACAGGACTAAGATGGCTATGGGATCCAGGTCATCCATCCCAGGAAATGCCCCACCACCCACGCTGGCATGTCTTTGGGGGTGGGGCACAGGGGTCAGCCCACCGCACGGCCAGTTTCAACCTTGGCCAGGAGACTGGGCAACCCATGGTGGCCAGACCTCAGGGGTTCCTAGGAGACCAGAGGTTTCTACATCACAACAGCCACCATCACAATAGGTCAAGGGCAGAGTTGCTGAAGAAAAGGGGCTTCCAGCCTGGCAGAACTCAGCAGACTGGCAGAAAGGATCACTCCACTTTCCCAAAGAGGAAATGGCAGGTAATCAGGGGACACCAAGGAAGACTGATATGGAGAAGAGAACTAGGAGGTGCCCATAGAGACTCCTTATCATCCAGAACACATTCTTCCCCAACCTATTCATCCTCAAGCTCAACTATGCTGGCCCCCCAATCCTCTCATTCCCCCCAGACTTCCTCTCAGATCCTATAGCCAGCTTCCCACCACCTTCCTCTTATCTTAACCCTGATCACCCTGGTTTGCCTATCGGTACCAGTAAACATGAATTATTCTTCTGGGTAAGGAGGCGTCTACGCATTCATTCAACAAAAATTTATTGTATACTACGATGTTCTGGACTTGTTCCAGATACCAGTAGCACAGCAGTGAATGAAAAAAAACTCTGCCTTCTTTTTTTTTTTTTTTTTTTAAGATTTTATTTATTTATTTGACAGAGAGAAAGAGATCACAAGTAGACATAGAGGCAGGCAGAGGGAGAAGGAGAAGCAGGTTCCTTGTGGAGCAGAGAGTCCAAATTGGGCCGATCCCGGGACCCTGAGATCATGACCTGAGCCAAAGGCAGAGGCTTTAACCCACTGAGCCACCCAGGTGCCCCAAAACCCTACCTTCTTAAAATAAGTGTTCTCTCTTTTTTAAAGATTTTATTTATTTTTAAAGATTTTATTCACTTATTTGACAGACACAGTGAGAGGGAACACAAGCAGGAGGAGTGAGATAGGGAGCAGGCTTCCCACTGAGCAGGGAGCCCAATGTGGGGCTCCATCCCAGGACCCTGGGATCATGACCTGAACTGAAGGCAGACACCCAACGACTGAGCCACCCAGGCACCTCTTAAGATTTTATTTTTTAAGTAATCTCTATGCCCAATGTAAGGTATGAACCCACAACAACAAGATCAAGAGTCCCAAGCTCTAATAAGTGAGCCAGCCAGGGACCCCTTAGAACATGTGTTCTAAACAAGATATGGGGGCACCTGGGTGGCTTAGTGGGTTAAAGCCTCTGCCTTTGGCTCGGGTCGTGATCTCAGGGTCCTGGGATCGAGCCCCATATTGGGCTCTCTGCTCAGCGGTAAGCCTGCTTCCCCGCCCGCCCCTCCCCCCGCCTGCCTCTCTGCCTACTTGTGATCTATCAAATAAATAAATAAATCTAAACAAGATACATAGTATCTTAAAACAATGATAAGAAGAAAAATAAACACAGAAGATGTTAAGGAGTTTTCTGGGGGTTGCAATTTAAAACAGACCGGTTAGAGGAGTGCCGGGTGGCTCAGCTGGTTAAGCATCCAACTATTGACCTCAGCTTAGGTCTAGATCTCAGGGTCATGAGTTCAAGCCCCATGTTGTTCTCCACACTGGGCATAGAGCCTACTTAAAAAACAGAACAAAAAACAAATCAGTATGGTTAGAGAAATATTATTAGGAAATAAACAAAGACTTGAAGGATATCAAGGACTGGGCCAGGCAGGGGCGCCAGGGTGGCTCAGTGGGTTAAAGCCTCTGCCTTCAGCTCAGATCATGATCTCAGGGTCCTGGGTTCGAGCCCGCTGTTGGGCTCTCTGCTCAGCAGGGAGCCTGCTTCCTCCTCTCTCTCCAACTGCCTCTCTGCAGAATTCTGCAGAGATCTCCCTCTCTGTGTGAAATAAATAAAATCTTTTAAAAAAAGAAGGACTGGGCCAGGCAGATATCTGGGGGAAGAGCATTCTAGCAAAAGGAACAGCAAAGGTAAAGGCTCTTGGTGGGGGGAAAAGGGGAGATTAGAAGAACTGCAAAGAGGCCAGTGGGGCTGGAGGGCAGAGAGGGAAGGAAAAAGAAAGCAAGAAATGAGAAAAGAGAATTAGCAAGAGGCCTGAGTCACAAAGGCCATTTAAAAAATGTGGCTTCTACTCTGAGTGAAAAGGAGAGCCATTGGTGGGTTTTTAACAGAGAAGAGCAGGCCCTGACAAGACGTTTTGACAGGATCACTTATTGGCAACCTAAAGCCTGGCATCCAGAAGGTACTCCAAGAAGGAAGAGATGACACTGAATAAACATTAGCCTGAAACCCCGCCATCACTTGCAGTTCTGGGATGGGACAATTTGAGGCAAGAAAAATGGTGGTGGGGCTCCCAGGTATGGTCCTATTGGAACACAGAACTTCTCAGCTAGAAACGGGCCTATTCCTCAGTCCAATACACATACGCAACATCCACTTTAAAGACTACCAAAACGAAGCACAGAAAGGTGCTCGATTTGCCCTAGGTGTTCAAAGGGTCAGTCAATACACAAATGGTCCTCTCCTTTTCCGGCACGAAAGTCGCAGATTTTCTCAGGTGCACATCCATCGTTCGGGCGAAGCGTCAGCAGTGACTCATGGCTATCCCCGGGGCTAGGGCGCCCGCCCAAGGCCCTCCGCCGGCGTGGGGCTATAGGGAGGGGAGCGACGCGCGAGTGCGGGCCGCAAATGACAGGCGGGAGGCGCGGGAGCCCCATCCGGGATCCCCGGAGAACGCGCACCGCCCCCAGTTGTCACCGACGCCAACAGGAGACGCCACTGCTGGCAGCTGCGCCAGATGCCCTCTCCAAGCCTCAGTTTCCCCATCTGGGAAAGGAGCCTGTGTCCCGCAGCACCCCTTCTCAGCCCCTCCGCGCCTGGCCGTGGAAGCGCAGGGGAGAAGGCTGAGAAGACACCCAGAAGGCGCTCAGGGGCGCCACACCTTCCTCGCCCAGATGCGGGGACGCGCCGCCCCCGCCCCCATCCCAGGCAGGTGACGGGGAAAGGAAAGGGACCCCGACCCTTACCGTAAACAGGCGGCGCCACCGCGTGGGACGACCTGAGCGCGCGCGTCCGCCTGGCAGGGGCGGGGAATGATTCAGGGTCCGGGTCAGGTCAGGTCGGGGTCGCCGCCTCCGAGCCCAGGGGTCCCGATACCCGGCCCGCTGTTCCAGCAGCTCTCCCGGCAGTTCTCACCACTCCTCTCTCCGACACCACCTGCTCCCCGCACCGCGGCGGATGATGGCGGAGGAGGAGGATTTTGAAAGCCGGCAGTTTCTTTCCTTCGATTTGATTTGTTCGAGGCCCAGACCGGGTTTCCCTTCCCCCGCGCGCGTGGCCTACCGGGTATGGTAGTCCAGTTCTTCTGCCGCGGGGCGCGGCGGCCGTGGCGGCCGCGGCAGGAGTGCGCCCACCGAACTACCAGTCCCGTGATGCACCGCGTTCCAGCGCGCCACCGCCCTCTCCCTCTGCGCCCTCCCTTTTCGGCTTCTGGCTCTTTCTCCAGGAGACCACAGGGCGGCGCGTAACCCAGAGCGCCCAGGGAGACTACAATTCCCGTCAAGTCTTGCGGTCCCGCCGACTCAGCCCTTCCGGAAAGGGTCACGCTCACGTAACTTTAAAGGCTGGTACTCCCGAAGGGGAGCGGTCGGGTCTGTTCAGCAAGAAATAGGTACCCATTTCCTCAAAGGAAAGCCTCACTTTTTTTTCTCCCATGAAATTGAAAGGCCATTTGAAGCCTTTCTCATAAATAGCCGTAAGTTGTTTGATAATTAAAAGGGGGAAATGGTTACCCTATGTTAGAGAAGCTGAGACACCATCTTAACCAAATGGCACGTTAACATCAGTAACATGACAAACTGACGTCCATTGCACACCTGCTGATGTGTTGCACTGAGAAGGACACAGCGTCACCGTGCATAAAATTAATGTAATCCTGAGGAAGCATCGGCCAGACTCAAACCGAGTTACAGTTTCTTCCACTACAGTTTAGAATAACCAGTCTGTACTCTTGCAAGAATGTCTGTGTCACGAAACACAAAGAAAATCTGAGGAACTGTTGCAGATTTAAGGAGACTAAACAAGACATGACAACTATACGCAACCAGTGGTCGTGAATTGGATCCTGGACTGGGGAGGAAATTACTATAAAGGGCGACATGGAGACAATTTAGCGAAACTTGACTGTATATTAGATGATAGTATTGTATCAAGGTTAAATTTATTGATTTTTATTATTGTGCTGGATTATGTAAGAGACTGCCCTTGTTCTCCGGAATGTATGCTGAAATAATTAGGGGTGTGATATCAGCAACTGACTTACCAATGGTTCAAAAACTGTATGTATATGTAGAGAGAGTGCACATGTGGCCTGATGTTCAAAATAAGTGAATCTGGGTGAGGGGGGGTATATGGGGGTTCTTTGAACACTTCTGCCACTTTTCCCTAGGTTTTAATTTTTTTAGGTATCAGAACACAAATAGCTTTTCTTTTTGCAAGGAACATTTTATCCATTATATAAATAACATGTGTTTGCTATAAATACTTCAACCAACATAGAACAGGATAAAGAGAAAAGTAAACATTACCCGAGAAACTCTAGCACCCAGAGATAATCACCATCAACATACGCAGCCTTCTCCAAAGTCACCTCTCACAACTTGGCCCACGCACATGCTTTTTGCTTTACCTGCAATTGAAAGTTAAATATATTATGTGCCAGATCTTTTCACACACAGTTAATTTAATCTTTACAACCACAAAGGAAACGGGCAGCATTGCTACGCTTTCCAGCACAGAGATGAGAAAACAAGTTCCATACCCTGGTTCACACCACTACTAAGATATGGGTCCTCTTTACACCCTCCGTCCCTTCCTCTGCCTATAAGGCCCATGGCAAATGCCATCTCCTTGGGATTCACTTGTCATAAGTACTTCACGTTTCTTCATTTGACCTGGATTCCAGTCAGGGTCACTGCATGTTTGCTTAAAATGAGTCATCATCTGAGAAGGCTGAGATGCTCCCAATTAGGCCTGATGCTATTCCTGTGCTGATTACAGCTAGGGCCGATCAAATCAGTCTGGATTTTCCTTGGGGTTATCCCCAGCCTCCAGTTTTCCTTCCTGAGGCCTTCCCTGACTTTCTGACAGAGACCTTCCAAAGGGAAAAGGAGGGAAGACGGTAGAATGTCATAGGTGATCTTCCCTGTCCTCACCTAGCTGATGAATCATAAGGTTTTCAGGATTGGAAGGGAATTCTTAGCAGAAACAATGGCCTTCAGGGTACCTGACTGGCTCGGTCCAGTCTGTAGAGCATGCGACTCTTGATCTCAGGGTAGTAAGTCCAAGCCCCACTTGGGGGGTGGAGCCTACTTAATTTAAAAGGAGAAAAATGGGGGCGTCTGGGGGCTCAGTGGGTTAAAGCCTCTGCCTTTGGCTTAGGTCATGATCTCAGGGTCTTCGGGTCAGCCCTGCATTGGGCTCTCTGCTCAGCAGGGAACCTGCTTCCCCATCTCTCTGCCTGCCTCTCTGCCTACTTGTGATCTCTCTCTCTCTCTCTCTCTCTGTCAAATAAATAAATAAAACCTTTAAAAGAGAGAGAGAGAGAAAAAAAAGGAAACAACAGCCTTCAAAGGCTAAAGAGATAATAGGGGGTAATGGGAGCCCAGGAGAGTAAATGTTCTGCCTGAACATGTTCACATTCAAAGCTCAAAATCACCAAACCAGCCAGACATCACCCCTTAGCAATCCAGATTCTCTTTGTTACTCCTGAATCTAGATTCTATCTTAAACCACTTTAAAATCGGAAGACCAGGGTTTAAAAGGAGAAGGAGGTTACACAATGGTACACAGTGTCAGAGGAGTCCAGAGCTGTCCGTGTTTCCAAGCAACACATTTGTCACCTCTCCCTCTCTTTCCCCATCTCTCTCTCTCTCTCCCTTTCAAGGTATCACCTGAGAGCTAGTTTGCCATGCCCAGTAAATGGAATCATAGCCTTTGACAGATGGATGGAGCTCTCTCAGGCCAAGCCTTTCTTCTTTTCAACACTTCAAAGAATCGAGGACCGGGGAGGTTAAGCAACCTGCCCAAATGACACAGAAATTAGACAAGGGACAGTAAGTTTTTCTGTTTGTTTTAAGGAAGCTCTGTGCTCATCACGGGACTTGAACTCATAACCCCTGTAATCAAGAGTAGCATGCTGCACCGAGTCAGCCCGGCGCCCTAAGATAAGAAACAACAGAAGCCAGAGCTCTGGGGTCCTTTTCAACATATATGCAAAACAACTCATTCTATGAGTATGAAGTGGGTATAAGGGGAAAGGAGAATGTCTTAGACCTTTCTGTCTCTGTTATGCAGCTTTTTTCTTTTTCTTTGTTTTTTTATTTTATTTTTATTTTTTTAAAGATTTTATTTATTGGACAGAGAGAGATCACAAGAAGGCAGAGAGGCAGGCAGGGGGGAGGGAAGCAGGCTCCCTGCTGAGCAAAGAGCTCAATGTGGGGCTCCATCCCAGGACCCCGAGATCATGACCTGAGCCGAAAGCAGAGGCTTAACCTATTAAGCCACCCAGGCACCCCTTTTCTTTTGTTTTTAAATGGTGTTTTGAAGAGAAAAGCAGGCTGCCTCTGATTAGTTTGGTTTACTTTAACTGAGTGTTTTAAATTCCATTGTGGTGCCTGAAAACAAACTTAATTGCTAACTGTAAATGGAATAAATAACAATATTTATACTGGTACTAAGAGCTACTAAGGCTGCAGACTTGCCATTTAGTGAGATCAAAAACAAATGCCTGAATTATGCCAGACATGTGAGGAATGTGGAGAGAAATTCCCAAGATCCATCAGGGTGCGGGTGCTCCCCTAGGGCTCCTAGAGAAAGGTGATGGGCCTGGCCTCCCAGCATTGCAGGGGAGCCTGTCCCTCACCCCCAAGGGTCACCTGCCCTGGTGGGAAGGGGTTGCTACACCATCTGTTAAAGACCCCTCAAAGCACATTCTCCCCGGGTTCAAGCCCAGGGCTCCCCATCAGAATAACGACCTTTTTAAACTTTGATAAATAACCATAATTAAAATAATTCATCCCCCCCACAAATAGTAATCGAGTATCTATTGTGTACCAGGCACTGTTCCGACTCTGGGAATCCAAAGGTGAGTGAGACAGAAAAGGATGCTGTGTGTGGAGGACTTAAATTCTGATCTAATGTTTCTGGAGAGTTTCCTGATACCCAATGCTTTTGGTAAATTATTTTATCTTTTAAGAATTCTTTTGTTCCATGGGGCGCCTGGGTGGCTCAGTGGGTTAAAGCCTCTGCCTTCAGCTCAGGTCATGATCTCAGGGTCCTGGGATTGAGCCCCATATCGGGCTCTCTGCTCAGCGGGGAGCCTGCTTCCCCCCTCTCTCTCTGCCCTCTCTCTCTGTCAAATAAATAAATAAAATCTTTAAAAAAAAAAAAAAAAAAGAATTCTTTTGTTCCAGGGCGCCTGGGTGGCTCGGTCGGTTAAGCATCTGCCTTCAGCTCAGGTCCTAATCCCAGAGTCCTGGAATCAAAACCTGCATCAGGCTTCATGCTCAGTAGGAAGCCTGCTCCTCCCTCTGCCACTCCCCCTGCTTGTGCTCTCTCTCTCTCTCTCTCATAAACAAATAAAATATTTAAAAAAAAAAGATTCTTTTGTTCCTTGGGGGATCTAGGTGGCATAGTCGGTTAAGCATCCGACTCTTGGTTTCAGCTCAGGTGGTGAGCTCAGGGTCCTGGGATTGAGCCCCTCATCAGGCTCCACACCCAGCATGAAATCGGCTTAGGATTCTCTCTCCTCTTTTCTCTGCCCCCTCCTCCACGTGCTCGCTCTCTCTCTCTCTCTTAAATAAATATATTTTTTTTAAGATTGTATTTATTTATTTGAGAGAGAGAGGGAGGGAGAGAACCCAAGCAGGGAGAGGGGCAGAGGGAGAGAGAGAAGCAGACTCCCTGCTGAGTGAGGAGCCCCATGCAAGGCTCAGTCCCAGGACCCTGGGATCGTGACCTGAGCTGAAGGTAGATACTTAAATGACTGAGCCACTAGGCACCCCAAATAAATAAATCTTTTGGGTTTTTAAAGATATTTTACTTATTTATTTGACAGAGAATCGAGAGAGGGAACACAAATGGGGAGTGGGAGAGGGAGAAGCAGGCTCCCCACTGAGCAGGGAGCCCGATATGGGGCTCCATCCCAGGCCCCTGGGATCATAACCGGAGCTAAAAGTAGACGCTTAATGACTAAGCCACCCAGGCGCCCCCTCATATAAATAAATCTTAAAACAAACAAACAAACAAACAAATAAATAAATAAATAAAAATTTTGTTTCAAAATGGAAATTTTTAAATACTGGCAGAAAAAATTTAAAAATAGTATAAATGCAAAAGAGCATTAAAAATAAAGGTAAGGGAGTTGCCTGGGTGACTCAATCGGTTGAGCATCTGCCTTCTGCTCAGGTCATGATGCCAGAGTCCTGGCATGGAGTCCTGCATCAAACTCGTTGCTCAGCGGGGAGCCTGCTTTTCCCTTCTGCCTGCCGCTCCCCCTGCTTGTGCGCACTCTCTCTCTCTGACAAATAAATAGATAAAATCTTAACAACAACAAAAAAAAGAATAAAGTTAAGGGACACCTGGCTGGCTCAGTCGGTGGAATATGTGACTCTTGAACTCAGAGTCATGAGTTCAAGCCCCATGTTGGGCATAGAGTTTACTTTAAAAAAAGTAAAAAGAGGGGCGCCTGGGTGGCTCAGTTGGTTAAGCATCTGCTGGTCAGGTCATGATTCCAGGGTCCTGGGATCGAGCCCCGCATCATGCTCCCTGCTCGGCAGGGAGCCTGTTTCTCCCTTTCCCTCTGCTGCTCTCCCTGCTTGTGCGCTCTGTCTCTTTCTCAAACAAATACATAAAATCTTAAGAAAAAAAAAAGAGAAAAAGTAAGTTAAAAATTACTTGTTTTGTTTTGAACAAAAATGTTATGTGGATTGACGAGTGGATGGATGGATGAATGAGTAGGTGATGGAGCAACATAGCAAAATGTTAATTGCAGCACCATCAAGGGCATGTGAATATTCACCGCTCAGTCATTTCAGCTTCTTGTATGCTTGGACATTTTCATAATAACATTTTGGGGACAACCTGACCACGTTTTATTGCCTGCATTTCCTCTCCTGTGTGCTAGTCTGGGGACTAGCCTATCTCAGCCTCTAGGTTCATGGGTCCCCTCTCCCTCTCTCTTTTTAGTCACTCACACCTTTGAGAATCTGAATTCCCTGGACCAGTTCCCAGAATAATTTATTATTTATTTTTAGCTAATCACAGTTATCAATGTTTTGCATGCAAGGACTCCTTTAACCCTCACAATGACCTTGTGGGGAAAGTGCTCTTATTATCACCGACCTGAGCCTCAAGTTGTGCATCACAACTTCAGGGCCCTCCCCTTAACCCCAGGTCAAGATCCCTTGCTGGAGGGCTGGGACATGGAACTGTGCTAGAGCTGTGGGGACATGGGGCTCGTAGGCAGTCTAGGACCCAGCATGGGGCCTGGCAACGAACGTTTGTTGAGTGACTGAGTGAACGTTGCACCTGCCTGCAGCAAAGGTTGCCACACACTCATAGCCTCCCCCCCAGGAGATAACAAGGCATGTCTGAGGGCCCTACCACAGCAGACCTGAGCTCAGCCGAGTAAGTGCTCCCCGAGGAAGGGGTAACCGAATGACAGGACTGTCAGTTCCTCGAAGGTGAGAGCCAGAGTGTCTGACTCCCATTCTCCAGCAACCTTCTCAGGGAGCTGGCCCTTAGGGGTGATCAGGGATGCATCCAAACCTAAGATGTCCACATCATGGGACAGGGGGCAGCCTTTCTAGGTAGACAGGCCTGGGTCTGAATTCTGTCTCTGCCTCTTTCTTAGCTGTGTGGCCTCCACCAAATCAACTGCTTTGTGTCTGTTTTTTCATCCAAAACCGGGTCAAAATAATCCCTACCTTATAGAGTTTTAGAGGGGAGGGGATAAGAGAATCAACCTATGCAAAGTAGTGGGCTTACAGTGACTAAGACCTGGTGGGTGTTGCTGCTATTTCGGCCTCAGTGTGTGGACAGAGAGCGTTTGCTGCCCAATGACATTGGCCTTTCCAGAAAACAACCTACTGGTGCCAGCCTCGAGGGTTTTCTCCCCAAAGCACCACCATGTAGGGTTGGTATCTTGCAAAGGCCATTCACCATTTCAGGTAGCATGGACAGTTTAACTGGTTGATGTCAAATCGAAAGGGGGAGGGGTGGCGGATGTCCAGCTGAATCCCCTTTAAACGGCGGACAGTCTTTTAAGGCTATGCGTTCCTTTACTGGCCACTTGGGATGTTGGGATCACACCATTTGCCAGCTAGCTCACTAGAGGCCAGTTGTGGGGATCCAGTTGGCCTCAGCATCCTGCTCCATAAAGTGGGGGTGATGGTAACAGTGGTGGCTAATCTGATCAATTGGCAAGAGCGGTTCACTGTAAATTGTACAGGGGGTATATTTATCAGCTTTTCTTATCCTTATTTACAAATGAGGAAATTGATGCTGTGAGATCGCCCACAGTCACCCAGCTAGCAAGAGGTGGAAGCTGGGACTCCAACCCATGTTGGTCTTGCAAATGCCACTACGTCACCCAGCCTCCCTAAATTTCCAGGCTCTGCCTGTGGCTGCCTTTAACCCACGATCTGGGGTCTATCCCAGGTGACCCAGGGATTGATTGCCCACGAAATATCAGAATCCCCCAGGGGTGCTCGTTAGAAATGCTGAATTAGAGGGGTGCCTGGTTGGCTCAGTTGTTAAATGGCTGCCTTCGGCTCAGATCATGATCCTGGAGTCCCTGGATCAAGTCCCATATCGGGCTCCCTGCTCAGTGGGAGTCTGCTTCTCCCTCTGACCCTCACCCCACTTGTGCTCTCTCTCTCAAAAAAAAAAAAAGAAAAAGAAAAAGAAAAGAAATGCCGAATTAGAATCTTTTGATCTTTTGAGAGCCAGGGATTAGACATCTTCATTTTAAGCAAACCCTGCTCTGCAGTAAATCTGAGGGCCTCTGGACTCTGCTTTTCATTTCTAGACATAAATGCCCATCCTCTTCATGCCAGAGGCTGCCTTTTTGTTTCTTAGAGTGTCGACGAGACAGAAAGCATTCACAGAAAAAGGAGTTTGAGAACATCTGCTGATGCAGGTGCATTTTTCCTCCTTTCAAGGCTTCCTTAAGGCAGATGGTAGAAAATCGTGGGAGGTCGTATAAAACACACAGGCTCTGGAATCAGGACTGACACCTGGGACAAATCAATCTCCGGGCCTTAGTCTTCCATCTGTAAAATGGGCATGTTAAAACCAACCTTCCAGGGGCACCTGAGTGGCTAGTTGGTTTAGCATCTCACTCTCTATTTTGGCTCAGGTCTTGATCTCAGGGTCCTAAGAAAGCCCACCAGGGCTCCTCGTTCAGTGGGGAGTCTGTTTTCTCTCTCTCTCTCTGCCCCTCCCCCCACTACTCATCCTCTCTCTCAAATAAATAAGCCTAAAAAATAAATAAAACCAACCTTCCAGGATCATTGTGAGAGTTAAATAAGTAGACACACCTCCAGGTTCTTGTCCTCCTTGCACTTACCGCCGGGTGTTTAAATGTTAAAAATCTGTCCCACAGGGGCCCCTGTGTGGCTCAGTCAGTTAAGTGTCTGCCTTTTGCTCAGGTCATGATCCCAGGGTCCTGGATGGAGCCCCAGGACAGGCTCTGTGCTCAGTGGGGCGCCTGCTTCTCCCTCCCCATCTGCCTGCGGCTCCCCCTGCATGAGCTCTCTCTTTGTCAAATAAATAAAATCTTAAAAAAAAAAAAATTGCCCCACCCATATATCCCCAGCTCCTAAGATGTGTCTGACACAAAGATTTTGGGGAAGAGATAACATTTATAAAGTCTGCTGGGCTCACAGCTGATGCTCAATAATCAAAATACACACATATGTATGTGTATGTATGTACATACATACACACATGTAAGTATGTGTATATGTAAGTGCGTCTGTGTGTACGATATTAAGAGGGGGAAGAAGGACA
>CM053611.1:103100976-103116777 GCA_028646535.1 Procyon lotor
GGGGGTGGGTGGCAGCCAGCCAGTCTCTCTGGGTCATCTCCCTTCACCTACTGGGTCTTCTAAGTAGCCTCAAATCCTTTCTGGAAAGATCTCAGACATAAAACACCAGCCGACTGAGGGTCTGAAGCCTCTCCGAGCCTCCGGTCCTCGTCCGTGAAAAGGGCACAGAGCAGCTGGGGGGGGGGGGGCTTTAGTGAAAGCACCTGGCAACGCGGGGGCTCCTAACACCTAAGGGGAAGGGCCGAGGCGAAGTTGGACCAGCATCGGCCCAGAAATACAGACTCGCCCAACGAAAAAGTCCTAAAAGGGAAGGCCACGCAGAAAGAAAATAAAGGTGGCTTCGAGGCAGGAGCTTTCCACGGGGCAGGGGGACTTCCCCGCCCCCAGGTGCGCAGCCCGCGCCGCCCACCCCGGGCGCGAGGCGAGGGAAGCCGCGCTCTAGGACCCGAGGAGGAAGAGCTGCAGGGAGACGGTGCCTCCAGCGGGTGCTGCCGCGAGCGGCCGGCCGAGGGGCTGGAAATGAAAGTAAAGCGCTCCGGAGCCACATGGACGGAGCTGCCGGGGCGGCGGCGCCGGGAGCAGGATGCGGCCGCCCGTAATTAAATAGCATTTACTCTTATTATTACTAATAATAATAACGTAATCATACCTCTAGTCATAGCATACCATTTATCGGGCTCGGCGCAGGCCCGCGGGGAGCGCAGCCCGGCCGAGGTGAGTGCTGCGCGCGGCCCGAGCCCGGCGGGGCAGAGGCCGGGGCCCGACCGCGTCCCGGCGGCCGGCGCGGGAGGGCTCGGGGGCGCCCGGGGGCCGCGCCGGGCCGGGAGGAGGCGCGGGGAAGCCCGGGCCAGGCCGGAGCTGCGCGGGGCCGCCCGCAAAGTGCATTTTGCAGAAATAAAGAAAGAGCCGCCAAATCCTCATTTCCTCCTTTTTGGGGCTCCCCCTCCCCGTCCCCGTGCCCTGCCCTAAAGTTTCAAAGTTGTGCGGCCGGGGGCACCTGCCGCTGGGTGATTTGGCCGCCCCTGCAGCTCCCGGGAGGGGGGGGGTGCCTTGGAATTTTCTTGCGTGGGGGGCTCCCGCCCCGGCGTCCGGAGCTTTGGGGTGCGCGGATGCTTTGCCGGCCCCCGCGAAGGGGGTCGAGGGGGCTGGCAGGGGCGTCTCTGGCAGCGCGCCCCTTCCTTTTGTGCGCGCCTTGGCCCCGCAGCGCCAAGAGTTGAAGGGACCGCAGCAAGGGCCGAGGATCGCGGCCGCCGACGGGTCGCCTCCGCCGGCTGCGGCGGCCACGCGAGCCCGGGGATCCGGGGCCTGCGGCCCGGCCGGGGTGGGGGGGGAGGGGGCGGCAGGAAAGGGGGGCGCGGTCTGGGCAGGGGGGCATTTCCGGTCGCGAGAGCCGTACCCGGGCTGGGAGGCCTGAGCGGTGGGTCGCTGGGCCAGGAGCGCGCGGGGACTGCGGGCGGGGGGGTGTGTGTGTGTGGTGTGGTGTGTGTGTGTTTATTTGTGTGTGCGCGCAGCTCCAGCCCTTGAGGGGCGCCCCCCGGAGATGGGCGCCCCGGAATCACTGACCCAGGCCTCGGACCCTCCTCCTGCTCTCAGAGGGCCTCCGGGACCCCCCTCCCCCGCCCCCCGGGCCTGCTCCCTCCTCTCTCCCCTTTCCCTTTTAAAATCTCTCTGGCTCAGATGTTTATAAGGTGCCTGATTTAGGGGTCTTGCGCAGAGACAAGGCAGTTTTCCCAGGAGAAAACAAAACAAAACAACAACAAAAAACCGTAGAAACGTTCCCCCTGCCCCTGATGGCTGTGGTGCCAGCATGGCATCAATGGAGAAGAGTAGGGGCTGGGCAGTCTGGGGCTGGAGGAGGGGGCTGGGGCTGGACTGGGGGGTCGGGGGGCCCACAGCAGCTTTGTGGGTTCCCTGGGGTTGCTCACAGAGACTTTGGTGTCTAGGTACAAGACTTTGAACCCCAACTTCTTACCATTTTCCTCAGCACCTGCAATTCATCCAGCCCCATGAAAATAGCAGAATGCAGATCCTTGAATTTTCACACAAATGGGATAATTATAGTACGTTTAGCAACTGTTGGACACAAAATTCCAGCGGAATCTTTACTTCTACTATCAAGACTACTACTGCCCCTCTCCCCACATAGAGCCATACCCACCAAAGTCTCCTTTCTCCGTTTTGACCTCCCATGGAAATTGGACCGCAAGATAGAAATGATGCCTGGCCAAAATGCTGTTGGGGCAAATTGGAGGCACGGGGTACCCGAAGCTGGGAAGGCGAAACCTGTGTTGAGGAAGGATGAGATCTGAGGATGGAAAAGAGAGATTTTGTGGTCCCTGAGCTGGAACCAGGTTTGTGTTCCACAGAGGCTGTGAATTCTAGGCAGTTGGCTTTTTGTTTGGGATGGACAATTAAGGTGGATTATTTGGGGCTAAGAAGCTCTGTGGGATGAGCTAGTCTCTAGGTATAAGAAAGTTAAGGAGTCAGTAGGTTTGGATCTGAGACTCTGAAAATAATAATCCCTTAAATAGAACTTTTTAGTTTATAACAAAAGGGCTTTCACATATGCTAGCTCATCTGTACTCCATAGCAACCATGTCAGGTAGACGTTATTCAGTCCTCATTTTCCAGATGAGAAACCTGAGCCTTCTAGAATCGACTGTCCCCCTAGAGAGTCACATAGCAGAGCTAGGATTCCCACGAGTTTTTGGACTCCGAATCTTCAGCCTTTGCCAGGGGCCTGGGCCACCTGAGGAAGTTAGTTTTTGAGCGCCTTCTGTGAGCATGGTGATATGCTGTGGGGCAGGTTTACGGTTGAGTTTGTCGCTTAGATTCTGGCTGGAAGGAGAAAGTCAACTCTAGCAGAACCCACAAGAGGACCAAGACATGTACCGGAGTCAATGCAGTGGGAGGGAGCCTAAGAGAGAGAGCTCTCAGGGAAACCTGGAAAAGTTAGGGAAGTCTTCCTCCGGCAAGTGGATCTTGAGCTTGACAATGGGGAGGTCTGGCTGGGAGGGAAAAGAGGTGGGAAATTCCTGGGATGGCCACAGTTGCTTCTGTGTTGGGAGGTTGATGGGTAGTCTGACTCTTACAGTGGTTCCATGAGGGGGGGGGGTGGTGGAGTGGGCATTTTTATGTCCATTTCACAGGTGGAAAAACTGAGGAACACAGGATTCGTGTGGCTGGCCCGATGTCAGCCAGCTGGATTGGAACCCAGGCTTATGTGACTGTTGCGTATGTGCGTCGGGCTTGGTATCAGAATTGGCTCACCTCCATTTCAAGTGTGTAGACAAAGAACAGAGACAGAGAGCAGGACCGTCTGATTCGGCAAACATAGTGGGGGTGGGGGCTTAAGCCCAAAGACCAGCAGGCTCCCTGAGGTGGGGGAGTTTTACCGAACTCCCTTACATCCCCGGGCCTCACGGGGCTGGCCCAGTGAAAGTACTTAGGAGTTCTGGAAGCATGCCTGGTGAAGGAGGACCGTGCTCAGTGTGGAATCTAAGTTCATTTCCTCAGTGCCTGTGGGTGCCGAGCTTGTTGTTTTGAGAGGAGAAAGATACGGGTGATTAACCTGAGCTTCCCAAGGGCAGACACTGGGTCTGATTCTCCCACTGTGCCCTAGGCCCCAGTGGAGATGTGAGGAGGACACATCCAGCCATTGTGCTGTCACACTGAATTACACCCCAGTGTAGAGGAGGAAGGGGTTTTTTTGCCCTGGGGTGGAAGGTCTTCCTAGAAGAAGTGCCATTTAAACACTTGGGGGATGGTTCAGAAAGGCCTGAGAAGGCATCTTGAGGAGAACTCTTGGGCTATCTGGGTCTCGGTTTCTCTTTCTGAAAATGAGGTTTTCAAACCTCCCGAGGTTTGATGTGTGTGATGGTAACTTGCGGGGAGAAGCCCAGCTCCCAGGGATCGCGGCTTGAGGGTCAGATGAGAAGAACTAGACATGGGGGAGGGTTAAAATTTTTAATCATGTAGCCCTTCCCCAAGCCAGCTTTTCCTATAGTCCGGCCCCTCTGTGAGTGCTCTTTCCTAGGTAAGCTTACTTAGCCCTTACAGCAGCCCTACAGGGAAGCACTGTGATTGTGCCCATTTTGCAGATGAAGAAACTATCCGGGGAGGTTGAGCGGCGGAGCCGGAGAGCAGACCCAGCGCTTGAGTTGACTCTGCGGGGGCCTAGGGACTGGCAGCGATGGGGCGGGCGCTGGTAACTTCAGATGGCAGAGGTGGAGGTGTCCCCTGAGGAAGTCTGGCTGTAAGCCGAAGCCAGGGCCTCAGCTTGGGCTGATGAAGTGACGGCTACGTATCAGCTCCCAGGAGCCTCCACAGAAGCCAGCTCCTTTCATCACATTTAATGGCCCGTAGAAAACGGGCTGGCTTTCCTTTCTCTGTCATCACCAGCTCCGGGGCTCCTTCCTGCCTTATTTATTTCCCTAGGAAGTCTGTTTCTCGGCTAGCGCCCTGATGGCTTCTGCGGGTGTGCGAGCGCCGTCTCCCCATCGGGCCGTGGGGGCCACTGCCACCTGCAGGACCCAGCTGGGGCCGACTTCAATTCAGCCACGGGCCCGAGCCCCCGCTCGGCGCTTGATGGCAGCAGTGCCACTTAGGGACGCCAGCCACCACACGCTAAAGGCTGCCGTGTGCCAGCCCTGTGCTCGGCGCTTTCTGGGCCTTCTCTTACAGAATCGTCTCAACGACACTCTGAGGCAGGAGTGACTTTTAGCTGCCCCATTTTGCAGATGAGAAGACAGGGTCCAAGATCACCGGGACTCAGGGGGTCAGAGGGAGCCAGGCATTTTGCACTCCCCAGCCCAAGGTCTTTGTCGCTCTGCAGGAGAAGTGCCTTCAAGGTATTTTGTTTATATACTTAGTTGGTCATCTCTGTGCCCAATGTGGGGCTGAAACTCGTGCCAGCTGGGTGCCCCACAAGTTCTTTTAGTCTCCACAAAGTTCTTATCTATCCCGAATGTCAATGATCTGGCGTTTGTGTCGTGCTTTGGGCTGTATTCTCAGGAATCCTCTTGACACCCCTTTCAAAGGTAAAAAGTCCCTGTTTTGCAGAAAAAGAAAATGGAGGGGTCAGCCGCCCTCCAGCTCTTCCTCCCCTGTCCACACTGTGACTGGGACAGGGAACAGGGTGTCATATTCCCTGGGACAGAGAGACATGTCTTCCGAAGTGCTGGGGTCAGCCAGCGAGCATCCACTGATCACTTGCTGTGAGGGCTGCGGAGGAGGTTGAGGCTGTGATCCTTCTGGGGTTTGCAGAGGTTCACCTATGCCCTTGTTCTGTGTCACGCCCTGTCCCCCCCTGCAGGCACAGGAACTTATGGCAGGGAGTCCAAAGTCCCGATTTTCATTCCCAGCTCCAGCACATACTAGCTGCGTGTTCTGGGGCATAATCATATTGTCACTCTTGGCCTCAGGCTCTTGTTCTGTGAAATGGCCTCACTGATTCAGTCCCATCTTCCCTGATACTCAAATGAAGAGAAGCTGAAAACTATTATAAAGACCACTGGTGTGACAGCAAGGTTGTGATGGCCATAGCCTCCAGAATGTTCCTGAATCTTCTCCATTGCCTACTTTGATCCAGGCTCGGACCACTGCAGTAGCTTGCTAACTCATCTTCCAGCTTCCCCTCTTTTCATCTACCCTCAATGCAGCAGCCTGACGGATCTTCTCAAGATTTAAATGAGACCTTGTCACTCCTCTGCCGAAAAGCTTCCAGTGGCTTCCTGACATACACAGAATGCAGCACTGGCTCCCCAGTCTGGCCTACACATAGCTTTCTAATGAGCCTTACTGGTCACCTCGAAACTTGCTTCCTACTTGGCTTGCCCTCACTCTAGCACTGCGGTCACACTGGCCTTCTGTCTTTTCCTCGAACATTCTGAGCTTGTTGCCATCTTGGGGCCATTACCTTTGCTGGACCCTCTGCTGGTGCACGCTCACCTGCCTTCTGTGTTCCCATGGCTGGCTCCTTCTTGTTTCTCTTGAATGCTGCCTCCCAGAAGGGCCGTCACTCCCTGCCACTCTTTGGGATTTCAGTTTGCTCGTTTGTAGCTTTACGGTAGCTTCTTTGTAGCTTTACTTGTGTGCATTTAACATTGGTCTGTTTATTTGTCTTCCCACGCCTGGACCTCATGTTCCACGAGGTCAGGGACTTTATTAACCTCACTCCCCCAGCATCTGGCAGAGCCCCTGGCAGAGCCCCTGCTCTGTGGTTATTCGTTGAGTAAATGAGTAATAGTAGCAGGGTGGTCCGAAACAACCCTTGCCAAAAATGAGTGCCCTAGATAGATAGAAACTGCAAAGCACTTGGTGTGGACTGATCAAACAGCACTTACGGGGTAAACTTGTAAGTTGCTGGGTGCTCTCTAACAGTACGGGTGCAGGAGAAATGCAGTTGTCTGATTTCCTCTTGAATATGGGGGTTAGGGGCGCGCTATGTAAATTTGCAAAATCGTCTAGCAAGGCGGGTATCATTAAGTCCACCTCCCAAATGACAAAACCGAGGCTCAGAGAGGTGCCTTTAAAGCTAGTGGGGAGCTGTGCTGAGATTGGACCTGGGTCTCCCAGAGTCCTGGAGACAGAGTTGTGGGTTTGAACCGTTCTGTGCAGTGTGGCCCCCAAGTCGTTGTGAGCGGAAGGCAGGAAAAGTCAAAGCGCTTTGTTTGTAACCAGAGTGCTGCAGCCGAGAGCGCGTTCTGCTCTGCCGCTGCCGCCTCTTGGTTTGACTGAGAGTGGGGCAGTGGGGGAGGCCTGAGGGAAGTTTCCTGAACTTTGGTTTCTGTTCAAGGTAGCTAAAAGAAAACAAGCTGCAAGTTGCTGAGCACTGTGGGCGGTCCGTGGCCCGCGTTCATTCCTTGACAGGTGGTTTCTGGTGGAGCGGGCCGGGGCCCTAGTGCCTCTAGCTCGCGTCCTCAGCAGCTGGGTGGCCCTGGGCAGGTCAGAGACCCCCCCAAACCTCACTTCTGTTTAAGACTTTATTTTTTCAAGCCTAACTTTTCTGTGGAGAGTGGGGATACTAGCCCCTGTCTTTGAGATGATGGTAGGGATAGACAGGATTCCTTAAAACAGAACTTCTAGGGGCGCCTGGGTGGCTCAGTCGTTAAGCGTCTGCCTTCGGCCCAGGTCAGATCCCAGGGGCCTGGAATCGAGCCCCGCATCGGGCTCTCTGCTCTGCAGGAAGCCTGCTTCTCCCACTACCGTTCCCTCTGCTTGTGTTCCCTCTCTCGCTGTGTTTCTCTCTGTCAAATAAATAAAATCTTAAAAAAAAAAAAAATTAAAACAGAACTTCTAAATTGTCTCTGCACTGTGGACCTGTTGGGCAGCCCGGGGAGCCCAGGAACAGCCTCTCAGAATACTGTTTTTATTATTATTTATTTAAATATTATTTATTTATGATTTTATCATACCGTATTGTTATCGTATAAAAATACTATTATTTTATCAATTATGATTACATTTATATTATGTATATATGTACATGAAAATAATACTATATTTATTATTTTATTTTATTATACAAAATTTATTTCTTTAAAATATTTTCTTTATTTATTTGAGAGAAAGGGAAAGAGAGCATGAGCAGGAGGAGGGAGAGGGGGAGAGGGAGAAATAGACTTCCCACTGAGCGCAGAGCCCGACACAACACAGGGATTGATCCCTGGACACTGAGATCATGACCTGAGCCAAAATCAAGAGTTGGACGCTTCCCCGACTAAACCACAGGCACCCCCAGAATCCCGTTTTTAAATGCGTAAAGTAAAATACACAGGATTGCAAAGGAAACCCAATTCTGAACCGTGACTGGGCTCTTTTATCAATGCTCTGTACAAGATCTGGCAGTGAGTCTGATGTAAGCGACGTAGTTTTGAAGTTGTGATGAGCGTGAACAATATTTTGTTGTCCCTGCAGCAGCCGAAATGTGACAAGGGAAGAGCTGTGATTTCTAGCACAACACTATTGTGGCGTATTGCCTACATTCAGAATCGAGGGGAATGCTAAATACCAGGTAGGGCTTAGTGAAAAGAACTTGTAAATGTTTTCTTTTTTCCCATCCAAGTTCATGGCCCACTGAATTCTCGCCATGGGCCCCAGGTTCAAAACCCTCGCCATAAAAGGTGCATGACACCTGACCCATAAGCTCCAGAAATGAGCCCAGACCCCTGCTCGACCTCCTTGGAGCCGAGGGTCCTCAGGTGGACAGACAAGGTGCACCAAGCCTGTGGGGAAGGGATAAATGCTGACTTGGAATTCTGACCAGCGAGGTCAAGGATGGCAAAATGGAAACTTTGCTGGTCTCTGAGGAAGCTGTCCAGGGCCTGATGAGTCAAAAGCGTCAGGCATCTTTGGCGATGACGTTACCTCGGGTAGTGTTCGTGCGGGGTGTGGCAGGTGTGCAGTCCATGCTGACTGCTCCCTTTCCACGAAACCTGGGGTAGGTGAGGGCCTGGCAGGTGGAGTGTGGGATGAGGCTGGAGGCAGCCCGTGGGGATGGGGGAGGGAGCATCTTCGAGGTGGGAGGTGACAGTGTGGGGGAGGGGCAGAGGGAGAGAGAAATGTTAGCAGACTCCTTGCGGAGCTCAGAGCCTGCTTCAGGGTTTGATCTCACAACACAGAGATCATGACTTGAGCCGAAACCAAGAGTCAGACGCTTAACTGACTGCACCATCGAGGGCCCCAGAGAATTATGGTTTTTTTTTAAGACTTTATTTATTTATTTGACACAGAGAGAGAGAGATCACAAGTAGGCAGAGAGAGGGGGAAGCAGGCTCTCCGATGAACAGAGAGCCCGATGCGAGACTCGATCCCAGGACCCTGAGATCATGACCTGAGCCGAAGGCAGAGGCTTTAACCCACTGAGCCACCCAGGCGCCCCCAGAGAATTACGTATTATATTTAAAGCTCTTCGAACAATACCTGGTAAGAGAAAAAGCTTAATAAAGGACTGAAATCAGCATCTTTTTTTTTTAAATTTTTATTAACATATAATGTATTATTTGCCCCAGGGTACATGTCTGTGAATCGTCAGGCTTACACATTTCACAGCACTTAACAGCACATACCCTCCCCAATGTCCACAACCCAGCCACCCTCTCCCTACCCCCCTGCCTCCCAGCCACCCTTAGTTCGTTTCGTGAGTCTAGGAGTCTCTTATGGTTTGTCTCCCTCCCCATCCCTTCCTGTTTCATGAAATCAGCATCTTCACTGCTCCTGTGTGCTGCCCAGAGATGAATCAGACGCAGCTTCTGCCTTCACGGATCTCATAGTTTAGGGAGAGATGGGGACATAAGCACACACTGTCGGTTAACTAGGGTGAGTGCAATGGTTGTGGGGAGCTTCGGGTGCTGCGTTAGGGTGGGGGTTGGGGAAAGAGGAGCCACTTCAGGCTTTAAAGAAGCACGGGGCGCTAGCCAGGGTGGGAAGGAAGCGGTAGGTGTGAGGGTTGTTTCAGACAGAGCGGGCAGCTGGGGTCTGACGGTGTCAGAGTGTAACCTTCCGGGCCAGCCGTGGGGCTGGAGGGGAGGCCAGGCACTCCCCACAGTGCTGCGTGTCTGGGATGAGCAGCTCGGCCTTTGTCCTTCTGGTCGTGGGTGTCATGAAGGTTTTGTTTGTTTTTCAACTTTTATCCACAGGAAGTAGCAAAAATAGTACAAAGGGTTCCCTTCACCCAGCTTCCCCTGGTGGTGGTATATAGTGGTTGTACGTTATCAAAACCAGAAAATTGGTGTTGGTACATTACGGGCCTATAGAGCGTATTCAGTTTTCACCTTAAAAACAAAACAAAACAAAACAAAAAACCGCTGCATTCATCTGTGTGTGTGCATGTGTGCACCCGGGAGCGTTTTGAGCAGGGGAGTGACCTTGACATTTGTGTTGGACAAATATTCTCGACCACCAAATGGCAGCAGATTGGAGGGGGCTTGTTGGAGGCTTTTGGCGGGAGATGCTGAAGGCCTGAGAGCCGTGGTCATGGAGATGGTGGGAGGAATTGCAGAGTGGAGAACTGTTTCAGAGGTAATGGTGGAAGGAACTGGGGACTGAGAACAGGATGGCAGTTGGAGCTATGACTGGAGTTTGGGAGAAATGGAGGAGGAGGAGGAGGAGGAGGAGCAGGGGAGATGCTGCTGAGTTAAGTTTGCAATACAGTAAGTTGGAGGAGCACCCCACTGGGATGGGCACCAGGGAAGACCTTCTGGGCATAACATCGGAGCTGGGTCTTAAGGGATGAATAGGAGTTGGCTAGGTGCCTACGTGGGGAGAGGGCATTCCAGGTAGAGGGCCCAGGATCTGGAAAAGCACGGAGGTCTTAAGCAGCCTGGGTGTTGGACATCTAGGTAGCACCGCTCAGACGGTAAGAGACATGAATCTGAAATATTGGGGAGGGGGCGAGCCTGGTGAGAGGACCAGATTTGTGAGTCATCGACATGACTCATGAGATCACGAAATGTAAGAGCTCCTCTGGGGAGAGCATGCAGAGTGAGGAGAGCAGGAGCACTGTCCCTTAAACGGAAGCTCGGACACATTGGTTTTGAGACCTGGGCAGAGGAAGAGGAGCCGCTACCAGACAGAACAGGACCGATCAGGGAGGTGTGAGAAGGATCTGGCAGTTAGAGCTGGGAGTCCCGAAAAAGGCAAGTGGCAAGCTCTCCCTCTACCGGACTGAGCAATCAGGAGGTCCCCGGGATGGAAAGGACCCTTGGCAAGCACCTTTGGTGGAGTGAAAGGGGGGTTGCTGAGATTTGGGGAGTGGAGTGGGAGGTGAGGCTGTAGAGACAATGTAGATTACTGTTTCACAAAACGTGACCAAGAAAAGAGGAGAGGTTGTGCATTATTCAGAAGGGGATTCAGGATTAGGGGAGGGAGTTAGTTGGGGGTGGAGGAGACTTGAGCATGATGACAGGTTGAGGGGTCCTAGGGCTGAGTCTGATTGCATAATGGGCAACAGAGATGGTGATGTGTGTGGGCCCCAGGGCCTGGCTGCTGAGATTGAAGTCCCAGCTCTACCATGTGCCAGCCGTGTGAACTTGGGGAAATCACATAACTTCTTTGTGCCTCTCTTTTCTTTTCTGCAAAATGAGGATGGTAGAATATCTCACAGGGTGTGCTGTAAGGTATTATGTAGAAAGAGATCATGACTGCCTGAGAGAGCGAGAGAGAGAGAGAGAGAGAGAGAGATCATGCTAGCTCCTAGCACGTGGTAACCCCCCAACAAATGTTATTATTTCAATGTTCGTTTTTTTATTTATTCAACTCATTCATTCTTATCTATGTAATGCCTGGGTTGGATGAATTGATTCATTGATCTATTTCTTTTACCATCATTTGTGGAGCACTTGCTCTGCACCAAGGACAGGGCCCAGGCATTGAGATTTTGAAGAGGCTGCTCTGATGAAGATCTGAATCTCTAAAATTCTGTCATCAAACTCTTCTCAGGAGTGAAGGAAATAAGGACACCTGGGTGGCTCAGTTGGTTGAGCTACTGCCTTCAGCTCAGGTCATGATCCTGGAGTCCTGGGATTGAGTCCCACATCAGGTTCCCTGCTCAGCAGGGAGTTTGCTTCTCCCTTGGCCCTTCCCCCTCTCATGCTTGCTCTCATTCTCTCTCTCAAATAAATAAAGTCTTAAAAAAAAAAAAAAAAGTGAAAAGAAAAAGTATGCTTCCTTCATGGTTTTCAGGTCAGTGGTTTGGTCTTTCTCCTTGGAAGAACAGCCCATGGACACTTGGGCAGACCTGGAAACACTGGGTCTGAAACCAGGCTCCTGGTTCCCACATGGCCTCTGAGGCCTACCAGGTTGGCCTCAAGTCAGCCGTCTCATTTTGTATTTTAGATTACAAGGTCAATACTTGCTCTGTGCAAAAAATCCAAATCTTGCTTTAAGTGTTCTGTGTCCTGTTGCCCGTTGGCAGATCCCAGTCGCCAGAGGGAACCAGTTAAATTGGAGACTGTCTTTCAAACGTCCTCTTCATGTAAACACACACTGCACACAGATGTGAGCATACAACACAGAATGTTCTGGAATCTGCTGCTTTTTTTTTTCTTCCTCAACTATGAATGGCGGCATCACCATGACAAGGCGTAAAATAGATTCAATAGCTGCATTGTATTCCATGGTAGGGTATGCTACAGCTCAATGGATTAATTCTCTGCTGATGGAAGTTCAAGTTCCGTCTGGTTTTTCACTCTTAAAAAAAATACATCCTGTACAAATACAGGTTCATGTACAGGGATTTTAGTAGATTAAATTCTTGGAAGTTTCTGGGTCAAAAGGACAGGGCGCTTTATCCTGTAGAAGGCTTTTGGCCGCAAGTAACAGGATTCCTCCCTCAGAACGAGAGTTTGTATGATCTCACGTGACAAATGAGGCGGAGCAGTTCCAGATCAGCTGATTTAGGGGTCAGACCTGTCATTCAACAGCTTCGGGCTCTCTGTTCCGCCATCCCCAGTGCGTGCATCTCACCACAAAACATCCTACAAAAAAGGAATCACTTTCGTCCCATCTTGAGTGGGAAGGAAACCATTCCCAGAAATCCCTTGGCTGACTTCCGCTCCTCTCTCATTGGTCAGGATGGTGTCACGTGCCGCTGCCTAATCCAATCACCGGCAAGTAAAAGCACCATTATGATTGGCTGAGTCGAGTTCAGGTTCATCTGAGTGACTGGGAAAGGAACAGTCGGGGGCTGTGCCTGGGAGGGTGCAGGGGAACTGGCTGCCTCGCTCTTGCTGGTGGACGTTGCCACACTGCTTCATGGAGGTGCTGCCAGTCCCCGCTCTCGGTGTACTTGCCGTGGTGGAGAGTGCTCCTTCCTCCGCCTGCATCAACCGGGCTCTCCTCTCACAGTAGCCTCAGAGGTGCGAAGCGGCGGCGTCTTGTTTATCCCGTGTTCTTTTATCAGTGCGTTCGAGTGTCTTTAATCACGATTCACAGCTCCCATGGATTTCCAGTTTATGTTCTTTGCCCCTCTTTTTAAGTAATCATAATGATCAGACAGCAGTCATGGTTGATATTAAATGCTTATTCCGTGCCTAGCATCTCACTGCATCTTCACAACAGCCCCCTAAAGAAGGTATTGGCGTCCTTGGGGTGCTTGGGTGGCGCAGTCTGCTAGACGAGGGACTCTTGATTTCGGCTGGGGTCATGATCTCGGGGTGGTGGGATCAAGCCCCGAGTTGGGAATCCCCACTCAATGGGGAGTCTACTTCTCCCTCTGCTCCGCCCCCATTCACGTTCTCTATCAAATGAATAAATAAAATCTTAAAAAAAAAAAAAAAAAAAAGAAGGTACTAGTGTCCCTGTTTTAGAGATGAGGGAATTAAAAAAAAAAAAAAATGAAGCAACCTGTATACAGTTAATACGGAACAGGGCTTGGGTTTGAACTCGCCTGTGAACCTGGGTATGTGGTCACATACTGTGCTGACATACTGAGGGAATTGTTTCCTGTTGGTCCCTTAATTCATGGCTCTTTCTGGGAAGAGCCCTTTGAGGTAAGTCCAGCTTGAAATTCCCCAACTCTAAGAACATGGATGTAGAGCAGAGAAGAGGGGACTGCCCCGCCTGGTGGTGGGATCCTGGAAACTCAGGCCTGTTTTCTCCTTGGATTTTTTTCCCTTCCTTCCTTCTTTTTTTTTCCTTGCACTCTTTTCTTTAAAAAAGAAGTAAGATTTGTTTGACTTACATGCTTCTGGCACTTCTGCCATGTGCCCTGACCCATCCCTATCCTCATCCTCAAGGAACTCCTCTCCCTCTTCAGCGGAGAACAAATGTTCTTTTAACCACTGTCTCAGCTGGAGATGCTGTAAGAAATACCATAGATGGAGGGGCTTAAACAACAGAAATTTATTTTCTCACAGTTCAGGAAGCCAGAAGGCCGGGATTAAGGTGCTGGTAGATTCAGTTTCTGATGGGAACCCTTCCTGGCTTGCAGAGGACTGCCTTCTCCTTGTGGCCTCCTCTGACCTTTCCTCCTTGTGTGGGCAGGCAGAGGGAGAGTTCTCTGGTGTCTCTGGCTCCACCCTATGACCTCATTTAACCTTAATTATCTCCTTAGAGGCCCTATTTCCAACCAGTCATAATGGGGATTAGGGCTTCAACATATGATTTTGGGGGGACACAACCATACAGTGTATAAATTCTGCCCCTGGGCCCCCCAAATTCATGTTCTTATCCTATGCAAAATGCATTCATTCCATCCCAACAGCACCCAGAGTCTTAACTCATTCCACCATCAACTCTGAAATCTAAGGTCCCAAGTCTCATCTAAATATCTAAATCAGGTCTGGGCGAGACTGGAGGCAGATTCATCCAGAGTAAATTCTTCTACAGTTGTGAACCTGTGAAACCAGACAGATTATGTGCTCCCCAAAAGCAATGGGGGGACAGGCATAGGATAGATACTCATTCCCTTTCCAAGGATCAGTCAGAAAGAGGAGAGAAGTGATGGGCCCAAGCAAGTCTGAAACACAATGGGGCAAATTCTATTTGATTTAAAGGCTTGAGAAGCATCTTCTTTGACTTGCTCTTCTTCCTTGCTGGCCCACCAGGGTGCAGCACACCCCCCACATCTGTGCCAGTCGCTCCCCACTCCCACGCACCCCCCTCAGCTCTGAAAAGGAATGGGTGGCCCCACCAAGGCAGTTGTGATGATCTGTGACTCAGGGTTAAACTTTTCTTGAAGGATAAAGCATGTTTGCCTTCAAATAGCTTTATGGTCCGGTCCTATAGCATTCGAGCGTCCAGCAGCTTTCCTGCATTCCGTCATCCAGTCTTCTCTGTCCCCTTTGGTTCTAACTGGCTGTGTTTCTGCTAGTATAATCCCATCTGATAGCTAATTTGATGTGTGCTTCATACTCATACTCATCTCCTTATCAAATGGTTGCTCAGGCACATCCTTAGTGTTCCCTTCAGGACACGCTTCCTCACTTTTTTGCAACATGAATATTTTCCAATTCTTTAAGTTCTGAGCATTTTTCAATTCTTTAATTTCTGGTTCCTTTTGTTTAACAATTTCTTCTTCATTTCTTTTCTCTCAAATTTTACCATAAACGATGAGGAGGACCCATGCCACACCTTCCATACTTTGCTTAGGAATCTCTGCTTAGGGGCATCTGGATAGCTCAGTTGGTTGAGCGTCCGACTCTTGGTTTTGGCTCAGGCCATGATCTCAGGGTCGTGGGATGGAGTCCTCTGTTGAGCCCCACTTTGGGCTCTGCACTCAACGTGGAGTCTGCTGAGATTCTCTCTCTCTTTCTCCCCCTGCCCCTACCCCTACTCGTGCTCATGCTCTCTCTCTGTCTCAAATAAATAAATAAAATCTCTTAAAAAAAAAAGAAAAGAAATGGGGGGGGGGGCGGCGCCTGGGTGGCTCAGTGGGTTAAAGCCTCTGCCTTCAGCCCAGGTCATGATCTCAGGGTGCTGGGATTGAGCCCCGCATCGGGCTCTCTGCTCAGCAGGGAGCCTGCTTCCCCCTCTCTTTCTGCCATGTCTCTCTGCCTGCTTGTGATCCCTGTCAAATAAGTAAATAAAATCTTTTAAAAAAAGAAAGAAAGAAAGAAATTGGGGCTCCTGGGTGGCTCCATCGGTTAAGTGGCTGCCTTTGGCTCAGGTCATGATCTCAGGGTCCTGGGATGGAGCCCTGCATCAGGCTCCTTGCTCAGAGGAGAGCCTGCTTCTCCCTCTCCTTCTACCTACTGCTCTGCCTACTTGTGCTCTCTCTGTCTCTCTCAAATAAATAAATAAAATCTTGAAAGAAAGAAAGAAAAAAAAGAAAAGAAGAAAGAAAGAAAGGGAAAGGAAGGA
>CM053611.1:103125674-103136978 GCA_028646535.1 Procyon lotor
TACTGGGTATTTACCCTAAAGATACAAATGTCGTGGTCCGAAGGGGCAGGTGCACCTGAATGTTTATAGCAGCAGTGTCCACAATAGCCAAACTATGGGAAGAACCTAGATGTCCATCAACAGATGAATGGATAAAGAAGATGTGGTGTACACACACACACACACACACACACACAAACACACACACACACACAATGGAATACTATGCAGCCATCAAGAGAAACGAAATCTGGCCATTTGCAACGACGTGGATGGAACTGGAGGGTATTATGCTAAGTGAAATAAGTCAGTCAGAGAAAGACAAGTATCACATGATCTCTCTGATATGAAGAATTTGAGAGGCAAGGAGGGAGTTTGGGGGGGTGGGGGAGAGAAATGAAACAGGAAGGGATGGGGAAGGAGACAAACCATAAGAGACTCCTAAACCCAGGAAACAAACTAAGGGTGGCTGGGAGGCGGGGGGGGGGGGGGGGGGGGGGGGGGGGGGGGGGGGGGGGGGGGGGGGGGGGGGGTAGGGGGGGTAGGGATAGGGTGGCTGCGTTATGGACGTTGGGGAAGGTATGCGCTATGGTGAGTGCTGTGAAATGTGTAAGCCTGACAATTCACAGACATGTACCCCTGGGGCAAATAACACATTATATGTTAATTAAAAAAATAAAAAATAAAACTGCAACCCCTCCCAATTGCCCATTCCCCCAGCATTCCCCAGCCAACCATCTCCACGGCACTGAACACTTCTTGTTTCTTATCTCCTCCAGTTGCGCTGTAAGCTCTATGAGGATGGGGCTCCTTGGCCATTTCTCCCTCTGCTGTCTATCCAGTGCCTTGACCAAGTCTGTGCTGGGCACATAGGAGCCCTCAATAAATCTCTTCTGAATTAATTAACAGAATCAATATTCTTCCCCTTCAATGCCTTCCCAACAGTCCTGTGATGGAGACTCAGCTTCTGCCCAGGGGCAAGGTGGTCTGGCTTCCATCTACTTTTCCAGCCCCACTAGGGCCCTACCTTCCTTTCACTTGGTCCCTCCCACTCTCTGAGCTCCTCCTAGCCTCAGTGCCTTTGCACATACCATCTCCTGTCTGAAATGCAGCTTTTTTTTTTTTTTTAATTTATTTTGACAGAGAGAAACACAGTGAGAGAGGGAACACAAGCAGAGGGAATGGTAGCGGGAGAAGCAGGCCCTCTGCCGAGCAGAGAGCCCGATGCGGGGCTCGATCCCAGGACCCTGGGATCTGACCTGGGCCGAAGGCAGACGCTTAACGACTGAGCCACCCAGGCGCCCCTGAAATGCAGCTTTACCAGCACACTGTGCTCCTGCCTACTGCTCAACCTTCGGGTCTCATTTGAAAGGTCACTGATGCCCAATCTAAATCGGGCCTCCCTATTCCAGTGGCCCGTGGCTCCCCACACTTCGCCTTTAGAGCTCTCATGATGGTTTGTAACCAGAAATTATCAGGCTAGTATCCATTCACCGTGGACTGTGAGTGCTTTGAGGGCAGGACCCAAGAAAGTTTTGTTTACCACGTACCTAGCCCTAGGCTCGATGAGCTCAGACAAGTCATCTAACTTGTTGGGCCTTGGGTTTCCCTGTAACGGGGTAAGCAGTACCTCCCTCGAGGCATTGTGAAGTTATTCACAATTCTTCAGTCACTCGTTTGTTGCGACGGTCTGAACATTGGTCAAATGTTCAACATACCTCAAATTCATATGTTGGAATCCTACCCCCTAAGGGGATAGTATAAGAGGCGTGGCCGTTGGGAGATGAGTTGGTCATGAGGGTCAAGCTGTCCTGAACGGGATTAGTGCCCTTATGAAAGAGACACCAGGGAGCTCCCTTGCCCCTTCCGCTCTGTGAGGTTATAGCTAGAAGGTGCCATCTGTGACCCAGGATGCGGGTGCTCACCAGATACCGAATTTGCCAGCACCTTGACCTTGGACTTCCCCGTCTCCAGAACTGTGAGAAATGAATTTCTGTTGTTTCTAAGCCGCCCAGTCCATGAGATTCTGTTAGAGCAAATGTTTTTGTTTGTTTTGTTTTTGAGCATCCAGCATATGCCAGGCCCCCAAATTTCCGGTTACAATCTATGAGCAGCGCTATGCAGGCAGAACCACGTCTGCCTCCCTGGGCACCCGGAAGTCCCCAAGGTCAAGGATGTGCCTGCCTGACTCCGCTACGCCGCAGTGCTCAGCCCAGGGCCACAAAAGGGTTCCCTGGGAGTTTGCTGAGTGAAAGAATGAAAGCCTTGTAACACTCGGAAGGCAGACAGGCCTGCAGCTGCCTCGCTGTGCGATGTTCGCCAAGTCCCCTCCTCGCCGTGTACCACAGTCTCCCCTCACGTACAACGAAGAGGCAGGACCCCAGCCTCCATCAGTGCTCCCAGGGCCTGTCCCTTGTCTTCCCGAAAGCCTCCAAGTCCACCTGAGCATGAGCAGTGGGAGAGTCCAGTGGTTCTGCTGAGTCCTGCCAGCTTTGTCCGGGGGTCTTGGCCCTGGGAGCAGGGACATCCAGAACCTAGGGTGATGCTGCCTGCTCCTCAGCGGCTCCCGCAGGTGCCACACTTCTCAGGGTCTGCTCCCTTGTTCCAGCCGAGGGATAGAGCACCCTCATTTCCCAGGTTCGAAATCCGAGGCTCAGAGGTAAAGGTTCTGCTGGAGAACAGCCCACACAGCCGCAGGCTGGGCTCTTCCCTATGGGATCCCAGGTCTGAGCTCTGCCCCCCACTTCTGTGCGTCTCCCCAGCAGCCACCTGGGCAGGGGTACCGGGAAGGGCCTCAGTTGGGGTGTGTGCTGTAGCTGGGTCTTGGAAACAGAAAGGCAGAGAGAGCAGGCAGAGGGAGGACATTAGAGAGCTGGAGGCCGAGATGCAGAAAGGCCACAGGGGAGGAAAGCAATGGCGGCAGGAAGGGTGAGGAAGCCAAAAGGTCATTGGGACCAGGTCACCTGCCCGCCAACGGCGGCCACAGCCTGTCCCCACACTTTGCCCCTGTGGTCCCAGGAGGCCCCTCTTAAGAGGTGGAGGTGCTGTGCGTCCTTAGAGTTATCCGTGAGTCTGGCCCAGGTCCAGGCACTGTCACCCCCTCTTCCCAGAGCTGGTGTCTGACTCACAGCCGTGCGGACTAGGACAGATGGAGCCCCTTCAGTCTGACGGCCCCGGACCCACTGTTGGGGCCATATTGCCCCACAGAGTGAATCCGAAGCTCTCGTGACAGGTCGGTACTGGAGGGAGGGAGGGGGCTTGGGGTCCTGCCCCACCATCCTACCTGATCTGCCACACCGGCCGCAGTGCCATTACTGAGCAGAGAAAATGTCTCCAATTCCTGCAGAGATTAGAGAAATGGGGAGAGATGAAGACTCTGGAAAGATGCTCCAGGTGCCATCAGCCAGGGCAGCAGAGGGGCCCCAAGACAGGCAACTGGGGTCCGTAGTGCCCTACGGCTCCCTGCCCCTAGGCCGGCCTGAGGTTACCTGCCCTGTCGCTGGGTCATCTTCCTGTGACTGGGACCAGGGCAGAGGACTTCCACATACATGCTCTTACTGTGTGCCAGGCACCACATCGAACATTCTTTCACTGTGATTCTCCCACGAACCCCCTGAGGCGGGCATAACGATCCTGATGTTCCGGATGTCGAAACCCCAGGGGAGAGAGAACTATGCCGCTCAAGGTCACAAATGACTCTAGAGCCATTCCCCGCCCCCCTTCCAAGCAGCTTTCCAACATAAAAGAGGTGCCAAATGAATAAACGTGGATCTCAAAGAGCCACACACATGCCAACGTCTCCAGTGTGCTCCCTACAGAGGTTATTCGAGAACACAAGGCCGAAGGACACCAAGGTCAGCTCAGGCCATCTCCGGTGGCTAAGTCGGCCAGGGCACCAGAGGGAACAGGTTTTAGCAGCTGGCGTCTAAGGTAACTGCAGGCTTTGGTGGTTCTTTCCCGTTCCAAAAGGTTCTGGAAGTCAGTCCAGGGCTTTCAGCCAACAGAGAGAGAAGATCACCTGCCATCAGTCCCCTCTATCCTGACCCAGCCCTGGCCACCCTCACCCACTTCTGCTTGAACGTGCCTGGTCCCCCGTCAGACCTCCCCATCTCCACCGTGGCCCACTCTCAGCACCCAGAGCCCTCCTTACCTGGGGCCTCTTATATGCCTTCCGAACTCGAAGCCCAAGCTTCTGAGCCAGCTCTTGACCAAGCTGAGTTACACTTTCATCCTGGAACAGCAAGACAGAGGGTGGAGCAGGTTAGTCAGCCCTGGCCCTCTGGTCCGGAGACCCTGGGCAGCCGTCCCGGAGCACTGGGGGGTGCGCACAAGCACATGCGTGCGTGCGTACGTGCATGTGTGTGTGTGTGTGAACGTCCACTGTTACCCCATGTCACAGACAAGGGGGTGAGGCCCCAGAGGGGTCACTAGCTGCCCAGGTCACATAGCTCGCGCGTGGTGGGGCTGACCCAGAACTCAGGCTTCCCTTTGTCCTTTTACTGTGGGGAGGGGAAAGGAATAATTTTTTTATTTTGGAATTTAAGATGATCTTTTTATTTCTAAAACTCAGCAAGCGGTAGTGTCACTGAAGAGGGCCGAAATGCAGAGAGCAAGTGCTCCCCAGGATCACCCCCATCCCGACTCCCACCCTAGGTGCCTCCCCAGAGGGAGCAGGCCTCGTTCTCTGATCTGTTTCCCTACAGATCTTTTCTAGGAATTTACATATGTGACTATGGACCTAGAAAGGATGCTCGGTTTTGCTTTGTGAGCATTTTCTTTCTTTCTTTCTTTTTTTTTTTTTTACATAAGCGAGATCATATTGTACCTATTGTTCTACAACCGGCTTCTTTTACCACGCAATGTCTTAGAACTCTTTGCAAGAGAGGACACGTGGGTGGTGCCCAGGCCCACAGGAGCGAGAACGTGGGAAGTCTGGAACACGGCTGGCCCACGGTTAGTGCTCAGTAACAGCACCCAACATTCCTTCCTCCCTCCCAGGCTGTATTACTGCGTGCACGTTATGTGGCAGGCAAGGGTTAGGAGCCAGGGACACCACTGTCACAGGGAAGATGGCCCAGGCCTCATGAAGGCTCCAGCCTGGTGGGGGACACCAACCAATAAACAAAGGAACGGTAACTACGGTCCAGACACCAAAGGGGCAAAAGGATGTTGTAACAACCTGTGCCTTTCCCCCCATGTCATGAGCTCCTGGAGCCCAGGGTCATAGTCGTGGTCCTCTCTGGTCCCCGGCATCCAGCACAGAGCAGAGCTCCACCAGTACTTGCCAACAAAGACTGGAAAATGGGGGAGTCCCCCAACTCCTCATCTGAGAACTTTCCTTAGGCAAGATAGCAGCCTCGCTGGGCCCCGGCGGCCTCACCCAAAAAGTGGGGTAAACGCCCCCTTCCCTACCCATCAATGGTAGATATGAGACTTGGATGTGGACCAGCTAGAAAATGCTATACATGGGCATGAACCCTGAACGTCAAATATAGGGTAATAAAAAAAAAAAGAAAATGCTATACAGCTCAGGGACTATTGTTATAAGAAAGGGTCTCAATTGTGAACTGAACTGAATTGAAGGGGCGCCTGGGTGGCTCAGTCGGTTAAGCATTTGCCTTCAGCTCAAGTCATGATCCCAAGGTCCTGGGATCGAGCCCCGGATCAGGCTCCCTGCTCAGCGGGGAGCCTGCTTCTCCCTCTGCCTGCTGCTCCCCCTGCTTGCACTCACTCACTCTCTCCGACAAAGAAATAAATAAAATCTTTAAGCTGAATTGGAGAAGCATGAGTAATAAACAAGAAGTACAGTAACAGTGAATGTTTTCTGAACTTATTGAGCCTGCCCGCTGTGCCAACTGTCTTGCATGATTTTCGGATTCCGTTCTCATAGCCCAGTCATGCATGGCCTATTGTCACCTCCGTTTGACAGGGGGTACAAACCAAGGCTCAGAGAGACTAAGCTGTGTGTGTCCAAGGTCACACAGCTCGTAGATGGCGGACTCAAGATGAGAATCCTAAATCCAGCTCTCTGATACCAACATCCCGGATCGCTGCGCACGTGGCCTACCCTCTGCTCTGACCACCCAGACCCTTCTTGCTTCTTCTGGCCCCACTCAAGCCCACCTCCCTCCAGGGAGGGAGCCCTCCAAGATCCTGATCGCACCTGGGCAGAACTGAGCCCATTCTGATCCTTTTTATACTCATTATTTCAGGGATAAAGTAGGAGGGGCCCTTTAGAGACATCTCTGCAGCTGATGCAGAGACGGGAAGTGTTTTGTCCAAGGTCACACTGGGGATCAGTGGTGGAGTCAGGCTTAGACCCCAGGGCTGTTTCCATGTCTCCCAGTGGGCTCGGGTCCCTGAAGGGCACAGATCTGGGCACTTCATGGGTGCTTAGTAAATACTTGTTAAGTGGATGAATAAGGGGGGGGGGCACATTCCCAGCTGCGTGTGGGGCAGGCCAAGCGAGGCTCACTACTGGTCCACTCCTTGTCTCTCCCCCACTGAAGGTCAGCCGGGACATCAGGATCCGGGCACATGTGGTACCCCTTTTAGTCCCCACTGCAACCCTGTACCGTCATAGTACAGAGGTTAAGATGCTACCTTCTAGAATCAGACTGCCTGGGTTCAAGGGTGGGCTCTGCCACCACCAGCTATGATCTTGGGTAAGTTCCTATCTCTCCATGCCTCTCTCCTCATCTTTAAAATGGGGACAATAAGAGTAGCTACCTCGAAGGGCTGCCTCAAGGACTAAGTGAGCTAATGCACATGGTATATTTTCGGCAGGGTCCATATCCTCGTATGTGGGTCCATGCCCTGCCCCAGGGGAAGACACAGGCTTAGAAGCCAGGGCCCCGGGCACTCACGTGGGGCCGGGCAAGGGAGCACCGGCTGCTGCACTCGTAGGCCTCCTTGTGGCGCCCCAGCTCGCTAAGGGCGCGGGCCTTGCGGAACAGTGCCCGGATGTTCTCACCATCCAGGCCCAGCGCTTTCTCACTGTCGTCCAGCGCCTTCTCATATAGGCCCTGTGGGAGAGAAGTGGGCGGCTCAGCGGTGGGTGCCTGTTCCCTCCCTCCCCTTGCAGGGACGGAGGCTGCTGGAGGACCGGGGTCCAGGAGGGGGGCTCCAGAGCTCCAGGAAACAGCTCTGGCCTTCATACTCTGGTCAAGGGCATCCGTACGTCCAGCTGCAGAGGCTGCCAATGGGCACTGGCCGGCCACCAGAGCGGACAGGCCTTCAAATTGTACAGTGATGAACGTGGTGTTCCGGACATGTCTACTTCCATGTCTACCTTCGGCTCAGGGCACCAGGGACCGGGAGTAATAAAGGCCCCTCTGAGAGGAAGGGGAGCCATGAGGGCAGTTCAGGGTACAGAAGAGGGGTGAACAGGCATCTGGTAGACCTGCTTCTCCAGGACCGTCCACTCCGGACTGCAGAAGCTATTACTGGGGCCTCTCCGGTGATCCCAGCAGAGCCTCCCCAAGGATCCGGTGAGGGACCGAGTCAGGGAGCAAGCCGGACAGGGAAGAGGTGGAGGCTAGAGCTTTTGGGGGCGAGGGAGACAGGAGGGATGGGGCCCAGGAAGGAGGAGCAGAAGAGGCCAGGCATTTGCCCAAAGAGGCAGCCCTGACTGCCCAGACTCCTGCCAACGCCCCAGCTACCCTGAGAGCCCAACTGAATTCCTCCGGGATGGGGCTCGGTGTCATCGCAAACTGTTCTTTGTTTCCCGTACGAGCACTGCGAAGGCTCTCGGGGCGAGCGTGTGGTCCGGCTGGGGCTGGGGGCCGCGGGAGAAGCTGGGGAGACTCACACGGGAGGAGGCGGCCGAGCCGGCCCTGCAGAGGCCCCCTGCGCGCGTGGGAGAAGCGGTGGGCGGGGCCCCGGGCGGCAGAGGGGAGGGCGGCGGGCTCACCATGGTGAAGTAGCAGGCGGCCCTGTTGACGTGCAGCTTGCACAGGAGCTCCTGGGGCAGGGCCACCTGGTCGGAGGCGGCGTAGTCGGCCACGTTCAACCCCTCCATGTACTGCACCAGGGCCTGCTTATAGTCCTTCTCCCGGAATAGGTCATTGCCTTCGGCAAACAGGTTCTGCACCAGCTTGAGCAGAAAGGCCTGCCGGGGGACAGGGCGCAGACGGGGCTCAGGGGTCTTCGTGCAGCCCGAGACCTGGCCCCTGGCCTCCCCATCCCCCCTCCGGGGACACCCCTGCCCTCCGCCCTCACCTTCCCCCAGCCCAGCGACCACACTCACCTCATATTCTTCTTGCTTTAGGGGTAGTGTCGACCTAGCAGGAAAAGGAGAGGGGTATGACCTCTGGGTGAGCCCAGGGGCCTCAGACCCATGGAGGCCCCAGGAGCCCCAGCCAAAGGCCACAGACCAGGCCCGGGATGGACTTCTCTAGCTCGGACCTCAGCTGTCACCTGGCAGACTGGGGTAAGGGGACAGCAGTCTTTTCTCCCTAAACCAACACCGTGTTGGTCTTCCATTTCTGATGGAAGGGTTGGAGCAAGGCCTTATGTTTGCCCCAGGGCCGCGGCCAGGCTCTCCCAGGTGCAGATGCTGAGAAAGAACAGGCCAGCTCTAGCTCTAGCTCCAGCCGGCTGTCCTCTTCCCGAGAAATCAGTCCTCTGGGAATGACCACGCCTCGCGACACACATAACCTGCAAATGCAGGCCCCAGGTGGCACCGACGGTCCACCTCAGGTCCCCCTGGTTGGGGAGCCTCTGCCTTTCTCCCTTCCCTTCCCGCAAAACACGAAGGACCCTGGCCAGTGCCAGGTACGCTCAGAGCCTGACCCCTCGTGCCGGCCTCAACAAAGCAGATGGGGCTGGGGGCACCCTGTCCTCTGCTGGGGTCAACGAAATGCCTGCTCAGTGCAGAAAGAAATGCCCAGGAGAACAGAGGCCCATCTGTCAGGCTAAATAGCAGAGCCAAAAGGGCAGTCCCCTGGTCCTTCACGGCACGGAAGGGGAAACAGACACTTGGAGGGGCCAGTGACTTGTTCAAGGTCACACAGCAGGTCGGCGGCAGGGGCAGGGCCAGAGTCCAGGGCTGGGCCTCTTTCTGCTGTTGGGCGCTGCCACCAACATCTGGGCAAGAAAGCAGCCTGAGCCAGTGAGTGAGAAGTGGTGGGAGGAGATGCCGATGTCCCCTGTGTGGGGTGGGGGGAGTGCCTGATTGTGACAGTGAGGCTCGCATCCTGCTCTCTCACTTGCCTCTCCACCCGTCGGGGACCAAGGCCCATCGCTGTTCCCTATACTGCCCAGCCAGGCCCCATCGCTACCCTCCCTCCTCGCCTCCCTCCTCCAGCACCAGTTCCCTGTCCAATAGGGCACACCCTGACCTAAAGGTCACCTGACTCTGGTGTTCAAGGCTCCACACAAGCCAGCGCCACCCCACCTGTGCAAACCACTCTACGGTCCTACAGTGCCCTGTGCCCAAAGGTGCCTAATAAATGTTTAGTGCACAAAGTCTGTATGTGAAAACACAATTAATTTTAAAAGCAGCAGGTCCTACTGCGTTGTCTTATAAAGCAATCCCTTAGGAGACGACCATATGGGTTCCCAGGAGGCTGTCCCTATTGCTAAACCTTCCTGGAACTCCCTTCTGGAAAGGGGAAGGAGAACACCGAGCTACCATTTACCCCAAACACAGTGACTCTGTGAGGGTGGGGGCTGGTCTCCCTTTGCAGGTATGGAAAGCACCCAGCAAGTAGGGGAACCAGGATGCAGGACTCACAGCCCCAGCTCCAAGGAAACCAGGGACTTAAATTGAAAACAGAATTCTTGGGAAAGACAGTATTTGTAAGGTTCACTTTGTTCATCAGACTGGCCTCTGAATAAATTTTGAGCGGTCCCCCCAAATCAAAGCCCTCCCCCAATGGGAGGAGACGGGCCCAGAGAGGAGGGAAAGGTGGGTCACAGCTCTCACGGCAGCCTGAGTAAGCCGAAGAAGGACAGTGTGTGAATGTTGACACGCGCTCCACCAGGGCCACGCGGAAACTGCATGCGTGACAAGGGGCCCAGTCTATGGGGAAGAGGCAGGTCGTGTCTTATGGGTCTCTGTGAGAGAACAGAACTGGGGAGTTTGTATGAGGGTAGATAAGGGTAAATCCTAGTTTTGTGGGGATTCCCATTTAAGAAAAAAAAAAAAAATCCCACAAAATTAGAAACAAAGAATTGCTCAGGGAGCCTTTCATGGCTTCAGAAAGGACCCGAGCAAGTGAGGGGCCCTGCAGCTCACAGTTCAGTAGTGTCATAAGTGTGCCTCTGGGGATCTATTTAAGAAAAATAAAAGAAAAAAGTTAGTAAAAATACTTTGTGTGTAAGGAAAACAAAGGAAAAAAAAAAGACAAAAAAACCCCCAAACAAACCCCAAACATGGTATGTGGATACTAAGGGGCAAATGATGGAAAGAAATGTGAGTTTGATGGGGCGCCTGGGTGGCTCAGTGGGTTAAAGCCCCTGCCTTTGGCTCAGGTCATGATCTCAGGGTCCTGGGATCGAGCCCTATATCAGGCTCTCTGCTCAGCGGGGAGTCTGCTTCCCCCCCTCTCTCTGCCTGCCTCTCTGCCTACTTGTGATCTCTCTCTCTCTCTCTGTGTCAAATAAATAAATAAATAAATAAAATCTTTAACAAAAAAAAAAAGGAAATGTGGGTTTGAGGTCAGCCAGACCTGGGTTAGAAACCTATCACTTTATAGCTGTGTGACCATAAACAAGTTCCTTAACCTCTCGGAGCCTCAACAAAATGGAAATAAGGCCCCCTGCTTCCCTGGGCTGTTGGGAGGATTAAGAAGATGATGGATGTGAAGGGCCCAGCATAGGGCCTGAGAGGTGCTTAATAAGTGGAAACTGGTTTATTGATTGATTGGTAATAAGCTGTACAGAGGTCAGGAGGAGAATTAAAAGGAAATGTGCCAGGGTGCGCGCCGGGCGAGGGTAAAATGGTAGACGGAGCAGGGCTGGAGGGTAACCAGGGTCAGGGCGTGTGTGTGCGTGGGGGTTCACAGATCTACACTCCCCCCACCTCCTGGCCCCTTCCTAGCACATCCCACCTCCTCGCTCCCCAGCACACATGGGAGCCTGAGCAACGAAGGCTCAGCGAGAAGAAACCGTCAGGGGACCCACCCCGCCCCACCGGCCCCACACTCACTGAATGAACTGCAGCCCCTTCTCGATGTCCGCCTTCCGTCTCTGCCTCTCCATCAGTCTCTGGGGGAGAGAGCGGTCTATCCGTTAGTCCGCAGGGGCGAGTCACAGTCCCCAACCCGCTGTGGGCTCTCATTCCCACACTCAGCGCACTTCACAGGTGCCCCCGAGGGCCGT